>OY856414.1:482747600-483290100 GCA_963693085.1 Alisma plantago-aquatica
CAAAGTGCGCAGTTAAGGCTAGTGGTGGTTTTTGGGGCCAGTCGTCATTCCTAAAACTCTACAGGAGTCGTGGACAGTGGGCCCAAGCATTACACCTAGCCTCTAGAGGTACCTTCAAGCTAAGTTCTTCTTGGACAAGTAGCCTCTCCTTATGACAAGAAAATAGATGGCTAACAGGATAATTGGTACATGTCATAAGAAAGCTAGTATTGAACCAATAGAATAGATTGGTATAATAGAGGTATGAATAGACTTGTAGCCTCATATGAAGGACATAATGTAACTCTGGTCTGGGAATGGCAGTTGAGTAAGATTCTATGATAATCCTATGTGAAAGAAACTTGTGCTGGTCAAAGTTCTATGGTATCTCCATAACATCAAGATGTTATGTAGACATTTGATGATATGATGGATGAACGACAACGGTCTCTCTTTATCCGAGATTTTGGGGATGAAATCATTGTTAGGGGTTTATAATTATAAAACTCCTGACCTAGGTTATGGCCTAACCCTAGATGTTTTGCTTAAGTAAGTTTCTTAAAACTTGTTTTTATCTTTTGGGAAAAGCAATTAAGGCCTTTGTAAAGTTTATTCTCAAAATTAAGCTTCTATGCAAAATATGTGTGCAATATATGATAATCTAAGTGAAAAGTACAATTTACCCAAGATAAGGGTCATTTTGAATATGTTCTAAGTGTTTTGTATGATATTTTATGTTATTAAAGAGAATATGATGATAAGTGGTGGCTTGTGCAAAGCCTAAACCCTAAGTGAGAACTTGTGTAAAATGCTAAGTGCTTGGTTCATCAATTGTGGTATAATTTGCAATATGTATAAAATGTAGGGCTAATATGTAATTTACCACCTCTACATTGTTTCTACTCTTACTTAATGTTACCTAGAGTAAAGAGAAAGAAGGAGGCAATATGTTTAGAGAATCTTGTAGTGTTAGTACTCTTAATAATGAAGAAAATAGGAAAAGGCATAAGTTGAAGTCATACATATGGGCCATAATGATTGAGGACTAAGAAAAGGAGCCCCTATCAGCCATAGAGCCATAAGGAGGGCATCCTATCGGTTTTGTGGAGCCTTGGTTTGGCCCATGAAGGGTAAGGCACTTCAAGGGAGAATAAGGCATCGATTTGCTTTGCCTTGGAAATGATGGAGTGGAATATAATAAAAGCTTAGTGGAGGAAAGCCAGCCCTAGGAGACAACTCAAGAGCTGCCCCTTATCTTTTATTTATCCTTTTATACATGTCAAGATGATAGTACCATGCATACAAAAGCATGTGTCGACCTTGCATGGCTAGGTGGCATGAAGCACCTTAAGTAAGTGACACCTATGACTCTCTTTTCTATAAACCTCAAGTATAAATACCTTGACCTTCATTTGTTGGCAAGATTTTCAGATCTAGAAAGTGCCCTTTATCTTGTATCATGCAACACCACTTCTTGTGTCACCCATGGTGAAGAGAGTTGAGTGGTATCGGCCAAAGAAGAGAGATATCAACCAAGGAAGGTAGAAGCAACCAATTAAGGTGATATTGCCCAAGATGATGAAGGATATCGTGAAAGAGCATGAAGCCCAAGTCTTGGAGCTTGGAGAAGGTCCATCCTCATCCTTGGAACGTGAGGAAGTTAGGCTTGAGGCTTGGAATATCATAAGAGACAGTTTATATAACTCAAATCCTTCAATATTATTATCCTTCTTCAATAATTATTCAATTTGTTGATTATTTGCAAATTAGGGTTTCTTATGATCAATTGATATAATCATGAGTTCCAATATGTAATTAGGATTATTATCCATAGTTTTTAATAAGATTAGTGATCTTGGGGTTGATGATGATGACATCATCATTGGATACCTGATATGAGTTGATCACTCTTGAATAACCTAATATGGGTTGAAGACTTGGGAAAAATGATATGGGACCCAATATGGAGACTTGCCCGATATGTAGGTAAGTCATAGTAGGTCTTATGGACTATATGAATGATCCTTATTTAACACTTGTACTTAGTACGAAGGTGTAACAATACCTTGTGTAAAACCCTAGAATGAGGATATGTTGCCCAAGATGGATGGCCGATATGTTGCCCAAGATGGATGGCCGATATGTTGCCCAAGATGGATGGTTGATATGTTTCCCAAGATAGATGGCCGATATGTTTCCCAATATGCATGACCAATATGGTACCTTTGATGGTGTATGATATGGTACCTTTGATGGTGCACGTTATGGTACCTTTGATGGTGCACGATATGGTAGCTTTCATGCTCCACGATATGGTAGCTTTGACGGTGCATGATATGGGACCTTTGATGGTGCATGATATGGTAGATTTGATGGTGCACGATATGGTAACTCTAGGTGGGTACACAATATGGTAAGCCTAAGTGGGTGCATGATAAGGTAACCCTAGGTGGGTGCATGATATGGTAATAGGGGGTATGCCTATTACCCGATATGAGGATGTGGTTATACCACATGATCAAATTGAATATTTGACAAGATGATATAAGAATGACATTATCAATCATAATACTTGACATGTTAGACATGTCGTCAATTATTAAGATTGACTAAGTGATGAGTATGATTAATGTAATAGTGAGATACAATGAGCTTAACTTATTTGATATTGATAAGGTTTAGACCTTAAAGGTATAAACTAATAAATTTATATCTTAGTAAGGATGAGAGAGAATCTAAGACTTGAAAGATGAGTATGTATTTATCATACCTTAACTCAACACGACTACATGATTTGATGATAAGGGATATGCCCTAAGCCCGGTATGATGGTGTGATTTCTCCACACAATGAAATAATTATTTGTTATGATGATAAATGCATTCTCAAGCATAACAAAACAAGTATCATTGATCATGCTACCCTATTTGGTAGACATTCTTTAATCCATTAAAGAAAAATATCTAAGTTATGTATGCTAAGTGATTATGTTTAGTGATGTTAAGGTAACATACCTTAAGAGGTGAATTAAATAACATGCAATCTATATCCTATTAAGGATAAGAGAGAAAGACTTTAACATGGGTGGTAAAAATGTGGGGAAGCATGTGTTGATGCTCCTATGATGAGTGGAGTATGAATTACGGTTTGATTCTAGATATTATGATCTTGAATCCCTAATTGGCAATAATAGAGAAATCCAACCCTAATGAAGGGTGATGATATGCTTGTACAAGTATAATCGGTTAAATTGAGATGACCCTAATCCTAACAATGAGAGGGATGCACATTCTATTATCACAGAGAAATGATGTAAATAGTCCTAAACCTAAGTATGGGTAAGATTGAAATAAGAGGTCTTTCATCCTAAGGCGTACACTATCTCTAAATTATGAAATGATGAATATTGAAGGATATGAGCTAAGACATCCTATATTGATAGACTTAGACGAGTCTTGTAAGTTGTGTGGAATACATATATAACAAGTAGACTAATTTCTTAAAAAAAAATAAGTTATTGCCTAAAAATGAGGTGACAAGATGTTTTATGAACTATGTGAGTTATGTGAATGCTCATACAGTAAGTAAAGAAGAATACTTGGATCAGAGAACCTGGAGATATTAGTTACTTGTGACAGAGGTGTTAACACTATGTCGGGGTCTAGGGGTATGAATACCTAGACCCAGTAATCATATTGATAATGAGATCTTGAAACCCTATTCGATTGAATATAACCCTAATTCAATAGAAGGATATGTTCCTTAGTAATTCATGGTTAAAGACATATGTTGAAAGTGTTGATAAAATGATATAATAATGATGAAAATATCTTAATGCATTAAGCATGGTCAAGTAAGAGCTATGTGATTATGTGAAACAAATCCAATGAGCTATGTGGACTATGTGAATAAGTATATGGGTCTGATGACCTTGAGTTACTGATCATCTGCTAAGTGGTGACAATGCTCGATGAAGAATGAAGGGTTGAATACCCATGAGAGATGATGACAAGAGGTTGAGATTCTAAGTGAGCTATGTGACTTAGTGAATATGAAAGTGTCTGGTGAATGCTTTCATTCTTTTCTTTATAATAATTGTTGTTAATCTTGTTTGTAACTTGATTGATGCTAAAAAGATATAGTAATATAGTTAATTAAGCAAGATGAATATTATCACGTAGTTTCCCATACCATAGATCTATCCAGTGTCAACAATTGCTAAATGGTGAAACGAGTTTTACTTGGAACGCATATTTTCTTGAATGTGATAATATAAGGGTGCTCAGTGGACTCCCAAACTAAAATAAGGGTGCTTAGTGGACTCCCCAAATACATCAGGTTGCTAAGTGTACTCCCTGATAAAATCAACACATGATTGCTCAGTGGTCATCCTGATAATCCAAGAAAGCTAAGTGGTTTTCTCCCGAAGAGAGTACATTCTATGGTAGTAACCCTATAGCGAGGAAGCCGCTATACCCCAACATAGCTAATTCCAGCAGACACACTATGTCATGCTAAAACTAAGTGTTCTTGAGATGACTAAGAAAGAAGAGGTCTTTACAATCGGTTCTTCCATTGACCTTGTATGGTACCAACTTTGATTTACTAGTGGTCGGTTGGAGTATGAGTGGTATATCTCATCTCCTCTGGGCATAAGTATGAATGTGAAGATGTAATTAGCCTCATAGTATATTTGTTTAAGGATCAAATATGAAAACAATGGTTGATGCCTTATTACTTTTATACATCTTGTTAGATAGATGTTATGCATGTTCTTCATATTCCTTTTCAAGCAAAAGATGAATTGTAGATATGTTATTAATATCCTTGCTTGGTACTTGAAAATATATTTGTCAAACAAATAGAATACCTTCAATTCAGTTTTTATTATTTTCTGTGATATTAATATTGTTGGCAGAGAGTTATATCTCTCACTGGGATAATAGTCTCACCCCGTGGGATCTGAAATTTTTAGGTAAGACGCAGATGAGAGACTAAGCATTGGGTTGCAGAAGAAGGAGCGTATCGACAAGGATCATAGTTGTATCTCCGGTTGATTATGTTGTTTGTAATGTCCTATTGATAAAAGTCCTATGTGTCATCTCTGTATTCTCAGGTCCTTGGGAGATAGTTTTAGTGGTTTTCACAAGAGAATTGAGATTTTGGTTTGCTTATCTTTAGGATTTTATATTGTTACTATGTGTATTAATGCAAAGTAGCTAGTACTTGTTATCCTCGAGAAGAGACAGAACACTCAGTGTATAATGTGAACCATGTGTATATGAGGCTTTGGTTCTTTATGTAAGAATTTTCTGGAAGATGGACCTATGTGCAAAATTGTTTTAAATTTTAGTGATTTTTGTTGATCCGTTGTTTATGGTTATTCCACTTAATTAGTAACGATTTGGTTGTCAGTTTGATGACGGTCATTTCATTTTCCTTCAAAGAGGAAAGAGGTAAAAATATTATTTGATATGATAATTAATTAGATATCATGTATATTTATATGTATTTATTATATGTATTCCATGTTTATGTTGTAGTTCTAGAAAGAAAATAAAAATGAAGGAAAACAATTTAATGTCATGAATACTACTGCTGTAGGTTGCAAATAATAGCTCAGGACAAATCAATTTTGCTGCATTCTGGTAGACTTCTGCAACAATATATTGTTGATATGTATATCAAACTTGAAACTGGACGCTTAGAATATAATAGAAGATACCAACAAAATATTCGAGATGATTTATATCAAGGTAGTGTGGATAACTACAATTGTGTCAAAAATAGATGTACTGCAATCAGAAATAGAATTATTCTCCCTACTTCTTTCATCGGTGGTCCCAGAGATATGCAACAATGCTATCTTGATGCAATGGGATTGGTTCAAAGATATGGGAAACCTGATATGCTTCTAACATTTACTTGCAATCCTTAATGGAATGAAGTAAAAGAGAGTTGTTTCCATTTTAAGAGGCTCAAAATAATGCAGACTTACTTACAAGGATTTTCAAAGCAAAGTTAGATGACATAATGTTGATCTCTTCAAAAGAGATATGTTTGGGCATGTGATTGGCTATGTTTATGTAATGAAATATAAAAAAAGGGGACTACCACATGCACATTTTCTTATCATATTGGAAAAAACTCCAAAATATTTTCACACCAGATGTGTATGATCAATATGTATATGATGAAATACCCCAAAAAGAGTCCAACCATCATCTATATAAAATGGTTCTACAGCATATGATGCATGGTCCATGTGGAGCTTCTAATCCAAATAGTATATGCATGCAAAATGGGAGATGTAAGAAACATTACCCAAAATATTTTTTCTCAGTAACAACTCAATCCAAGAACTCATATCCTCAATATAGATGTATAGAAAGTTGCCACCTAGAAAGAGTTGGCTCCACTATAGTTGATAATTGATGGGTTGTTCCCTATAACCCTTATTTACTAGCAAAATACAATTGTCATATGAATGTGGATATGTGTTCTTCAATTAAAGCTACAGAATATCTATACAAGTACATTTACAAAGGTCATGATTGTGTATTGTTTCAATTGGACAAGAAACAAATGAAAGATGTCAATGATGAAATTTCATGATTTGTTTCTGGACGTTGGGTATCACGACAAGAGACAACATGGAGAATCTGTTTCCTTTAAATGAAATGCATCCATCTGTAACATCTCTACTACTACATCTTGAGGATATGAAAACTATTACATTCCACAAAAATCAAGATTTTTCAACAATTGTACAGAATGATCAATTCTCAAGAACAATGCTTACAAAATATTTTAGCACAAATTGCATAGATGAAGAAGATAAGTATTTCTATAAGAAATTTCTAGTACATTATGTTTGGAATACAAATAATAAATGTTGTAATAGAAGTAAACAAGGTAATTCTATTGAAAGGATTATCTTTGCAAAACCTATTGAGGGTGAGCGCTCCTACCTACATTGTTTGCTTAATCATGTTAAAGGTGCAATGTCTTTTAAGCACTTGAGAATTGTAGATGGAATACATTGTCCTATTTATAGGATACAAATGTACTCTTTTCAAAATATATGACTACTTTCAACATGGTATCAGAGCAAGTGAATAGATGCCTCAAGACCCCTCCATTTTCAGTCATCATCGCTTTTGTCTCTCCTCTCATCCCCAATCATAATCTTCATTCGTCTCCACCACTACTGATCACACCAAGGGAGATCTAGTTTTCTATATAGACATATCCTCTTCTAATAAGAGGATCTAAGAGAATTCCCTACGTCCTTTTCACCAATCTTATGCCCTGGAGATTGGTTGTTTGGAAACTCATATGACATTCTTTCTATGGGTGTCTATAACCATCATATATAGGGCTTTATCTACATATTATTCGATATGATTGAATTTCTCCAACATATCTCTATTTTTCTTAGTGATCCACAAGGTTCACCATCTATTATGGATCTTTTTCTAGACAAAATCTATTGTTTTTCCATCTTGCACGATGTGTGCCTTACCTATACGGCATGCCGCCATCCGCTGCAGTGGTGCTTTTGTTGATGTTTCAAATCTTCCACAAGTGACATGATGTTGAATGATATTTAAATGAAAGGTGCAAAAATTCTAGCTCAATTTCACACAAAGATTACATATATGTTTGTAGTTATATGTGAGCTAGTAGATATTCTTCTTACCAGTTAAATTTTATGATGTAGTAAATATCTATATGTGAGAAATGATAAATGTCAATGAAGTGTGTGAGACCCTAAGAATAGGGTAACTAGAAAATCAAGTATGTTTTGTTCTAGTGTTTCTCAGTATAATTAGTGAAGTAGCTCAATTTATAGTACATATTACAACAAATATATAAAAAGAATTTTATACAAGGTTAAGTTAAGAAATATTATTACATAAATGTATTATGAAATTACGGAGTCGACTAGACAATAGATTCCTTGAACACTGTAGAATCCTTGTGAAGGTCTATATCGTAATAGAGGAAATGTCTTACCCACTGGTAGTGTCTAGGAGAGGAATCCATGGCGTGATAGTAGGGCATGAAGGGATCCAGTATTAACCAGATATTGTGGTGAAATACAATGGCATCCAACATTTATTAGAGATCCCAAGTGCTAAGTTGATTACAATTACATATAAGTATCCAACATTTACTAGATATCCTGGTGATACCTAGTTCAATTACTACTAAGTGAGTCCATGTGTAACCACTAATGTAAATAGTTTCATATAGATGTGATGCCCCATGCCAAAAACCAACAAGATCACTTCAAACTAAACGCGGAAACAAAACTAAACAAGAAGATCACCAGAAAACATTGAAAATTTAAAACTGATTTCATTAAACACCAAAGCTATAAAAAATTTAAATATAAGTCCTCATAGATTACAAGGTACTTACATCAACATGTTCTTATCACATATTCCATCAATCTACTTCAAGAGAAACATGTCCCATATATATATATATATATATATATATATTTATATATATATATATATATATATATATTTATATATATATATATTTATATTTATATATATAAACATATGCCATAACTTTACATCAAAAGGCACATAATCCTAAAACCACGTATCGATATCATGTCTATAAAACACACCCAAAACCATCCCAAGGATCTGAGTGTACAAGAATGACTCTAGGACTCTACACCAAAAGACGAGCAGCACATCAACTTGTCTGCTATAGTTCTTATTGCTTCTTTGCCTCAACTACACGATCTCTACCTCGTCATGCACGTCCACCTAAAAGATGTGGAGAAACCCATAGGGTGAGATTCATATCTCAGGAAGAGATATAACTCTCCACCAACACTATTATTAACACAATCAGATAATTAAAGAAAAAAATAAAACTACAACTATAATAAGCATATTCAGCTAGTGATATCAGCAAGGCAGTTATTATCATCTAACAATTCAGAATGAATATGAAGAACATGTATATTGACCATCAACTCTAATGTACAAAAGCAAATCATGACCTCATCCAATGTTTTCATATATGATCCTAAGAAAGTATACTACACGGTTGGTTATGTATTTTACTATGCCTTGAGTATTTGAGTCGTACCACCCAAATCCACCTAACCACTGCTAAGTCAAAATTAGTGCCATAAAGGCCAATGGAAGAGCTAGAATCCACAATCTCCCCACACCTCATGGTTAGTGCATGAGAAATGTTGGGTTTTAGGAGAGGCAGAGATGGTAGAGGAAACAAAAAAATTTCTCCCCAAACCCAGAACCCAAAGAGATCTTGTCAACATCAATATGGTAGGAATGATGTTTTGTAGAGGCGTACCTTATCCCGAGGCTTGCTCAGCGACATTACCTCGTGGATAGTGTGGTCTTCACCTCTGGTCTTGGACGACGTCTGTGTAGCTCCTGGTCCCACCCAGACTGACGGATTGACAGCTATCCTCTGAGTGGTAGAAATCTCTAACCTCTGTAGTAGTCCACATGAACCACTGGGAACTCCAGTCATCCTATCCTACCAGACATTGGAAGGAGTCATCCCGTTCTTTCGGTGTACTAGTCACCGATGTGCTCTCCCTTCACCAGTTGTCATCCTGCAGTTGTCTTTCCCTCGATGTGCCTCCCTAGTCGGGTATCACCTGCTCGGGCTCTCTCAGTTACCACAATCAGAGAGGACACCTTTGCAGAGCAACTAATGTTGTATGAGATTCTCTATGAGAAGCCCCCAGTACCCTTCTATATATAGGAGGGGTTAGGGTCAGGGTTCTCAGCCCCAGGCAATGCGGGACTAAAGCGGGAGTAGAAGGGTATGGATTTTCCCTGAATTGATACACTACGACAAGTGAGCTGGTCGTTTCACAAACAAACCGATCATTTGGGAACTGAACCGATCGGTTCATCTCATGAACCAGTCATTTGGGGAGCTGAACCGGTCGGTTCATTCATGAACTTATCGTTTCACTTCCCAGGTAGTTCCTAACTGACTTTCCTCTTTCCATTTCCAATTAATACAAAGATCAATACTTGTCCCAATGGAATTGTATAAGTGAAATGAAAATATTTTCTCATCAACATAGTTTTCTAAAATGGCTCATTTGGTCCAGTTGAACCAATCGGTTCAACACTTGAACCAGTCGTCTCACTTGACCATGAGCTGATCGGTTCAACAGTTTGAACTGGTTGGTTGGCAGTCCAGGTTGTGTAGAAATCAGTCAATGCAATTCTCAATCAATCTGACACCCAAATCAGTTAGTCCAACACTTGAACTTGGTGATTCTGAGTCAAATCAATTGATTGAATATTTAATTGAACTACTATACACATTTAGTAAAAAATCTAAACATCATTCGTGGATAAACTCCTCTTCTAGGTTAAATCCTATGCGTGTGACCCTGCATGCCCATTTCACGTTATCAGTGAAAGTCCCTAACACTTATGACTTCACAAGCAAAGAGTGGTGCCTAGTCGCACATCAGTGCTACCCAAGTGAAAAGGAAAGTTGGAGAACAACTTTCAATCCTACAATCTATGACTGGTGTTACAGTGAATGTATACTTCCTTTGTCACTGATATCGCAAATGAACTCAAGGCATGGAACAATCATCCTTTCAACATTCAATCACTTCCTTGATCTCAGAGCAGACTGGATGAGATATGTGTGACACCAATATCACATATTGATTCACACATGCATGTGCATGCCTTTCTCAGTCCTACTCATCAAGGGGCCATGGACATCAAGCTCCCTCTAGAGGAACAAATCCCATATCCATCACTCACCCCTCAAAAGCCCAATGTTTCAAAGTCACCCAATCATCATCTTTATAACAATCTATATTTTAGGACTGTGTTTGATGATGTCAAAGTATAACGAATGACATGTGTTGAGTGCAATGATTTTAGTTCAAAGAATCACACTCAGTACCATCACTATGAGAGTTGAATGTGACTACCAAGTCATGGTTCCATGTGTCCCTCTCATGGTGGGTCTGTCTGATACACTTGTTCTCTAACAAGTACCTATGTGTTTGGTTTGATATCACTATATCTTGACTAATGAGATTATGTCATCAACCAATACACAATCTAGTCTTGTGTATCATTGTTGTCTATCAACCTTCCACAATGACATCCGACTAGGGACATAACAAGAATGTACAAATTCTTAACATTTGTATGATCTCATCGTTCAAGTCACGTACTTGAAGGAATATGTCATTAAGTACTGTCATTCTCTAGACATTCAATCTGTTCTGTCATTATCTCACAACTGACTGAACCAGAATGAATTGGAAGATTGCCTTTGATGTTTATCAAATCATCCCACCAATCATGGGTCTGTTTTGTCATTATCTCACAAATGACTGAACCAGAATGAATTGGAAGATTTCCTTTGATGTTTATCAAATCATCCCACCAATCATCCCATGATTGGCTCTCAGGGCATACATACTAACAGACTCCCACTTGAACTGTGAGTCAATCACCCTTGAATCATATTCTTCGTGATCTCCAAACATGTCCCACATGTTACTGTGCTCTATTGCTAACGTAGTGAGTTATGGAAACACTTTGCCTAATCGATAGTATTGCATGTCTCACATCTCTTCATTGTACGTCTTACGTATGAGATGGAGTTTCCGTAATATGTGATCCCATATTCCTTTGCTAACCTTTAGTCTCATTGCATGACCAAGCATTCCTTACTTGACATCAATGATCGGAATATCTATAAGTTCATCTTTATGAACTCCCATATCCATATAGTATCCAATGCTATTCTCTAACACACAGATACTCGACATTTCCTTTTAAAATGTATTTATTGGAATGTTTCCATTTTTCAACACACATTCACTTATATATATCCCACATAGATTTTGCGATAAATTTTATGTCCTTTTCGGAAGTTCACATCAGTGTAACTCTTTACAGTGAACCCTTCCTTATTTCCATAGAACTAGTACTTATCAAGTTCTCATGGTATTCCAGTAACCCTTACTAGAACTAGAAAGACATCCACTCATCATGTCACACATACGAGTTATCAGGATGAGCATATCATATTGTCATGTCCTACATACAAGATAATAAATGCATTTTATTCTTGCCATGTCCATACATGCAAGATAATGGGATGATTACATACATGATAGATCCATATTTATTCTTAGTGTTCCCATTCTTCATGAGAATTGGACACTTGGCCTTGGGATACTAACTCCATGTAACATGGACAAGTTTTCTCCCATTGAATCTGTGCACATTGAACCCTTCAGTACAGATTGCCAATATATGCTCTCTCATTTCAAGTCAAGAGGTTTTCGAGAACTATCTCTATAGGTCTCTATTCCTAGCATATAGGAATTGTCTCCATCTTCCCTAAAGATAATTTCCACAAAGGTTCTAGAACATCTCATTCCTCATCAACATGTGGAATGTAAATATGCTCCCACTAAATCACAAATACCTTCTTTATCTTTGTCATATCAGTCAAACCCTTTGACTATATCATCAAAGTAAAGATCCCAGCTCTGAGTTGCTTGTACTCAATCAATCACATTGATTATTCCATTGTAACTTATAGACTTCATTTGCATTAATGGATTCATAAACCTTATAGGTTGTGTCATGTACACATCCTTGTCTTATTCCTCACAGGAATGTAGTTTTAGTATATGTATTCCAAATCTCTTAGTCATTAAGTTACAATCAACAAGCATGATCCTTCTCAAAATGTCATCTATGTGTCTTAATGCTTAAGACTGATTCACACTTATGGATTTTATCCCAATGGGTTCTACCATCAAGGTCATACCTTATGGTTCACATGGAAGTCATTTAGGATCTAATGGTCATAAACCATAACTCAAACTCTGGTTCATCAATATCATCTACATTGTTGACTCATCATATGACCAACTCATCATATAGATGTTTGAGGTGTATCTGTTAAGAAATTTGAGAATTCACAACACTTTGTGATTCTTAACATCATTTATTAGTGTAAGGTATTCTCTATTTAAGAAGAATTTAGTTATTTGATAATCATGCTCTATCTCGTTAGAGTATGACTCCTTTTTTATTTTGACATCACCATGCCTTAATCATGATTTATCTATGATAAACTATAATAATCACTCATAAGGTTCTCAAACATTTGATTTAAGTATCTCATTCATTGATCACATCAAGAATTATTACTTTTACCAAATTTGTATTTCATTCATGATCTTCTTGAACACTTCAAGATATTCATATTGGTATTTCTCTAAACATCATTTGAAGTATTAGCATTTGCTCTAATAGGTATGTAAATACATCATATGTATTATACCTAATAGGATAATCTTTCTCCCACTACATCTAGTGAAGACTGATTTATCATGTCCAAGATATTCATGTCTCTTAATGGTTCACAACCAAAAGAGTCTAGCTTTATCCATCAATATGGAAACTAGAGATGAATTTCTCATTATAATGATAATTTTTTGTTTGAGTTATCAATAACTTTTAGGCATCATTTTATCTTATGCAAACCAAGTACCACAAGATAAAGAAAGGCATTTCCACAAAGATCATATCTTTGAAATTGAAACATCAACTATATTGATAGCCATCTTGTCAATACAAGATGCAACAATAAAGTGTTTCTATTGGCAAATTGAAATAGCAGTTCTCAACTCTATTTCATTCCCTTTAGGCTAAAATAAACTGAAAGATACTCCTATCTATGGCAGCAACACTTGCTCCAATGATTAGTGCTCTTTCTTGGTCCTTTCATAAAGGCCATCACTTCTTTGTTAGATATTGCATATCATATATGTCAGATCTTCATCTTGGTATCATATACCTCAGATAAAGAAGTGTTTATTTCATGATACTTACGGTGGAGATCTCTATCCACTCCTTTCATATTCTTTTGTTCTTCCAGATATAGAGGGCAATTTCTCCTCCCTCGTTCACCCTTCCCATATGCCTTGAGGCTGAAGACGGCTTGGGTTGCTGGCTAGCATCAGAACACTTCTTTGCTTTGCCCTTGACCTTGCCTTTTAGACTTACCCTTCATTCATCACATCAAAGATTAGGGTTTGTCTTTCTTCATCTATGCCTATATTGTCCTCAACATGTCTAACAACTCTGTCAATGGCTTGTCAAAGTTGTTCATTTTGTAGTTCATCATAAACTGTATGATTCCTGCAACGCTTGTAGTATCATATCAGTAGCCAACTCTTGGCTTAGAGGGAATCCCAGTTCTAGTCAGGTATTTCACATACCAAATCACATTGAGTGTGTGAGAACCAACTGAATCTCCTTCTGTCATGAGATACTAGGACAGTGCCTTGGAGACATCATATGTCTCATGTTGTCTCTGCAACTCATAGTTCAGAGTATACAACATTCAAGCATTACACATCAATGACATCCTCAAAATGCTTCCAGTAAGCATCCATTTTAGCCTTTGGCATGGTGGGAGTGAGTTCATCTGGTTCTGGTATAACTAGGACTTAGAGCTTTCACTCTTTGATTGAGAACACTTCTTAACGTCCTAACCAGTCATAGAATTATTCCCATTTAATTTGTCTGTCTCAAGGACCGATCGCAAATAAAGTGATTATTGTTAGTGGCCATTTGTACTACAAAAGGAAATATATTGAATTTAGTCCAAAAACTCATTTTTGACTTATTTGATTGATTTGAAAAAGTTTTCCGATATAATTAGGTCTTTAATTAATTATCACTCCCACTATTTTTGTTCAAATTGATAGCCCTCGCCATCAATTCGGAAGATTGTAGCGTACAACCTTCTAGTGGGTCAAGATCCTGAAATCCTCTCAGTCATGGACCAGCTAGGGATGTCACCCACAACTTAGATCTTCCAGGTAGGTAACTCTTGCCAATTGCATCATATGCAACTCTTGAAAGATGTCATGCACAACTCCTTACAATGATCACCTCCATGCCTCAAGGTGCTAGATCCTATCTAGGTCACCTTGTTAAGTCCGACCCAAATCCAACATGATGAATATGCACCCTGCTAGGGCAGACCCACATATCCATCCTTCACGCTTCCACAAGATAGACAGTGCACCGCGCTAGGGCATGCCCACACTTGGCCGATCAAGCTTTTCACATGTGTTGCATTTGGAAGGCATCTAAAACTTAATATTTATTGAGGGATTTGGTTTTATAGGTACATATACATATACAATCACCACAATATATAGTATGTATCATATAAATGCTATATCCCACAGAAAACATGCAAAATGATAAAAAGTGATGATTATGGCCATCCTAATGTGATTCCTCGAGACAAGAGGAATCATGGTCATCTAGGTCCACATCACATGCAACCTGTACAAGATGAACTCTGTGCTTTTCCATTCTGGGTTTGATATGAAAAAACACTAGAGGGGGGTGAATAGGGTTTTATAATGATTTTAAAATTAATTCAACCAAGCAACCACAATTGAAATTTGGAGAAGGAGACACGACGTTTAGAGTGGTTCCACCATTAGAAAAAACTTAGGGAGTTAGTCCACTACCCGGTTGTTCCCAACCGGGATTTTAAAAGTATTTGAATTTTATTACCTCGCAAGGATGTTACATAAAATTACAAACACCTTCACCACCCTTTGGACAGCCTTCACCCCAAAGTCATCTCACCAACCTTGAAGCAGCTGTCACTTGAAGTAACTTCAAGATCCCCCTTGAAGTAGCCTTCCTCCTTGAAGTAGCTTCCCATTGAGACCTTCTAGAAGTAGTCCAAAGTCTGTCGAGCTACCTTCACCACCTGAAGAAGCTCCAACAACCTCCTTTACATAGCCTCCAACCTAGGAGTAGCAAAGGAGAACAAAATACAATAAAAGGAACAAGATTGGAAGAAAGAAACAATGTTACCAATTGAGTACAACGCTTTGATCCTATATCAAGTGTTTGATCTCCTAACCAAAGTGGATGGACGTGGATGTATAGTGGATAGGAGATATCAACCTATAGGACATGAATTCACAGCTTGTGGAAATGTTTTGCAAGTGAAAGCTTTGCTAATGGCTTGCTACAATGTGATCTCAAGTGAATTGTATATGCAAGTGATGCTTTGAGGTGTCCTATGGTTGTCCTATTTATAGGAGTGGTTTGCTAATGCTTGGGGATGTTGTAGACACCTTCTAGGGTGTTCTTAGTGCTCAACTAGCTATTAAGTGACCACTAATTTCATTTGTAACAACTAGTTAATTAATTCTGAAAAGTGCAGATAGAAGCATTTTCGATCGAAGTATTTGTCAATCTAGAGTTTCTCGGTCGAGGAATTTTTCGACCGAGTGAGAGTCTGAGTCAATATGTTGTAACGTTCGATTCTAAATCCCAACCACTTTTCTAACTCAGTCTAACATCTAGGAAGTTCTATTTTCGGTCGAGGAGTTTGTCGACTGAGAGTGTCTTGGTCGAAGTTTTTGTCGACTGAGAATATCCCTGATTCAATGTATTCATTTACTGAGTGTGTGTATCAATGTGCAACTGTGATGCTAACTTAGGAGATGACCTATCCAAGTGTTGTGTGTGGATAGGGAAGATCTAAATGCTTGATTTACATGATATCTAAGTACTTGTACATTATATATTTGTACAAGTTTTTACATTTGATTACAATCATGAAAATAAAGCAATTTTAGCAAATTGATCTTCCAAGTCTTTGCTATTCACCACCTTATATGCTTGTCCCTGAAACACTCAAATACCAAGTTAAAACCACAATAAAGAAATGTTTGTCATCATCAAAACAAAGGGATTATAATAATGTCCAATTTAGCCAACAATCTCCCCCTTTTTGAAGATGACAAACATTTCCAAAATATAAATCGTATAAGTTTCATACCTGAAGTTTACCTTTTACAGCCATTCTTTTATTTGCAAGTATGCGTTAGCTGAGAGATTATGAAACTCAATTTACTTTATGTTATTGATTTTATATTACTTCTCCCCCTTTGTGATTTCAAACAGATAAACAAGCTAAACATTAATTATGAGTTTTATTTCTCCCCCTTAATTTGATAATTTGATACTCAATGCAAACCACTTATTTTTATGTCAAATTTAGCCACAATTTATTTCTCAATCATTTGAAAAGGTTTTTAAGCCTTGAAATGATATGAGATCCTTTTAAATTCATGGCATATGTGTTTTGATTTCTCATCCATTTAATGAGGGATGTTAAGCCCTGAAAATGATATGAGATCCATTTAGGCTCATGATGGATACATATATTGATTTCTCATCCATTTTACAAGGGATGTTAAGCCCTGAAAATGACATGAGAATCCTTTAAGCTCATGAATATATTTAATAGTTTCTCAACCATTTATAAGGGATGTTAAGCCCTAAAATGATATGATATTCTTTTAAACTTATAGTAGAATCAATGAATGTATCTCTAACCAAAGGCACGGGATGTTAAGCCCTAATTTGTTTAGAGAATTCCACTAAGGACAAGATATACATTATATTCATAAATATTGTAGACTCCTTTATTTTCATAACCAAGATTACTTTAAATATACTAAGGTCATAACTAGTTTCAAATTTTCTTTATGATGTTTACAAAGTTTTTGTGAACTCCTTCTCAATCTTATAGTCAAGATAGTTTTTGTGAGCTCCCCCTTAATCTTATAATCAATATAATTTAAGGATTGTAAGGTCATAATAAGCATTATATCATAATAAGTTAACCTTTTATGAGAGCTATGCACTAAAATCTTGTTTTAATATACTAAGATTGAGTGCAAGGAAATGATTTACAACTAAGCATTTTATCAAGCTTATTTTAGGTCGACCTTGAATTCGACCTGGGTGCCCCTCAGTTGATTTTTATTTTGACCGAGAGACAATTTCTGTAGATTTCCAGTTTAAGCATTCACAATGATCCACTTGATTGAATATTTGAAACATAGCTTACAAAGTACAATATAAAAAGTATTCATGTATAACAAGGATGATATCATTTTCCATAAGCTAAGCACATGATAATCATTTAACTAATATGTCAAGATGCATTTTTGCCATATAGATTTACCTTAATGCAAAAATGGCATTTTCAATGATAACATCATCTTTATGTGTAATGAGTTGAATCACTATGATCATTTTAAAAACAATATCCATTCATGGTTTATATATATATAGATCAAAGATTATTTTTGGTGAACCAAGTAAAAAATGAAACATAATGATCATGGTGAAACAGTAAAGGCATATCCATAACACAATGATCATGATAGAGAAATAGAAGCATATCCATAATTTCTTGATTAAACTTACTCAAATCATCACATTTTTCAGTTTTTAGATACACAATGTAGAGAATGATACCTTTTAAGGAAGATTTATCAAGGCAATATCTTTTTCTTGATCAATCATGTTTTCAAATATAAGACAAACCATGTAAATGAACATACTTAATCATTTTCAAGAGAAATAGAAATTGAAGGCTTTATAATGTGTGCATTGATTTTAAGAAAACATTTCCGGTTTCTATTTGCATATAGTTTTCAGTCACATAATTAGTAAATTTACAGCATGTTTCATAAGGATATCAAGAATCAACATATAGATCATGATGCAAATTATCAATATGTGATTTGAGAGTTGTTTCCAAGATTTATGATTTATTCATAATTTCAAATCAATTTTTATTTATACCAAATTTATAGCAAGTTTATAGCAAACTAAACCAGTTAAACAAGTTTTCCATAACCTTATTCAGTCGAACTCTTTCTCGACCGACTTCTTTTCGGTCAACATGCTTTTCGACCAAGAAGGTTGTTGTATCTCCAGTTTTATCAGTTAAAATTTGGTCCAATAAATGTTTGATCGAATTTATCTCGTTCGAAGTCTTTTTTGACCGACATGGTTGTTGTTTTTCCATATTTCTACAGGTTAGAGACAGAAACTACTCTAGTCGACAATTTTCTCGACTGCCATTGTCTCGATCGAAGATTTTTTCGACCGAGAATGTTTCTGTACTATTTTTAGTAGTTATAAAAACATAGATCACTTCCAATACAGCTTTATAGAAATATGCAATTTAAAGCTCTGTTTAGTTGAGATAAGACATTTGAATATCAAAGTAACATTTTAGGTCAAATCTCAACTAATCACATTCAAATCTCTAGGTTTTGGGAACCCAAACTAGATCAACATCCTTTTCCTTGTATGGGCAGGAGAACGAATAATGTCCAAGACATAAACAGTAATGGCAACATATAGAATCAATTTCATTTCTCTTCTTAACAAGATTGTCTTTAGGCACATACATAAATTTAGTCTCAGGCACTTGTGTCCTTCTTATTCTAGGTTTTGATAGGATTTACTTTTGGGCTTATAACCTAGTCCTCTTCTTCCAATCTGACCAGAAGAATCTTTTAGGATCTTATCAAGAATAACATTATTTTTCAAGCTACTAACTTCTTTTTGTAACTTTGCAATCTCATCCATTTTCTTTTTGATATCTAACTTTGCTTGATCTAGATCAGATGGTAAAGTATCTCTTTCTTTAACAATAGCATCATAACCTAGATGAGTACACAAGATAAGTTATGATTGAAGATCATTCAATTTTGCAAGCAATTCAACCTTTTCTTGACAAAGCAAATTATTATTTGTCTCAAGAGTAAGCAATTTTGTATTGCAATCATTAAAAGATGATTTCAAAGAATAATTTTCAGAAATAATATTTTCCTTTTCAGAAGCAAGATCATCTAATTGTGCATACAAATCCTCATTAGTTTTAGTAACTCTTTTTAGTTTCTTTTTACAATCAATAAATTTATCATGTAATTCCTCAATGCTAGCAAATAAATCTTCTTTAGATAAATCAAAAAGGCTTACCTCTTCTTCTTCTTCATTTCTTGTAGCAATAAGGCATTCTACTTCTTTTTTTCCATCTTCACTATCATCACTTGAATCATCCTATGCAGCTTTGTAGGCTGTCTTTCTTCTTGTGAGATTATTTATTTCCCTTCTTAAGTTTGGGACAATCTCCTTTTAAGTGTCCCTTTTTGCCACATTCAAAACACCTGAAGGAAGAAACACTAGAAGTTTTGTTAGTTTTAAAACTTCTATACTGCTTACCATTTACAATGAGAGTTTCTTCTTCACTATCTTCTTCACTTGTGTCATGACTGGTCTTGGTTGATGCTTTGAATGCAATGTCTTTTCTTTTCTCCTTCTTGTGTTCAGCCACCAATCTTTCTTCTTCATCGAGGGTAGCTTCATGAGCCTCCAAGTTGCCGATGAGTTGTTCCATCCTTAATGTAGTGAGATCATTGGCTTCTTCAATGGTCCTCACTTTTGGTTTGTACTTTGTAGGCAATCCCTAAAAATCTTTGATACTTGATCCTCTTCACTAATGGCTTTACCTAATGCATTCAACCCATTAACAATAGAAGAAAACTTTGCATACATTTCACTAATAGACTCATATGGTTCCATACGAAATTGTTCAAACTTTTGTTTAAGCATGCCAATTTTGGAATTTTTTACTTGAAAAGTTCCTTCATAAGTAATAGAGAGTCTATGCCATATTTCATATGCAGTTTCATAATTTGTGATTCTATTGAACTCACCTACGGAAATTGAACAATAAAAGATACTTATAGCTTTTGCATTCAATTGGGCTAATCTCACCGTGTTTGCATCCCATGTAGCATATTCGGTTTGAGAAAGATCATAGGCATTTGAGACAATTCTCCAAAGATCCCAACTGACTCCTTAGAAATAGAATTGCATCCTCCTCTTCCAATAGGTGTAGTTGGTGCCATGAAATGGTGGAGGCTGAGCCACAAGTGTTCCTTCCAAGTTGAGGTTGTTTAGTACCCCATCACCCATTTTCTTCAAGACTCGATTAGATCTCCTTAAAGCCTGCTCTGATACTAATTGAAAAAACACTAGAGGGGGGTGAATATGGTTTTATAATGATTTTAAAATTAATTCAACCAAGCAACCACAATTGAAATTTGGAGAAGGAGACACGACGTTTAGAGTGGTTCCACCCTTAGCAAAAACTAAGGGAGTCAGTCCACTACTCGGTTGTTCCAAACCAAGATTTTGAAAATATTTGAATTTTATTACCTCAAAAGGATGTTACATAAAATTACAAACACCTTCACCACCCTTTGGACATCCCTCACCCCGAAGTCATCTCACCAACCTTGAAGCTGCCTTCACTTGAAGTAACTTCAAGATCCCCCTTGAAGTAGCCTTCCTCCTTAAAGTATCTTCCTGTTGAGACCTTCTAGAAGTAGTCCAAAGTCCTCCGAGCTACGTTCACCAACTAAAGAATCTCCAACAACCTCCTTTCCGTAGCCTCCAACCTAGGAGTAGCAAAGGAGAACAAAATACAATAAAAGAAACAAGATTGGAAGAAAGAAACAATGTTACCAATTGAGTACAATGCTTTCATCCTATATCAAGAGTTTGATCTCCTAACCAAAGTGGATGGACGTGGATGTATAGTGGATAGGAGATATCAGCCCATAGGACACGGATTCACAGCTTGTAGAAATGTTTTGCAAGTGAAAGCTTTACTAATGGCTTGCTACAATGTGATCTCAAGTGAATTGTATATGCAACTGATGCTTTGAGGTGTCCTATGGATGTCTTATTTATAGGAGTGGTTTTCTAATGCTTGGGGACATTCTAGACACCTTCTAGGGTGTACTTAGTGCACAACTAGCCATTAAGTGTCCACTAATTGCATTTGTAACAACTAGTTAATTAATTCTGAAAAGTGCAGACAAAACCATTTTTGGTCGAATTATTTGTCGACCGAGAGTTTCTCATTTGAGGAATTTATAAACCGAGTGGGAGTCTGAGTCAATATGTTGTAACATTCGATTCCAACTCCCAACCACTTTTCTAACTCAGTCTCATGGCTAGGAGGGTCTATTATCAGTCGAGGAGTTTGTAGACCAAGAGAGTCTCAGTCGAAGTTTTTGTTGACTGAGAATATCCCTGATTCAATGTATTCATTTACTGAGTGTGTGTATTAATGTGCAATTGTGACGTTAACTTATGAGATGACCTATCTAAGTGTTATGTGTGGATAGGGAATATCTAAACTCTTTATTTACATGATATCTAAGTACTTGTACATTATGTATTTGTACAAGTTTTTACATTTGATTACAATCATGAAAATAAAGCAATTTTAGCAAATTGATCTTCCATGTCTTTTCTATCCACCACCTTATATGCTTGTCCCTGAAACACTCAAATATCAAGTTAAAACCACAAGAAAGAAATGTTTGTCATCATAAAAACAAAGGGATTATAATAATGTCCAATTTAACCAACATGATCAACTCATCTCCATGATTGATCAACTCGCCATCAGGTCGGTCAGTTGGGTGCTACCAGCCGATCAGTTCACTGGTCGTCGTGCATCTCTTTAGGTCGCCACCCACTCATCTCGCTCCCAGAACCAACCACCTTGTTCCTCCAACCGATCGTCTCATGCCTGAGACGATCGTATCGATCCTCTAGATGTCCCCCGTTCTTTGTCATAACAGGAAATAAAAGAACTATCCTATTTACATTAGAATTGGAAAACCCCGAGTTACATTTGGGGAGAAGCAAAGGTAGGAAAGAATCTCGAGTTATCTAGAGTTACATCAGGAATAGGAGGTAGGGAATTAGTGCGCAGACCGAGATGCAAGCAACAATAATCAACCACACACAGATTTAGGGTTTATGGCCACAATCACACTACAATCACCACAGAAACCATTTAAGGGTGACATGTATCGAATGCATTTATATACCATATCATACATGTATATGTAGGGATTTTGTGGACTTATATTGGACATGCATAAATCCAATTAATTATTTGCATCGTATGCAATAAATAAAAGATGACAAACCAAAAACTGATCATATCGATTATCCCAAAGTATAGAACGTTGATGTGGATCTGATACCACTGTTTGGTTTTAGGGGAGGCAGAGATGGAAGTGGAAATAAAAAAATTCTCCCCAAACCCAGAACCCAAAGAGATCTCATCAACATCTATATGGTAGGAAGGATGGTTTGTAGAGGCGTACCTTGTCCTGAGGCATGCTCGGTGACGTTACCTTGCGGCTAGCGTGATCTTCACCTCCAATCTTAGACGGCGTCTGTGCAGCTCCTGGTCACACCCGAACTGATAGATTGACGGCTATCCTCCGAGCAGTAGAAATCTTCTGCCTCTGTAGTAGTCCACACGGACCACTGGGAACTCTAGTCATCCTGTCCTATACGACACTAGAAGGAGTTGTCCCCTTCTGTCAGCTTACTAGTCACCGACGTGCTCTCCCGTCACCAGTTGTCATCTTGCAGTTATCTTTCCCTCGATGTGCCTCCCTAGTCGGGTAGCACATGATCAGGCTCTCTCAGTTACCACAACCAGAGAGGATAACTTTGTAGAGCAATTGATGTTGTCTGAGATGCTCTCTAAGAAGCCCCCAGTACCCCTCTATATATAGGAAGGGTTAGGTTTAGGGTTCTCAGCCCCGGGCAATGCGGGACTAAAGAGGCAGTAGAAGGGTCTAGAATTTCCATGAATTGATACACTACGGGAAGTGAACCAGTCATTTCACAAACAAACTGATCATTTGGGGACTGAATCGATCAGTTCATATCATGAACCGGTCATTTGGGGAGCTGAACTGATTGGTTCATTCATGAACCAGAAGTTTCACTTCCAAGGGCAGTTCCCAATTGACTTTCCTCATTTCGTTTCCAACTGATCCAAAGATCAATACTTGTCCCAATTGAATTGTACAAGTTAACTGAAAATATTTTCTCACCAACCTAACTTTCACAAATTGTCTTGTTTGGTCCAGCTGAACTGATCGGTTCAACACTTGAACCAGTCATCTCACTTGACCCTGAGACAATCAGTTCAATAGTTAGAACCGGTCAGTTGGCAGTCCAGGTTGTGTAGAAATTAGTCAATGTAGTTCTCAATCATTCTGACACACAAATCAGTTAGTCCAACACTTGAACTTGGTGACTCTAAGTCAAGTCAATTGATTAAATGTTTAATTGAAATACTAAACACATTTGGTAAACAATCTAAACATCATTCATGGATAAACTCCTCTTCTAGGTTAAATCCTATGTGTTTGACCCTACAGGCCCATTTCAAGTTGGCAGTGAAAGTCCATAACACTTATGACTTCATAAGCAACGAGCGGTGCCTAGTCGCACATCAGTGCTACCCAAGTGAAAAGGAAAGTTGGAGAACAACTTTCAATCCTACAATCTGTGACTGGTGTTACAGTGAATGTATAATTCCTTTGTCGCTAATATACTGAATGAACTCAAGGCATGGAACAATCACCCTTTCACCGTTCATTCACTTCCTTGATCTCAGAGCAGACTGGATGAGATATGTGTGACATCAATATCACATATTGATTCACACATGCATGCACATGTCGTTCTTAGTCCTACTCATCAAGTGGTCATAGACATCAAACTCCCTCTAGAGGGACAAATCCCATATCTATCACTCACCCCTCAAAAGCCCCATGTGTCAAAGTCACCCAATCATCACCTTTATAACAATATATATTTCAGGACTGTGTTTGATGATGTCAAAGTGTACCCAATGACATGTGTTGAGTGTAGTGATTTCAGGTCAAAGAATCATACCACCATGACTGTGAGAGTTGATTGTGACTACCAAGTCATGGTTTCATGTGTCACTCTCACGGTGGGTATATCTGATACACTTGTTCTCTAACAAGTACCTAGTAGTTTGGTTTGATATCACTATATCATGACTAATGAGATTCTATCATCAACCAACACATAATATAGTCTTGTGTGACATTGTTGTCTATCAACCTTCCACAATAACATTCAACTAGGGACATAACAAGAATGTACAAAATCTTAACATCCATAAGATCTCATCGTTCAAGTGACGTACTTGAAGCCATATGTCATTGAGTATTGTCATTCTCTAGACATTCAATCTGTTCTGTCATTATCTCACATGAAATTCACTATCAACTTCAACACTCTCAACAACTATCCTTCTGCCTGTATAAAGTTTGTTTCAGGTTTAATCTATAACTTTTAATGGTATTGTCCAAAATATGTGATTTACCATGCACCATTTGTATTATTTTATCTCTGCATCCATTTTTTTGGTACTTATTTGAGAGGATAAGTTTTCCTATAGAGTAAGGTCCTAAATCAACATTTCATCATTTATAGATCAACTCTAGGGCAACCATGTCACCTAAAGGAACTATGTAAGGCAGTGATTCTAATTAGGGAGACAAAAGTGAAATAGTCAGATTCTAACGACCATGGGCTCTGATACCATGTTGTAAAAGAGTGAAATCACCCCTTTACTAAAAATTTGAAGAATTGATATCCATTCCAAACACTCTCAGAGGTATTATGGAATGGGCATAAAATTTCCAAATTTATTAAACATTGGTATACAAAAGACCATTAGAAAGCAGTAGAATAAAAAATAACCGACTATATTTAATTTTCATAAAAGATTTACAAAAATACATCAAATTCTCCCATTAGGGTTTACATCAAGACACACAATTAGGATCTAGATAGAGAGAAGTCAAGACTACTACAATCTTGTCTCCAAGCAACATCTCTATCAACGGAGTCCAAGCCAAAAGCTAAGATCTTCCTTGTCTTATCCATCACCTTGCTCAACACCTGGGTGGTTGGGAAGGCACCCAACAAAAAGGGACAGGGAAGAAAAGTACGTGTCACAAAACTAGTCTAGGATATCAAGATAAGTAAAGCAAATAAAACCAAGCTAGGGTTTATCATATGATGAAGATAACAAGAGTATGAGGCTATATATCAAAGAAGCTTGCCATTAACAAATATAAAAAAAGATTTGCATGTCAGATAATTATGTCAACCTGACTAAGTAGGGTTGAGGAACCTACTTGACCTCTAACCTTAGGTGAGGGGATAATAACACATTCCCAGTCACCTTCAATATTATGGGGAGAATAAGACATTCCCCAGGGTGATTATTTATATGCCCTTTGTGGGTGGTTGTACATAAGTACCACTACTTTAAATTGCATAGAACATAAATCCACATGCTAGAAAAAGTATTCATGGCAAGAATAATCATATGAATTAATAAGCTTGGCAGTGAGGTACCAAGACCCAAGAATAATGTTCCAAATTTGATTTATAAGTCTAGCAAAAGATTCAAGAGTATATGAAATAGGGTTTAATAAAGCCTCATTATAGAAAAGTAGGTTACGGCACAATCATTCCCAACTTAAGGTGTAAATGCACATACCTCTCTTACTGATATCAATTACTAACTTTCACCACTTTAATTGAGTTCAAGTTCCACTTTGCCTATTTTCAATGTATTAACATGTACTAGAGTACATAGTGCACATTAACGTATAGAAACCCTAATTTGAAAACGTTTTAGCAAAATTCATATTTAGCTTTAGAAAATATCACCAATGAAATTATTAGGTTATCCTAATGAACAAAACATATTTTTATGTTAATTTTGGAGTTATGACGATTAAGATGTAATTTTTATGGATTTTATGCATTAAATTCATTTTACAAAAATCACCCTTCGTCAATCCATGAAATCAGACCTCGAATTTTTTTTATTAGATATATATTAATTTTCCAATTCCAAAACATATTTATTTGTCAAATTTGGATAAGCAGATTAGAAGATATGAATTTCTCAATACTGACCAATAGGAAATCGCCACATCATTAAACTGATCGAGATAATTGAAGAGAGAGAGAGAGCGGAAGAAAACACCATTTCACCCAAGATCAGGTTTGAAGTTGCATAGGTAACCAAACTATAGCTTCTAGAGAAGGTAAAACAACAAGAAACCAAAACCCTAGAAGAACATAGTAAAAAGAGATGGAAATCATCGATTTTAAACATAGAAGCATGAGTTTTAAGCGTGTATTAAGAAATATATGAGAAGGGGGTTAACAAAAAATGCCTCTAGGAAGGTAAGAAGGTCCAAACAGAAAGGATCTCGAGATTAGAGGGTCTGGTTTCTCTAAGACAAGCTCCTTTCTTCAGCAAAGATCACCTTCTCCACTTTCGAGGTGCAAACCCTAGCAAAAGAACATGGAGATGAGATGTTTTAGGGTTCTAGGTGGAGTTTTACCATGGAAGGTCATGGTTATGACCTGGAAGAAGGTGGGAGGAATACTAACAGCATGAAAATAGGGAAGGAAAGGAGGATTCTTACTAGTTTTGGTCAAAATCACCAAGGAGGAGCTTAAGAAATCCTAAATAGAGAAATTTGGAACCCTAGGAGCCTTCTTCACCAAGGTAGGCACACTCTTTTACCTTGGGACAGTAACTTTGTGGCCAAACATAGAAGGTATGATGCTATAAGATATGGGAAAGAGAAGGAGAGGATTTCTTCTTAGATTGGGAGGTGGGAAGGGGTAGGCATGGCTTTATAAAGAAGGGGGCCAGCATGAGGTGTCTATGGGACTTTCCATGTGTCCTTAGGCTAGGGCTTCATGGCCATGCAAGAGGGAAGCTCATAGACTCTTCTTGTATATCAAAGGTCAGTCCTAAAATCCCCTAGAGACTTCGTCCATCCCCACCTTCCTTCAAACAAAGAAATAACCCCATTGGTTGATAACTTTTAAAGATAAGTTCATTTCTAAAGAGGGTAATTCCTATAATGCCCTTGGAAAGTAACACCTTCAAACCAAGATGCAACTAGGTTCCCCATGGTTCAAAATCTCAATAATGTTAAGGAAATATCTAAGGATTAAAATTCAGGTGATAATTTGCAAAGAAAACCTCCCAATTGGGTAAAGTGCATAAAAGTCCAAAATGTACCTAAAATTGCATAACTTGCACAAAAACATCCAAATCGAACCACATTTGAAACTTAGGCTCATTTTATATTTTGAAATCACATTAAAAAGTTAGATTAAGGTTTAGAGAACTTAACTATGGTAATTAAGATTATTTAATACATTAATCAAGGTCTAGGGCCTTACACTTCTAGCACAAATTAATAAGTCATTGTTCTACTAAAGCGGTGATTTTACATTTTAGATCCTTAAATAAGATTTCACCGAGGTATTTGTGCATAAACCCTTCAATTGGTATAATTATTGAACAAATGTTCACCAAACCACTATAAATACCACAATTTAAGCATCAAGGCCAAAAAGGATAGAAATGATATGAAAATATTGGGAAAAGGCCAAAAAGAGAATATGTCAAAGTTTCGGTATGTTACAATCACCGACCTACACTAGATTGCAACCACCAGCCATCCTCAGCCTCTTAAAATAGGTCATTACCTCCTCGACAAACTCGAAAAACCTACAGGTCAGGCGATGATGGCTGCACATCAGATCCACACCGCTAGCAGTATATGTTGCACCCTCGATGCCTACACCTTGATTGAAACACTACTTCCCCACAAGCACAACATGGTGCTAAGGAACCTACAGCCAACATTCTGGCCAACCATAATCTGGATGTGATGTCTTCCTCTCCGCCACTCTCAACCAGAGCCAACCTATGACATCACCACTTGTAGCTCGGTCGATCAGTAGGCAATACACCCTCCTTCCTTGCAAGCGTTGAGCCATCCTCCGCAATGACTCTCAGACATTAGTTGAACTTTGGCTCCATTTCTGTTGCATACTAGTCATCGCTAAGGAACACAAGACCAAGACAAAGGAAGTTTGATCAGAGACTAAACTATCACATATCAGTGCTAAGATGAGCCTGTGGATCATGAGCAATAGATCATCATGTAGGTTAGTCTTCACCTCCCTCTTTTTCAAATTCTGATAAAAAGATTATGATAACAATAGATAAATTATATTCAATGAACCGGTGGTGATTAGGGTACGTAAGACTCATTATATAGTTACCATAGCAATGAATGTGATTAGTAATTCTACATAAAATATAGCTATATGAATATGAAACTAGGTAATTCTAATGTATCATTATGGAGTATATCATTAGAAATGGTTTAATCCTTACCAAATTTTTTGAAGCCAAGGTATGTTATATATGATGATCATAAAATATAAATCATAATAATATGCATATAACTTTATGAATACCAAAAAATCCCACTAAATGTAATTTAATATAATTTTCTCTAGTGTATGGTAGTCAACGATAATATGGAATAGAGTGATGATGATAATATCTAACCTAGTAAACATCACCCCAACTGTTTCTCACATATGTATCAATATCCTAGATTCACATATGTAGGATTATACTAGGGAATTTATTCATCTATGGTGTCCTTATTTGGATCAAAGGGGTATGTAAGAGAAAGATGTTATAGAACATTGTACTTTCATAAACACATATGTGAATGAATTTATATTTTGAAAAAAATTGACATTAGAAAAGATGTAAGTATATTTTAGTCTTTAGGACCATATGTAATATATTCGTGTTCATATAATATCAAGAGTTGAGTATAGCTTATGATGTATTAAACTCAAGATATTCTTAGTAAGGATATTATGATATATAATAACTAATCATGCCCCCACACTATATATGAATACATCTAATACTTAAAAACCCAAGAATTCACACCATGTGACTAAACTAGGTTTAGATATACTTTCTATCATGAACAATAATTGTGGAGTAATGTATATGTAAAACACCTTCAGGTCACAAAGGATGAACTATGAAGTTCACTCCTAGAGATAGGCATAGTTGTGAAGATCAAGTATGTACTCCTCCCTATTTATCACTGGGCATTGTATATGACTAAATTTTCCCATAATGAGGCATCTTTTGAGTTACTTGCTCTTGTTCCATTTGTTGAACAAATCATATACTCTCAATTCGACTTATTGTTATTCATATAAAATTACTATTATCATGTTGAATTGGGTCAATGACCCCACCTGCTATTGTGCTTAAATCATGCCACTTATGTTTGAGAAAAAAATGTATCTTAACACTCTGTTTATTCATGTTATATAATTTGACTAGTTTAACTGTCATATATGCTTATGTGTAATTATTAGGGCACGTCTATTTCCGCCTGGGTGAACCTTTCCACGTCTTTTTATATAGGGGTGCACTATTTCCGCCCATAGTGTGCTATTTCCACCCATTTTACTTAGGCCATTGACTCAGTGGTGTCGTGCCCCTACCATAGTTATTTTAGTCAAATATATCGACATGCAAATATTTATGTGATTGAATGGTTGATAATGGAAAGAATTGGATTTTAATTATTTAATTCTACTACCTCATTCTTTTGGAAATTCCTTCTCTTGTTACTTCTCATTGAAACTTACCTAGATTTAATGCCCCCTTTTTTATGGGAACATCTTAATTGAGTTTTGAAATAATTAATCCCCTATTTAATCTTCTAATGTACATACTCCGTGTTTTCTTATTCATACCTTGTTTCCCTATTTTTCTGGGTGTTCCCTCCACCCAGGTGTAGGTGCTTTATAGAGCAAAGATTGAGGATGATCGTGAGCTCATTGGTGAACTTAAGGACGGTTTAAGATAGCCTTGTTACCCTCTGCATATGGGTTGATATGTATATAGATGTAACCTTTTCATTTTATGTACCACCCTCAGGGTGAGAAAATTATGTACCTAGAAAAATTTTGTAACTTTGTAAATAGTTATGTTTTACGCTACCTAAATATTTCATGGCTTATGCTTGTACCAATGAGTGAGCCCACTACCGGGTCCCACTCTTTACATCCACCGTGACCTTGAATAAGGATTTCCATAAAAGTGATGATTGGGTGCATTGTGACACATGGGGATGACTGGGAGTAATGTCGATAGGATTTCTCCCTCCTACTAGAGTTTGATATCCAAGCTACTTGATAAGTGAGACTGAGAAAAGCATGTGCATGCACATGTGAATCAATGTATGATATTGAGGTCACATATGTCTCAAACAGTCTGCTCTAGTTCAAGGAACATGGATTGAACATTGAGAGGATGACGATTACATGCCTCAAGTTTAGTCTAGATATCAGTGACAAAGGAATTAGACAATCGTTGTAACACCAATCACATATTATAAGTTGAATTTTTTCTCCAACATTCCTAATTACTTAGGTAGTAATGATGTGTTGCTAGATATCGCTCATTGTTTGTGATGTCATAAATCATTTATGGACATTCACTGCAAACGTAACTTGGAACCTATAGGGTCATACACATAGGATAACTTGGAATGGGAAATCATTCATGAATATGGTTTAAACTTTATTACTAAAGAGATAGGTATTACATTTAAACATCATTGGTTTATTGTTGACTGACTGAACTACAAATCGGTCAGTTCAAGTGTTGAAGTGATCATTTCAACGTGTCAGGTCAATTGAAGCAATATTGGCAATCTGGTCTGTGGACTGATTGGTTCAAGAAGTGAACCGATTGGCTCAGGTTCATGAACTGACCATCTCAGCTTGTTAACTGACCGGTTGGTGGATCAATTTAATTTATTCAAGGATTAGTGGTGATGTCATGTTGTACATTAAATTAGATATTAGTTGCAAATACAATTGTGATTGGGAAACATGATGGAACGAATGGTTTAAGGGTTGAACAAACCGGTCCACATGCCAACTAATCAATTCTCCTGTGAATCAATCATTTCGCTATTTGTAGTATGAAAAAAATTGCAAAATTTAGGTCTCTTCCACTTCTACTCAAACTGGGAACCTTGGCCCTAACCCTCCTATAAATAGAGGGGTATTGGGGGCTTCTCATACACAACTCAATTGCCTTTGACAATTGTTGTCTCCTCTGATTGAAGTTGTTCTTCAACTTTTTGAATTATTTGGATATCAATGATTTGTTGTTAGATATCGCTCATTGCTTGTGATGTCATTAATTAGCTATGGACATTCATTGCTAACATAACTTCGAACCTATAGTGTCACACACATAGACACATAGGATACACTTAGAATAGGAGTTTTTTTTTTTGTCGGCAAAAAAACTTTATTACTATTGTGTGATACCAAAACTTTAGGTACATCATATGCACACCCCTTAATCCTCTAAAAAATGATTACCAAGAAAAACAAATGAAAACTAAGGTCTTACGCAAAAGACCCAAAAAAGAAAGAAGGACTCAGATAAGGAGGATAACAAATAGCTTTCATACAAATAGTAACTGGTATGAACATCTTCCTACGCACTAGAGGAGCTCCACTATCAATACGCACACCCAAAAAATGTATAGACTCTATCGTCAGAAAGATATGTATCAGCTAAAGTCAGTACTCATACTCTTTTGGTGACATCAAAACTAAGATCAGGCTAACTACCTACACTAATGTAATGTATCATCATCATTAGCACCTTCCTGTTACACCAATTGAGTCATAAGAGAGGCTTTGGCAAACTATATCAGATGCATCAGTCACCAGAGAAACAAGACCCTAGAACCCCTTCACACTAGCATTAACCTCACTCACAGTTTGTAGTGGAAAGAGGAACAAGAGGAAGCTCCCAAACCATCTGACAGCGACATAGTGCCTCAGATTCTTATACAACATAAATAGAGTAATAGGTTCTCAATGAGAGGATGGAAGGGTTAACCTCCATCCTTTATCTTCTTGGGTAATTTTTTCCTCCTATTTGGCCTAAACTTACTGAAATCTAGTGAGTCAGCTTCCCAGGGATCAAAATCCATCTTCGAATTTGAATCCATATTTGATTCATCATCGTCACCAAACAGATTTTCCTTTTCATGTTGGAACTCAGTAGAGAATTGGCTGCTATTCCAGATCTTGTTGATCTGCCACAAGGAAGAACTCATCGTGCCCTTGCTTATCCTGCTCAACTCTAGTTCCCAATCCAAATTGAGACTCGTAGCGTTGAACACCGGAGAAGACTCGAACATCGCAGGTTCTGGGATGCGGGGATGGGATTGGGGGTGAAGCTCAGCAGCCACAGAAAGGACCACGCCACTCACCTACTGTACAATGGAGTCTTGAATCACTTCATACACTACAACAAAGGTGTTCACATTCTCCTCCGACTAGTTGACAAACTTTTTTCCTTGATCCGCCTTGAATTTCTCCTTAGAGGTCGTGTTGACATTGTCTCGAACACATGAAGATTTCCCCATATGAACCTGTAGGTCCTTTTCTGACATAGGTCTTCTTGTCTTCAATGGACAGGAGGTGGATCTGTGCCAAAACCTCTTACAACTAGGGCATATCGCAGGCTTTGAGATAGCCTCAGTTTTTAGATTTTTAAGCATTGAATCAACTTCCACCAATGTCTCCCTAGGAATTTTAGAATTGTAACCCATCTTGATGCAGACCCAGGCAGCGTCAAGGCAGCCAGTAGCAATCGAGTAGTCATTGATATCCACGGGTCTACCAATGGTACTTGCGATGTTGGAGATGTGCTTGTGAGTCCAGGGAAGTCCCATGTTTTCAATTTTGAACCAAACAAGGACCTGCATGAACGAGAGGGGTTGAAGGAGAGAACCAAGCTTCCACGCATGGGCCACAATCAGTGAACCATCCATGAACCAAGGAGCTTCCTTGAGAACCCTATCTCTATCGCTACAAGACAACATCTTGATGATGTATTCCTGCCTTTCCTCAGACACAACCTCGATAGGTCTACTTGGTCTCCACAACCTACGAATCCATCCAATCAATTGGAAACCATAAGGCTTCCTGCCAACAAACCGGATGGATATGAACTCATCCCAGTCGGGGATAGAGCTGTCATGACTTGAGATGGATGCACATCTCTTACCATCCTTGATGCTTGGATCGATGAACTCCATCATCTCGAGGTCGATCTTGCCTTGACCCAGCCTGCTGGTCCACATCCAGTCTACAAGTCAATTTGAGGTTGACGTCTCATCAGATCTATGGGGCTTTTTAGGGGTTTGGCGGAGGACACATCTCCCTTTCCTTGCGCTAAGGAGCCCTAGATGCACTATGGGATATCTCGAGGGTGCCTCCTTCTCCATTTTCCTCCGATTGGCAGTTTGGAGGAGTCGAAGATGACTCGGTAGCATGCCCCCTTCCCCCTCGGCTACTAGAGGATCGCCCTCATCCCCGTTCACTCCGTCTGCGACCCATGATTGGTGTCCTACTTGGAATAGGATTTTATTCATGAATATAGTTTAAACTTAATTACTAAAGAGTTAGGTGTTAAATGTAAACAAACATTGCTTGGTTGTTGACTAACTAGACTATGAGCAGACCAGTTCAAGTGTTGAACTGGTCATTTTAGATTGTCAGGTCAATTGAACCAATATTGGCAATCTAGTCTATGAACTGATCGGCTCAGGTCCATGAATTGACTGGCTCAGATTATGAAGTGAATCGATCAGCTCAGGTCAATGAACCAACCGACTTAGGTTATGAACCAAACAGTTGGTGATCAATTTGATATATTCAGGCATTAGTGCTTATATCATATTATGCATTGAATTGGTTATTAATTGCCAATACAATTGCAATTGGGAAACATGATAAATGACCAATTCAAGGGTTGAACTGATCATCTCACATACCAATCGATCGGTTCACCTATGGATAGGCCATTTTACCGCTCACAGGATGCAAAAATTTGTGAAATATCATCCCCTTTGACTCCCCATAGACTGGGAACCTGACCCTGGCCCTCCTACATATAGAGGGGTATCAGGGCCTTCTCAGACACATCAATTAGCTCTGACAATTTTTGTCTTATTTGATTGTGGAATCTGAGAGAACCTGAGCAAGTCGTACCCAATAGAGGGAGGGATAGCAAGGGAAAATAATTGTGGGAGAGCAAGTTGGTGCTAGTCTACCAATGAGAAGGGACAATCCTTCTTACATGTTATTCTAGAACAACATTAGTTCCCAATGGTCTGTGTGGACTACTATAGAAGCAAGGAGGTTGATGTCTTCCTCTAGGAGGATAAGGTCAAGATACTTCCTTAGTGATCAACCAGGAGTTGTTATAGACATTGTCCAGGTGTGACTTGAAGAAAGTCATATACTACATCGAGGGAATTGTAGTTGGCCTTGCTCCAAGACTAGGTATTACCTCGAAACCATTTGGTTCCATTACATAGTTATTGATGTATAAATTTTTATTTCTCTTTCCTATCTTGATGCCATATTTCCCAATAGGACCCCCAACATGTTGATATTGATGCCACGAGTGCATGAACTCCTCTTCACCTCCAGATGAGGTGTCATATTTCTGATCAAGCTTACTCTTGAGTTTGTCCATCTGAGTTTTGAGTTCTGTGAAATCTCTTGATTCCATAGAACTTTAATTGTTGTTGGTTCTTATCTCCCCCCCCCAACACCAGTTTTTAGCCATGTCATCAACATCTCATGACACCCAGTAGCCTTATTATTTAGAAATAAACTTGCGCCTGTGTTGTTAAGATTAGTCCTCTCCCCTTTGTGCAAATCATAGTAAAATTGTTTTGCATGTCAATATAGGTCAATCCCTAGATGAGGGGCTTTCCTAAGAATGTTTTGAATTCTCTCCCAAGATTCTGAGTAGGACACCTCACCTTGTTATTTGATGTTATAAATTTTCCCAACCAAGTCACTCATCTTCTATAGAGGAAAGTACCTATCAAAGAATGCATCTATCATCTCATCCCAGGTCTTTAAAGATTTGGAAGAAAGACTGAGAAACCATACTTTTGCCTTGTCTGACAGTGAGTAAGAAAATAACTTCAAGTAGATCATAATAGAGGGAACCCTATAAATATTTATCATATCATATCTTTCCACAAAGTTGTTGATGTGCACCATTGAGTCCTGTATAATGTCGTCATAGATTGAGATTTAATTAGAGCCACATGTCCATGATCTATTTTGTAACTTCCCATGTTGAGTTTTTACCTTTTGATGGGCCCAAGTTACATTGTGGTTGAGGATGTCTTTGTTTTCTCCCATGCACTCTTCTCCTCAGGCTCTTCCTCAAATTGGTCATCTTTGTTATAAAACATGATTGTTGCCTCTACTTGGTCTGTCTATGGTGGAGGGGTTTGAATGAGATTCTTAGTTGAAGCCCCAAATTCTTTTTCTTTCCAAAGGATCTCCTCCTATCATGTTACTTGTGGGAGTGGATTCCCCACAGTTTGTGATTCTGATATGAATCAAGCACTAGTAGCTAGAATTAATGTGAAAGTGTGAGAGAATGAATACTAGTATATTGTTGTCAGAAAAAGATTTCAATTGTGCACAATTTCGAAGGAAAGATTTGAAAAATAAGTAAAAGAAAAATAAATGTCCTAGAGTGGTCGGTCATAGCATTCATAGTGCTAGAGTTTTTCATGTACGGAGTGTGAAAAAGTCCTTTATTCAGGAAATAAATTGGGCTCTCGCGTAAAGGCTTTTGGCACTTGCAGATTAATCATTGACAATGGAAGGTTGCTGGACTTAAAAAATACTTTTTATGTACCAAACTATAGTAGAAATTTAATCTCTATTTCTAGATTAGAAAAATTAAACTATGGTTTCATTCTTCAAAGTGGACAACTATCATTGTATAAAAATTCTAATTTGATTAGTACTTATGTTTTAATAAATGATCTCTATCAAGTAAAATTAAGCTCTCATTTTGAGCAATCTTTTACAATCCAACATCACTACTACAGAAACAGCCTTTGGCGTCGGTTGTTTAACCCCCTTTGGCGTCGGTTTCTGAGTGACACCTATGTGGGTGCCGCTAAAGGTCGAACACTTCGGCGTCGGTTTTTTAACCGACGCCTATTTAACATATAGGTGTCGGTCTTTTAGTAGATAACCGACGCCAAAAGGGTTCGCGCCACAGAAAACGGCGTCATCTAGGACACATTCTACGTCGGTTATCTACTAAAAGACCCACGCCATACTTCAAGACGACACGGCCGTGCTTCCCTGCACGGCCGTGTTTAGTACTATAGGCGTCGGTTTTATATGAATAAGCGACGCCTTTTCCACCACGGCCGTGCTTTCCTGCACGGTCGGGTTGTTTGTAATATTAGGCGTCGGTTTTTATCCAATAACCGATGCTGTAGGTCTTTGCTGATGGTTTTCTGTAAATAACCGACGCCTATATCTATTTTTTTTTCATATCAGTTTGCAGGCCTGCTGTGGCTGGTCAGCAGGATGAGAACCTACAGTTCAGTTTTCTGAACTGCAGGTTTACGACATCCATTGATATCAGCCTACAAACAGGCCACAAACCTGCAAAAGTCCCAAGGAAAATTTCACACAAGTAGATACATTCAGACATCAATTCAATTCTCACATTCACACATATAGAAACATTCAAATACATGTATTAACATTCAGAAATATTCATTTACAAAGTATCATTCATTATCGCTATCAACATCCCAATTATATCTTACAGTTTCCACTGCTTGTATGGCTTTTGCCCATTCTTCTCTTATTTCATTTAATGCTTCCATCGTATATTGAGCATGTATATTTTTTAAGCGTTTACCTATAGTGTGGTCAGTTTTAAACACCTGCAAAGAGAATGATGTATATATATAAGTAATAATATAAAAATAAGATTGATATATTTCATACTAACTAATGAGACTATATATAATACCTCATGTATGGTATCGATGTCCAATGCGGCATGTTTGATAATCATCTGCATAAATCGCATCACAAAGTATGTGTATGCCCAGCCATTGTCTTGTGTAGCGCACTATAAATTGAAACATACAAAATAATACAACTAAGCACAATTCACATCAATAATATATACATTGGAGTTGGGAACTTACTTGTACGTTCTGCCAATTTATTGGCTGGTTCTTTTTCCTTGGGACCGTTCCTCCAGCCTTTTTGAATGCATCTAAACCCCTACATGTTAATATAACACAGTAAATTACATAAGTAAATAGTAATTGTGACGACCGTCTCGCGAAAACATGATTAACTAATGCGGAAGCAAATTATTTGCAGCGGATTACTGAAAATCACTAAAAATTAAAACTTTTTGCAAGAAGATCCACAAACTGTGAAACTTTGACATAAAGAACCAAAGTAAGTTATTTACAAACTGATTCATCATTACATCTCTGTATCATTTCATCTCGAGAGTCATAACATTGTCAGCCCTGTTAAACTATGCATGAGCAGGATACAAAATCTCGAGGCTTCAAGCCAAAATCTCATATCAACATCAAACACTCTACTGACTCCTAGGACCTGAGAGTACAGAGACGACTCATAGGACTTTCTATATACAACTTGACAGCTCATATCCCCACCTGGGATTTACTGCTGTCCCTGCTACTGCTACTACTGCTCTTCCTCTGTAATAGGTTCCTTGCCTTTTCGTCTGCAGTTACCTAAAAATTTAATCCCACGGGGGTGAGACAATTATAAAAATTGTCCCAGCGAGAGATATAACTCTCCGCTAGTAACATTGTTATTGCAAATGATAGAATAACACTGAGCAGTAGAAATATAAACATTTATCAGCAGGTAATGCATTAGATAAACTAAATAGAGCAGCATTCTCTATGCAATCATTTCAGTTGTAACTTGAATAAGTAGCAAGTTATCCATTTAGGAAGAAATATAAAGATAATGTAAATCATTTATCCAACTAGAACATGTTAATAAATGTATTCTCAACCATTGATTCTCGTAGTTCAACCTCAAGCAAATATGCTACACGGCTGATTACATATTACAAACATACTTATGCCCTGAGGAGATGAGATATACCACTCATACTCCAACCGACCACTGCGAAGTCGAAATCGGTACCATACATAGGTCATCAGAAGAGCCAGATTTCTATGACCTCATCCTCCTCAGTCAGTGTGAGGAACTACATACAGGACATCTCGTGTCTCTGCTATAATAGCTTTCCAAGGTATTCTGGCAACTTCGCTATTAGAGTTACAGTGGCATTCTGTACTCTCTTCGCCATCGAGGGATTTCTTTTTTATCTCTCATCGATGCGGCATTAACAACATTATCGGGAGATTAGTGATACATCATCCCGACATATACATATAATGAAGAATTGAGATATTTAGTGTTTATCTCACATCAATTCCTTCATTAGGGCGTAAGGATATTCGTGCCCATAACCCCCACATACTCAAAAGTATGCTCTCCAGGAGTTCCCTTAGGAAAACCTGTTTCACCATCACCTAACTACTGACGATGATGGATCTATGGTCAGGGCTCTACATGGTATCATTTCACTTGATTATTTAAGTACATTACAGCATTCTTTTAGCATCAGGCATGTTGTCAATCATATAACATTATAACATTTGCTATAAAGAATGAGTACTATTTCTATCAAGTTCATTTCACAGCTTTGCTAACATTGGGATCTCAATCCCTTATCATCTCATCATCATGATTCAAGAATATGGGTGTTCAAACCCTTAAATCATCAAGACACATGTTACCACTTTAACAGGTAACTTAATGCCATCAAGTCATCTAACGGTGTAAACATGATAAATGTAATGCAGGTATTTCACATGGCTCTTAAAGCCTATCAAACTCTTTTGTTACCTTTCACTAGGCAACATGGCATATCATTTCTTATAGAACTTATAAAGTGTTTTCAATACACAAGGCATCATAGCTCATACATGACTATGTTCAATACCTCATGAAACCTGCATGATTAGTACAGATGATAACAACACATCAATTTTATATCAGTACAATGCAAAATAATGATAACATCACTATTCAAGGATTACCCCACTATGCCCTTACTAGGGTTAGGGTTTCCTTTTTAATTCAATTAGGGTAACCATTCCCTTAGCTCAATTAGGGTTAATAACTTATCCCTCATCTTCTATAAGATGAAGTTACTTCAACCTTGATTAATCTAAGTCAACTCAATCTTGAAAGAAGAATTGACATCATAGGATATGTCATTATATCAAGATCATTAAGAACTCAATCTCCCTTGGATTACATCATGTGATTGATTACATAAACCACTGGCCTTCATCCAATTTGAGAGTTCATACTCTTTGGTTGATTACCTTCCAAGTGATCTTCGAATAGGTGAAACCATTTAGTAAGATAGTAATTGAAACCACTTAACAAAATTGAACTTCTGAAACTGTTTAAGCCTCAACTGATTTGGGATCGTTTGGTCCCAAACGGTCTTGAGACCGTTTGGTCCCAAACGGTCTTGAGACCATTTGGACTCAAACGGTCCTGAGACCGTTTGCTCCAAACCACCTCAAAACCGAAAGGACCAAATATGGTTTCCATCAATCACATTGAATTAGGGTTTTCAATGTTGAACCCTTCAATCGATCTTGCACATGTTAGACACTAATCAATTGAGTTAATTAGATCAACCCTCAACTGATTTGATACTCAATTGACCCTCAATTGATCCTCAATTAGGGTTGGAATCAATTGAATTAGGGTTTAGAATCAATGAACCTTCAATATTCATGAATGTGTGACTAGTTACTTCATAACTATTGAACCACCATTCAAATGGGGTATGATCTGACCCCAAACGGTCTTGAGGTCGTTTGGATGACCTCCAAACGGTCTTGAGACCGTTTTCCCATCATATCACTCAAAACCAAGCAATCCAATTAGGGTTTGGTTCATTGAAGTGCTCACCAAATCAGCAATTTATTGCAGATCAACTTGATATCTTTAGACCTTCAACCACTGAACTATACCCAACCCTAGACCTCCAAATGGTCTTGGGTGACCACCAAACGGTCTTGAGACCGTTTGGATGACCTCCAAACGGTCTTGAGACCGTTTGCCCATCATATCACTCAAAACCAAGCAATCCAATTAGGGTTTGGTTCATTGAAGTGTTCACCAAATCAGCAATTTATTGCAGATCAACTTGATATCTTTAGACCTTCAACCACTGAACTATACCCAACCCTAGACCTCCAAACGGTCTTGGGTGACCACCAAACGGTCTTGAGACCGTTTGGATGACCTCCAAACGGTCTTGAGACCGTTTGCCCATCATATCACTCAAAACCAAGCAATCCAATTAGGGTTTGGTTCATTGAAGTGCTCACCAAATCAGCAATTTATTGCAGATCAACTTGATATCTTTAGACCTTCAACCACTGAACTATACCCAACCCTAGACCTCCAAACGGTCTTGGGTGACCACCAAACGGTCTTGAGACCGTTTGGATGAGCTCCAAATGGTCTTGAGACCGTTTGCCCATCCAACCTTTGGACTTTAGTGAAAAATCATCATGGATTGGTCTATCAAGTTGATCAACAAATCAGCACTACCTTGCAATATGATTAGTACCTTTAGACCTTCAATAGGTCAACTATACTTGAACCCAGACCTCCAAACGGTCTTGGGGTGATCCCTAAACGGTCTTGAGACCGTTTGGGTGATCCCCAAACGGTCTTGAGACCGTTTGGGCTAATCAACCCAAAATCTCTACTTAACTCATTGGAATTTCAGCACTGTTTTCAATTAGGGTTTGCCTAATTGATTGGCCTTCAACTCATGACTCGTTTGGAATTAATCCATAAAATTTGGTGAGTCATTAGATCACATCATAAGTAACAGTAATCCTAAACGTTCAACGCTTAGTCAACGCACTCAAACGGTCTTGAGACCGTTTGCCCAAAAAGTTCAATTAAATCAGATTGAAAATCAGCACTTAATCCAATTAGGTTTCCCTAATTGATTAGGCTTCAACTCACGATTCCTTTGGAGTTAATCCCTCAAATTTAGAGGGTTATTAATAAACATAATTATGAACAGGAATTCCAAACGGTCAACGCTTGGTCAACCATCTCAAATGGTCTTGAGACCGTTTTCTCAACCAGGTCAAGTTAATCAGGTTGAAAATCAGCACTTAATTCAGTTCGATTTGCCTAATTGATTGGCCTTCAACTCATGACTCGTTTGGAGTTAACCCCTAAAATTTGGAGGGTCATTAGCCTACATAATTAGGAACGAGATTTTTAAACGGTCAATGCTTGGTCAACCATCTCAAACGGTCTTGAGACCGTTTTCCACCAAACGGTCTGCAAACCGTTTGGTCACCAAAACGGTTTTGGTGAAACCGTTTGGTCCCAACCAATGAGATCATTTGCTCCCAAGATATTTGGTGAGGTGCTTGATTATGATGATGTCATCATCATCTTCCTTCGTGAACTCAAGAACAGCAACCGTTCTTGATGGAATTTGCAGTAAAGAAGCAAAAGTTTATCAAATTGAAGAAATCAATCAACAAAGCATAGAAGATTGATGCAATAGCAATGTTTGAGGGTTTAAGTTATAAAACCCGCCTCAAATTTGATCTCCAAGCTCCAAGCTCCGTGGCTTTAATGGTGGATGGAGCTCCAGCAACTATCCAAGGTTCGTTCTTGAGCTTTTGGATGAAATGGATGGATAGAAATGGAAATCGAGTGAAGAAAACCTAGAATCAATCATTGATTTAGGGTTTTCACCATGAATCCAAGGTAGACGATGATCAAACCTTACCTACAGGTGGTGTTCGTCCTTCTCCTGCTCCTGAGCTCTCCTTAGGTCGGCCAAAGCAAAAGGAATAAGGAAAAGGCTAAGGGAAACGTTCCTTATGTGTTATTGAAATAAGGTATATATAAAGAATATGTATATGGGTCTTTGATGAAAGAGAAAATGAATCATTTTCCTTAAATATATTCCATACTAATTTCCCCCTAATACTCCTCCATTACTTGATCACGAAACCACCTTCAAACTTTCGTAAAAGCTCTTCATTATCCAAGAATTAATGGAAAAGAAATTAAGCACCTTAATCCTTATTATATTAATATCCATATGTGAGTGGGTTTTCTTTTCCTTAAAATAATGGTGAGTGGAATTTCACCTACTTAGGATATTTTCGTTCCTTATCTTGGAAAAGGAACTTCCATCCTTATTCAAAATCAACCCAAAACATTTTGGTTGAAAGCCCTTCAATTATTTTTATTCATTTTTGCCCTAAATTGAATTAGGGTTTCAATTAGGATTAAATCTTGATTATTTAATGTCAAGATTCTCTCTCCTCCAAGATAATTCAAATGAGGTGCCCATCTCATTTTCTTTGCTCTACTTGATGCCAAAGATTATTAGGGACCTTATTGAAGTGGTAATTTGCATATTGAACCCTAGGTTTTGGGTAAATTGCACTTTACACCAAAAGTAGGTTTTAGTGTACAAACTTTGCTTTATCAGCACTTTCTTGGTATTCAGGCTATCACAAGCCATACCTCTGCATCATCTTCATTCTTATGATGCATCAACACATGAGGAACTTATTATCATACACAATTTGCAATCTAACCCCTCAACTTGGGTAATTTGCACTTTAGTCCAAAATTAACAAAACAATGTTTCAACATTATTCAAAAAGGACTGAAATTGAAATATGAGTTCCTCAAGAGCCTTAATTACATTTCAAAAGTTAACCACAAGCATCAAATCACATATTTAAGCAAAACACCTAGGGTTAGTTCATAACCCAGGTCAGGGATGTTACAAATTATCCACCCCTTACAAGGATTTCGTCCCCGAAATCATTACAAAACATATTAAGAGAAAAGAGCAGGGTATTTCCTTCTCATCTCTTCCTCTAGTTCCCATGTGGCTTCTTGAGTACCACGATGATTCCAAAGGACTTTCACAAGACTTATGTCTTTCTTTTTCAGCTTCTTGATTCTTCTATCAAGAATCAACACAGGTCCTTCAACATATGATATATCATCATTAAGCTCAACCTCCATAGGCTGTAGAACCGTTTCTGTGTCAGGGTGACATTTCCTTAGCATGGAAATGTGGAACACTGGGTGTAACTTTTGCAATTCAGGTGGTAACTCCAGCTTATAAGCTACCTTTCCAACCCGTTCTATAATTGGATAAGGCCCCATAAATCTAGGAGCTAACTTTCCTTTCCTTCCAAATCTAAGGACTCCTTTCCAAGGTGAGACTTTGAGGTATACTCTGTCTCCAACCTGGAATTCTAAAGGTCTACGACGCTTGTCAGCATAGGATTTTTGCCTATCCTGTACAGTCTTCAACTGTTGTTGTATTATTTTAATCTTCTCGGTGGTTTGCTGCACAAGATCAGGGCCCAAAAGTTGATATTCACCAGTTTCATACCAACATAGGGGAGATCTACAACGTCTACCATACAAAGCTTCATAAGGTGCCATGTCAATGATGTGCTGATAGCTATTGTTGTAAGCAAACTCTATCAAGCTTAGATGTAGATCCCAACTTCCCGTAAACTGAAGGACACATGCCCTAAGCAAGTCCTCCAAGGTTTGTATTGTCCTCTCAGACTGTCCATCTGTTTGAGAATGGAAGGCTGTACTAAACCTTAATTGTGTGCCTAAGGCTTTATGAAGTTGCTCCCAAAAATGACTTGTAAACTGGGGACCTCTGTCAGAAACAATGGTAACTGGGACCCCATGCAGCCGCACTATGTCATCTACATATAGTTTTGCCAGCTTCTCAGCAGAATAGGTTGTTTTGAAAGGTAAGAAGTGTGTTGTCTTTGTCAACCTATCAACTATTACCCAAATGGAATCATGACCTTTGGTTGTTCTGGGTAAACCAACCACAAAATCCATGGTCACATGATCCCATTTCCACTGTGGTATAGGCAGAGGCTGCAGTGTTCCTGCAGGCTTTTGGTGTTCAGCTTTAACCTATTGACACACTGGACACTGCATCACGAACTCAGCAACATCCTTCTTCAAACCAGGCCACCAATACATACCTTTCAAGTTATGATACACCTTGGTGCTTCCTGGATGCATAGCATACATAAAAGAATGAGCTTCTTCCAGGACTAACTTCCTTAAGTTATCAGCATCAAGTACTATCATTCTACCATGATAACAGGCTACCTGATCATCTGAATCATAGAAACCTTCTCGTTTCTCACTACCATACTCTGATCTAATCTGCTGAACTACAACATCAGATTGTTGTGCCTCCTTAATCTGTTGTCTCAGAGTAGGTTTTATGTGCATCTCAGCTAACAACCCGGCTAACAATGATACTTTAAGCTGTATGTTGTTTTGCCTCAAGGAGATAAGCATATCTCTCTTAGAGCACACTAAGTAGTTCAACTGTGTTTTATCTAGAGCTGGTGTTGCTGATTTTCTACTTAATGCATCAGCAACCACATTGTCTTTCCCTGGATGATAATCAATTGTACAATCATAGTCCTTGATTAATTCCATCCAGCGGCGTTGCCTCATGTTAAGCTCATGCTGAGAAAAGATATACTTTAGGTTCTTGTGGTCTGTGAAAATCTGAAATGTTTCTCCATAGAGGTAATGTCTCCAGATCTTCAAGGCATGAACTACAGCAGCTAGTTCTAGATCATGTGTTGGATAATTCTCCTCGTGTTTCTTAAGCTGTCGGGAAGCAAAAGAAATCACTTGCTTATCCTGCATTAACACACATCCTAGTCCATTCTTAGAGGCATCACAGAAAACTATATACCCTTTACCTTGCTCAGGTAACACCAATACAGGTGCACTAGTCAACCTTTCCTTCAACAACTGGAACGATTGTTGACACTTGTCATTCCACACAAAAGGAACATCCTTTCTGGTTAACTTGGTTAAGGGTAAGGCTATGGAACTGAAGTTATTAATGAACCTTCGATAATAGCCTGCCAACCCTAAGAAACTACGAATCTCCGTTGGTGTCTTCGGTTGCTCCCACTGTAGAACAGATTCTACCTTTTTAGGGTCAACATGAATACCTGAAGCAGATATTACATGTCCAAGGAAAGAAACTTCTGGTAGCCAGAACTCACATTTGCTAAACATAGCATATAACTTATGCTTTCTTAGCAAAGTCAGAGCCTGACGAAGATGGTGCTCATGCTGCTGAGCATCTCTACTGTAGATCAGGATGTCATCTATAAAGACGACTACACATTGATCAAGAAAAGGTCGGAAGATTCTATTCATGAGTTCCATAAATGCAGCTGGTGCATTAGTTAGTCCAAATGACATAACTGTGAACTCATAGTGACCATACCTTGTCCTGAAGGCAGACTTAGGTATGTCACCCTCCTTAATACGAAGTTGATGGTATCCCGACCTCAAATCTATCTTTGAGAAGATGGTTGCACCACACAACTGGTCAAACAAATCATCAATCCTTGGCAGAGGATACTTATTCTTTATAGTCACTTTATTAAGTTGTCTGTAATCAATGCATAACCGCATTGACCCATCCTTCTTCTTAACAAAGAGGACCGGAGCACCCCAGGGTGAAGTACTTGGTCGGATAAAACCCTTCTCAAGCAACTCTTGTAGTTGTTTCTTGAGTTCTGCCATCTCAGCAGGCGCCATTCTATATGGTGTTTGTGCTATTGGTTGTGTGCCCGGGATTAGATTAATCTCAAAATCAATCTCTCGGGGTGGAGGTACACTTGGAAGTTCTTCAGGAAATACATCTTGAAATTCCCTGACTATAGGAACTTCAGCAGGATTAGGACTCTCCATGGTGGTATCTACCACATGGGCCAAGAATGCATAACATCCTTGCCTCATCATCTTCTCAGCTACCATGGCTGACACAAGACAGGTTGGAAGAATCTTTCTGCCTCCTTGAAAGATCCATGTGTCACTGTTATCTGTAAACACAGCTTGCTTGGACTCACAATCCAAGACAACCTTGTACCTTTCTAAGGTGTCCATCCCAAGAATTATATTGAACCCATGCATCTCAAGTGGTATAAGATCCACTTGGATGTAATGTTCAGAAAAGGAAAGAATACAGGGAGAACATACTTCCCACAACATAGCAGATCCCTTTAAAGGAGTTTCTAACAACAGACTATCTGCTCTATGACTTATAGTCATGTTGCAGTCAAGAATCACTCTCCGAGTGATAAAGGAATGAGTAGCTCCTGGATCAATTAAAACATATACGATGCAGGATGTAGACATATCAGAATAAAATAGTTTCATCTGACCTGTCACAACCTGAGGGTTGATCACTGCATCAGGTGGATTCATCGCATAAAATCTCGCCGTTGCCTGTGGTTGATTTGGTGCTCGATGACTAGGTGCTGATGATCCAGCTTGGGATGCTTGTCCACGTCCTCTAGCTCCACTTGGAAACTGCCTCCTTTGAGAACCTTGCTGACTCTGTCTTTGAGGTTGAGTCACACTCACCCCTTGGGCTCTACAATCCTTCATCAGATGTCCCACCTTTCCACATATAAAACAACTTCTGATCCCCTGCTGTGGTCTCGATGGTCCTGTAACCGATACAGATGCTGAGCTGTGAGCTCTTTCTGGTGGTAAACTTCTTCCTCTACCCCTATTTGACGTCCAATGCGTCTGGGTATTGAATCTAGGTGGTGCCATTGATGCTAGAAAAACCTCGGTTTCTTGAAACCTTTGGATGAAGATCCTCGGAACTGGGGGTACACCTTCTTGTTCTGGGTCTGTCTCTTCTCAGTCATAGACCTCTCTATTCTTCTAACAGACTCTATAAAAGTAGCCAATCTTTCCCTGTTCTCCAGAGCAGACACAGGGGTGGTCAACTCAGCATTTAATCCTTTCTCAAAACGTCTGATCCTTTCTTCATCAGTGGTTGCCATATGCGGACAGAAGCGCAAAAGCTCCATGAACTTAGCCTCATACTCGCTAATGTTCATTGGTCCTTGTCTTAATATCTCAAACTGAGAGATTTTCTCATCCAGAAAGGTCTTAGGAAAGTATCTATTGACAAATTCTCGTCGAAATACTTCCCATGCAATCTCCACACCTGGCCTTTTTCCCTCCTCTATGGTCCACCAGTGACCAGCACTCCCCTTAAGAAGGTATACAGGATGCCTGACCTTCTCAGCTTCTGGGATGTTAAGGATTCTAAAGGACTTCTCTAGCTCAGTTAGCCACATGTCAGCATCTGCTGGGTTAGCTGTCCCAGCATATTCTGTGGCTCCAACTCGGCGAAGTCGTTCAAACGTCTTGCTGACTCCTTGTCCTTCTTGATGAGTAGGTGCCCTGGGTGCAGGCATGGGCATCCTATCAGTCATATGTGTCATGGCAGTCATGAACTGCCCAAACATAGCTTGGAAGGCTGGATTCCCCATGTCAGCTGGGTTGAACTGGGGTTGATCAGGTACAGGTTCCTCCCTGTCCTGGTCTCTTGCGCCTCTTCCCGGTACAGCCACACTGCTTTCAGCAACATGTTCCTCGTGTGATCCAGACATCTTTAGTTTTCTCCTCTTCCTATATGAGCAGAAGACACTATTCAGATATACTGGAAGACACTAGAACAGACTCAACAACCCTAGTCCTATGTCTCTGTAGACTCAGCGAACCTAGAGCTCTGATACCACTAAATTGTGACGACCGTCTCGCGAAAACAGGATTAACTAATGCGGAAGCAAATTATTTGCAGCGGATTACTGAAAATCACTAAAAATTAAAACTTTTTGCAAGAAGATCCACAAACTGTGAAACTTTGACATAAAGAACCAAAGTAAGTTATTTACAAACTGATTCATCATTACATCTCTGTATCATTTCATCTCGAGAGTCATAACATTGTCAGCCCTGTTAAACTATGCATGAGCAGGATACAAAAATCTCGAGGCTTCAAGCCAAAATCTCAGATCAACATCAAACACTCTATTGACTCCTAGGACCTGAGAGTACAGAGACGACTCATAGGACTTTCTATATACAACTTGACAACTCATATCCCCACCTGGGATTTACTGCTGTCCCTGCTACTGCTGCTGCTGCTCTTCCTCTGTAATAGGTTCCTTGCCTTTTCGTCGGCGGTTACCTAAAAATTTAATCCCACGGGGGTGAGACAATTATAAAAATTGTCCCAGCGAGAGATATAACTCTCCGCCAGTAACATTGTTATTGCAAATGATAGAATAACACTGAGCAGTAGAAATATAAACATTTATCAGCAGGTAATGCATTAGATAAACTAAATAGAGAAGCATTCTCTATGCAATCATTTCATTTGTAACTTGAATAAGTAGCAAGTTATCCATTTAGGAAGAAATATAAAGATAATGTAAATCATTTATCCAACTAGAACATGTTAATCAATGTATTCTAAACCATTGATTCTCGTAGTTCAACCTCAAGCAAATATGCTACATGGCTGATTACATATTACAAACATACTTATGCCCTGAGGAGATGAGATATACCGCTCATACTCCAACCGACCATTGCGAAGTCGAAATCGGTATACATAGGTCATCAGAAGAGCCGGATTTCTATGACCTCATCCTCCTCAGTCAGTGTGAGGAACAACATACAGGACATCTTGTGTCTCTGCTATAATAGCTTTCTAGGGTATTCTGGCAACTTCGCTATTAGAGTTACAGTGGCATTCTGTACTCTCTTCGCCATCGAAGGATTTCTTGTTTATCTCTCATCGATGCGGCATTAACAACATTATCGGGAGATTAGTGATACATCATCCCGGCATATACATATAATGAATAATTGAGAGATTTAGTGTTTATCTCACATCAATTCCTTCATTAGGGCGTAAGGATATTCGTTCCCATAACCCCCACATACTCAAAAGTATGCTCTCCAGGAGTTCCCTTAGGAAAACCTGTTTCACCATCACCTAACTACTGACGATGATGGATCTATGGTCAGGGCTCTACATGGTATCATTTCACTTGATTATTTAAGTACATTACATCATTCTTTTAGCATCAGGCATGTTGTCAATCATATAACATTATAACATTTGCTATAAAGAATCAGTACTATTTCTATCAAGTTCATTTCACAACTTTGCTAACATTGGGATCTCAATCCCTTATCATCTCATCATCATGATTCAAGAATATGGGTGTTCAAACCCTTAAATCATCAAGACACATGTTACCACTTTAACAGGTAACTTAATGCCATCAAGTCATCTAACAGTGTAAACATGATAAATGTAATGCATGTATTTCACATGGCTCTTAAAGCCTATCAAACTCTTTTGTTACCTTTCACTAGGCAACATGGCATATCATTGCTTATAGAACTTATAAAGTGTTTTCAATACACAAGGCATCATAGCTCATACCTGACTATGTTCAATACCTCATGAAACCTGCATGATTAGTACATATGATAACAACACATCAATTTTATATCAGTACAATGCAAAATAATGATAACATCACTATTCAAGGATTACCCCACTATGCCCTTACTAGGGTTAGGGTTTCCTTTTTAATTCAATTAGGGTAACCATTCCCTTAGCTCAATTAGGGTTAATAACTTATCCCTCATCTTCTATAAGATGAAGTTACTTCAACCTTGATTAATCTAAGTCAACTCAATCTCGAAAGAAGAATTGACATAATAGGATATGTCATTATATCAAGATCATTAAGAACTCAATCTCCCTTGGATTACATCATGTGATTGATTACATAAACCACTGACCTTCATCCAATTTGAGAGTTCATACTCTTTGGTTGATTACCTTCCAAGTGATCTTGGAATAGGTGAAACCATTTAGTAGGATAGTAATTGAAACCACTTAACAAAATTGAACTTTTGAAACTGTTTAAGCCTCAACTGATTTGGGATCGTTTGGTCCCAAATGGTCTTGAGACCGTTTGGACTCAAACGGTCCTGAGACCGTTTGCTCCAAACCACCTCAAAACCGAAAGGACCAAATATGGTTTCCATCAATCACATTGAATTAGGGTTTTCAATGTTGAACCCTTCAATCGATCTTGCACATGTTAGACACTAATCAATTGAGTTAATTAGATCAACCCTCAACTGATTTGATACTCAATTGACCCTCAATTGATCCTCAATTAGGGTTGGAATCAATTGAATTAGGGTTTAGAATCAATGAACCTTCAATATTCATCAATGTGTGACTAGTTACTTCATAACTATTGAACCACCATTCAAATGGGGTATGACCTGACCCCAAACGGTCTTGAGGTCGTTTGGATGACCTCCAAACGGTCTTGAGACCGTTTTCCCATCATATCACTCAAAACCAAGCAATCCAATTAGGGTTTTGTTCATTGAAGTGCTCACCAAATCAACAATTTATTGCAGATCAACTTGATATCTTTAGACCTTCAACCACTGAACTATACCCAACCCTAGACCTCCAAACGGTCTTGGGTGACCACCAAACGGTCTTGAGACCATTTGGATGACCTCCAAACGGTCTTGAGACCGTTTACCCATCATATCACTCAAAACCAAGCAATCCAATTAGGGTTTGGTTCATTGAAGTGCTCACCAAATCAGCAATTTATTGCAGATCAACTTGATATCTTTAGACCTTCAACCACTGAACTATACCCAACCCTAGACCTCCAAACGGTCTTGGGTGACCACCAAACGGTCTTGAGACCGTTTGGATGAGCTCCAAACGGTCTTGAGACCGTTTGCCCATCCAACCTTTGGACTTTAGTGAAAAATCATCATGGATTGGTCTATCAAGTTGATCAACAAATCAGCACTACCTTGCAATATGATTAGTACCTTTGGACCTTCAATTGGTCAACTATACTTGAACCCAGACCTCCAAACGGTCTTGGGGTGAACCCCAAACGGTCTTGAGACCGTTTGGGTGATCCCTAAACGGTCTTGAGACCGTTTGGACTAATCAACCCAAAATCTCTACTTAACTCATTGGAATTTCAGCACTGTTTTCAATTAGGGTTTGCCTAATTGATTGGCCTTCAACTCATGACTCGTTTGGAATTAATCCATAAATTTTGGTGAGTCATTAGATCACATAATAAGGAACAGTAATCCCAAACGTTCAATGCTTAGTCAACGCACTCAAACGGTCTTGAGACCGTTTGCCAAAAAAGTTCAATTAAATCAGATTGAAAATCAGCACTTAATCCAATTAGGTTTCCCTAATTGATTAGGCTTCAACTCACGATTCCTTTGGAGTTAATCCCTCAAATTTGGAGGGTTATTAATAAAGATATTTATGAACAGTAATACCAAACGGTCAATGCTTGGTCAACCATCTCAAACGGTCTTGAGACCGTTTTCTCAACCAGGTCAAGTTAATCAGGTTGAAAATCAGCACTTAATTCAGTTCGATTTGCCTAATTGATTGGCCTTCAACTCATGACTCGTTTGGAGTTAACCCCTCAAATTTGGAGGGTCATTAGCCTACATAATTAGGAACGATATTTCCAAACGGTCAACGCTTGGTCAACCATCTCAAACGGTCTTGAGACCGTTTTCCACCAAACGGTCTGCAAACCGTTTGGTCACCAAAACGGTTTTGGTGAAACCGTTTGGTCCCAACCAATGAGATCATTTGCTCCCAAGATATTTGGTGAGGTGCTTGATTATGATGATGTAATCATCATCTTCCTTCGTGAACTCAAGAACAGCAACCGTTCTTGATGGAATTTGCAGCAAAGAAGCAAAAGTTTATCAAATTAAAGAAATCAATCAACAAAGCATAGAAGATTGATGTAATAGCAATGTTTGAGGGTTTAAGTTATAAAACCCGCCTCAAATTTGATCTCCAAGCTCCAAGATCCGTGGCTTTAATGGTGGATGGAGCTCCAGCAACTATCCAAGGTTCGTTCTTGAGCTTTTGGATGAAATGGATGGCTAGAAATGGAAATCGAGTGAAGAAAACCTAGAATCAATCATTGATTTAGGGTTTTCACCATGAATCCAAGGTAGAAGATGATCAAACCTTACCTACAGGTGGTGATCGTCCTTCTCCTGCTCCTGAGCTCTCCTTAGGTCGGCCAAAGCAAAAGGAATAAGGAAAAGGCTAAGGAAACGTTCCTTATGTGTTATTGAAATAAGGTATATATAAAGAATATGTATATGGGTCTTTGATGAAAGAGAAAATGAATCATTTTCCTTAAATAAATTCCATACTAATTTCCCCCTAATCCTCCTCCATTACTTGATCACGAAACCACCTTCAAACTTTCGTAAAAGCTCTTCATTATCCAAGAATTAATGGAAAAGAAATTAAGCACCTTAATCCTTATTATATTAATATCCATATGTGAGTGGGATTTCTTTTCCTTATAATAATGGTGAGTGGAATTTCACCTACTTAGGATATTTTCGTTCCTTATCTTGGCAAAGGAACGTCCATCCTTATTAAAAATCAACCCAAAACATTTTGGTTGAAAGCCCTTCAATTATTTTTATTCATTTTTTCCCTAAATTGAATTAGGGTTTCAATTAGGATTAAATCTTGATTATTTTAATGTCAAGATTCTCTCTCCTCCAAGATAATTCAAATGAGGTGCCCATCTCATTTTCTTTGCTCTACTTGATGACAAAGATTATTAGGGACCTTATTGAAGTGGTAATTTGCATATTGAACCCTAGGTTTTGGGTAAATTGCACTTTACACCAAAACTAGGTTTTAATGTACAAACTTTGCTTTATCAGCACTTTCTTGGTATTCAGGCTATCACAAGCCATACCTCTGCATCATCTTCATTCTTATGATGCATCGACACATGAGGAACTTATTATCATACACAATTTGCAATCTAACCCCTCAACTTGGGTAATTTGCACTTTAGTCCAAAATTAACAAAACAATGTTTCAACATTATTCAAAAAGGACTGAAATTGAAATATGAGTTCCTCAAGAGCCTTAATTACATTTCAAAAGTTAACCACAAGCATCAAATCACATATTTAAGCAAAACACCTAGGGTTAGTTCATAACCCAGGTCAGGGATGTTATAGTAATGTAATAACATATGTTAACAGATACAAAAATGAAATATTTCTCACCAGAATAATGGCATTCTCATTACGTGTCCAATTTTAGTGTTTAATGTACTTCCCGCGGGATCTAGATAATAAACAGTGAATGTCCCGGGGACAATAACTAGTAACTCCCAATGTTTACCGTTAGAGGTAAAAAGTTAACAATTAATAACTCAAAATGCACAATAAAAATGGAATTTTCTTAAGTCCAAATTATAAATAAAGTAAACTTACTTGACATTGAATGGAGCTATTATTATCGTCTTCTTTTGCTGACCAAAAATTGTAAAAGCATCTATACAGTATTGTTGAACATTATTAGGGTCTTTAGCTACCATACTAAACAATGATGGAATCAAAAATCCCACATGATCAAATGCAAATTGTTTGCAATGATCTTCGACTAAGTAGCTGCAAAACATGTATTACGTATGCATTAATATATAAGAAACCAGATCACCGGATCTTACACAAGGTATATGGATGTATAAACAAGATCTCACCTTATCCATGTCTCTATCATTGATGTATTCAACCAATCATACATAAACAGCTCAATAATATCTTGTATAAATAAAGAGCTATCATATGATTGACCTGCATAATCTGCATCTAAAGAAACAATTATCGGGCAATGTATATTATGTGCCCGTAGCCAACATGCCATTCCCCTACAAGCAGGACCTAACGGGTATGTTAGGTCAGTTGGAACCCAAGTTGGTAATGCGGGAAGTGGAGGTGAAGGCCTAGGTGCTCCTGGTGTCTTCTTTTTAACCTGTATATATAATTTCAGATCAGTTGACATCATATATACACATTAACAGTCTAAATCAATGTAAATTTATCTTACAATTTCAGTAGTGTAGACGAAATCTGCTTTGGGCCACAATATGACCCCGCCTTCTGCCTCAGCAAGTGTATCAATATCCGGGTGGGGAATGGCAATGTAGCTTCCCTCCAATCGGATAACACACATAATGGGCCCACACAAACGTAGCCCTGTGGCATTGGAGTCCCGTGAAACCTTTCCCCAGGAAGGGACGGGTAAGCCTGCGCCTCTGCAACAACATAGTCTTGTATTCTTAAGCGGCATGGCTTCAATGCCTACAAATTTACATAAAGAATGTTATACATATATACATATCATCTTGAAAACATATCATCTTGGAAAGACTAGCTGCAATGTCATAAACAATACTTACAGCAGACGTGTTAGGCGATGGGTCTCCAGGATTACTCGCAGTTTGTGCATCAGGAGAAGAGTGGGTCGCCATAGGCTGATTGGAAGCCTGAGATGCCTGCCACCGCAGCAATTCTTCCTTGACCTTCTCAACAACTACATCGTTGACCTTCTTAGCAACTATATCCTCGACTCTCTTATTCTCCTATACATGGATAAAAGAAACATTAGCTTCTTATTATTGAATTTCCTTTTGCAGTAACATTCTAAAAAAAGAATAGGTTACCTCTTCTTGAGAATGTCCCTCTCTGGGTTTGCACTGGGATGGCCCAAAGAATGCTTTGATGCCCACACCAGCGCCTGCACCCCTAACACGTCCAAGATGCTCTGGGTTACCCAGAGCAACTGTCAATTCATCCCTTGTGCCCTGAGGGATGAACGTTCCTTGTTTCCTCTGCTCGTGCAGCTCCCGCTAATCACCATCAACAGAAATTGGTAAATTAACAACACAAATAATCAATATTCAAATGATTGCTCTAAGAGTTGTATTTTACCATTTTTGCAGCCGCCTCAGCAGTTACGTGCTTCTTTATTTCACCCTTCTTGTTTTGCCTCCCAGCTATCCAGATATCATGGCGAGGCATGGGTGTGGCAGACTCCTGAGTAGGTGCAGACTCTTGAGTAGGAGCAGACTCCTGAGTAGCCGCAGACTCCGCATGTAGTCTTTGGTGAACGCTTGCATAGCCTTTTGGACCCATAGTGTGGTCATGCACATTCAGTGCACGCCTTGCTTTTTGTGCGTCACTGAGGGCCTAGTAAGTATGCACATTAATGATTTGGTTAGTATCACTAAATGTTAATCTTGAATAGGTGAATATAATGTAAATTAATTAAATTGGGAGTGACACCTAATACCTTGAATTCTTCAGATTTTCTTGAAGCAACAAAATTGTCCCAATCTTCTTTGTCCAAGAAGTTCCATTGTTCAAGGGCTGACTTCTTTTTCTTATCACCCTCTTTTATGTATTCTCTGTTCAGATTTGTCCTATAATTCCTAAGCATCTTTCCAGCGCGTTGCATCACACTTTTATGATGCAACTTCTCATCCAATGCAAACAGATTTTGTAAAATAGAAATGTTATTAACTAGTATCCAAAATAGAATTGCAAATAATAGAATTTGTAATCTACAAAATAGAATTGCAAATAATAATAACTCACACATAAATCCTTCCATATCAAGTCTTTTTTCCCCTAAGGAACTTTATGCCAATTATCATACTTAACACCACAATGGCTCCGAGTGGTACACCCAAGATAGTTTACAAAATTATTGCGGTTCACTCCAATTGCATTTCCTCCATTATCAAACTCCACAACCAATTTCGATCCACTGCCACTAAGCGCTATTAACTTCTTCAACAGAGTGATGCCCCTTTTCTTGTTAAGTGTTTGGTGCTGCGCATCAAGTTGCTCCAGTACTTTAGTGGGTACATGTGCATCATCAACCTAAAATTCGACAAAAATAAACACACTGAATTAGCCCAATATAGAAATATAAGATATATGACATAACTAGAAGATAATGAATTTTATAGAAATACAGGAAATGTTTTTAGAACTTACATTGGTATCCTCGCCATGCTCGTCATGGACAGCATGCTCATCATGGACTTCATGCTCATCATGGACATCATGCTCATCATGGTCAGCCATCTGAAAATATCATTAAAAAGGCAAACATTTTGCATTTGTATTAACTAGACAAAGGCAAACATTTAGCATTTGTATTAACTAGAAAAAGGCAAACATTGTGAAGCTTTTGTCGCTCCATCTATTGTTAGCTTTCAACTTATACAATCTCAACACAGCGCTAAGCTTCGTAAACTTAGCGCAGCCTGTGTATAACGGTATCTCAGCATCATGCGCAATGTTTCTAAAGATAGGAGGTGGATCGGTGTGCTCTACCCTACAACTATCCATCATCGCATCAACGATGTCTGTTGGAACTGGTTCGTTCACATTTACGTCATCGGAGGCAATTTCTTCTTCCACCCAAGCACTGCTATAGACATCTACTGGTTTTGATTTTGAAATCTCTCCATGCCAGTGCCATTCTGTATAGCCTTGTACAATCCCATTGCACATGAAATGACTTTTGATTTCCTCACCAGTGTTGACTTTCAAGTTGTTGCCGCAATGCCTACATGGACAGTAGAACCTATCTGTAGGTTTTTTCCTATGTTCCTCGGCAAATCTAATAAACTGATCAAGACCATATATAAACTCTGGGGTGCAACGATTACGAATGGACATCCATGATACATCCATTCTATGATCAGAGAAAACAAGTATATATTAGGAAACAAGTATATATTAGGAAAAGATTAGGGTATACACTTACATCCTAAGTGTATAATGTGATGTCATTCTTATATATAATAAATGTGTACCACCTATCCCATCCTTGAACACCTAATCTCACTAGTAAGTGTATAATGTGTATTGGGTTTTCAAGAAAATTTCGACAGCATTTCCCCGCTGTTCTCTAAGTACATATGTACTTAGAGAACAAACGGTGAAATGCTACCGAAATTTTCTCGAAAACCCAATACACATTATACACTTACATCCTAAGTGAGATTAGGTGTTCAAGAACAGTCCCAAACTGGGGACTATCCAAGATTTACTCCTAATGAGTCAATCTTGGACGGGTTTCTAGGCCAACAAACACAATAATAGATATCTACAATGAAGCCAGACTCCATACAAACAGTATATAATTTAGTGATTGTTCATTCTAATTTATACCAATGTACAAGTAATATAAAGAACAATGATTGTTCACTTTCTAGGCCAACAAACACATGTGATGTCATTCTTATATATAATAAATGTGTACCACCTATCCCATCCTTGAACACCTAATCTCACTAGTAAGTGTATAATGTGTATTGGGTTTTCAAGAAAATTTCGGCAGCATTTCCCCGCTGTTCTCTAAGTACATATGTACTTAGAGAACAAACAGAGAAATGCTACCGAAATTTTCTCGAAAACCCAATACACATTATACACTTACATCCTAAGTGAGATTAGGTGTTCAAGAACAGTCCCAAACCGGGGACTATCCAAGATTTACTCCTAATGAGTCAATCTTGGACGGGTTTCTAGGCCAACAAACACAATAATAGATATCTACAATGAAGTCGGACTCCATACAAATAGTATATAATTTAGTGATTGTTCATTCTAATTTATACCAATGTACAAGTAATAAAAAGAACAATGATTGTTCACTTTCTAGGCCAACAAACACATGTGATGTCATTCTTATATATAATAAATGTGTACCACCTATCCCATCCTTGAACACCTAATCTCACTAGTATGTGTATAATGTGTATTGGGTTTTCAAGAAAATTTCGGCAGCATTTCCCCGCTGTTCTCTAAGTACATATGTACTTAGAGAACAAACGGGGAAATGCTACCGAAATTTTCTCGAAAACCCAATACACATTATACACTTACATCCTAAGTGAGATTAGTTGTTCAAGAATAGTCCCAAACCGGGGACTATCCAAGATTTACTCCTAATGAGTCAATCTTGGACGGGTTTCTAGGCCAACAAACACAATAATAGATATGTACATGTTAGGCTTTCATCACAATTGATGTTAGAATTTCATCAATGTTAGTGTTTAATCAAATCAAATTAAGATGCTAGAATGGACAAGTTTAAATCAAATTAGGGTTTAAATCAAATCAAACACGGACGTGGTAGGCCATTCTTCTCAGTTCTTAGTGAAAGAAGTAGAACACTAACTAGTCTTAGGTTTTGAAGTCAGAGCAGCAAGCAGAGCAGAGCAGTGGGTGGTAAGGAAGAAGACAAGGAAGAAGGTGCTACGGCTAATACCTTGTGAGCAGCGGAGGCAAGCAAGAAGGCAACGCCACAGTAGGGCGTGAGCAGGGAGGAAGGAGCGGGCGGCGGCGGCGCAAGGAGGAAGGCGGCGGGCGGCGGTGACACAGAGCAGCAGCAGGGATCGTCGGCGGCGAGCGAGAAGCAGTAGGCACCAGGCACCAGGCGGCGATTTTGGGAGAGCGCACAGGAGAATCGATGAAACAGGAAGAAAGGGGGAAGAGTCGGGTGATCGGGCCTCTATTAAGTTGGTCAACGGCGTCGGTTATCTAGGACAACCGATGCCTATTATCTACAGCGTCGGTTGATCGTAATAACTAACGTCCAATTAGACAATCATTACCCCAAATTAATTGGCGGGAACTATTATCAGCGTCGATTATCCAAAGATAACTGACACCGAAAGTGGAACTTTTCGCGCAAAATTTCATTTCACATAGGCGTCGGTGAATTGTTAAACAACCGACGCTATATGTGACCCAGATTTGTTTCGCTCGAAAATTGGATTTCGCGGGCGCCTTTAGGCGTCGGTTGGTTACACTCAGCCGACGCTGAATACAAAGCGGTACCCGTGTCTAGCTGATCTTCGAATATAGACATCGGTTTGTATAAATAACCGACGCCGAATATTATAGGCGTCGGTTGTCTGAAATAACCGACGCCCAGAAAAGCGACACTGAACGCTATTTCTGTAGTAGTGCATAATATTATTGGTAATAAGCGCACATTATTACATGATAAATCATTACTTATTTGGCATCGAAGGTTGAGACATATATCTAAAGAAAGAATCCAAAGATTAGTAAAGAAGGGAATTTTAGGGCCCTTAGACTTTACTAATTTTGGAACATGTGTTGAATGCATAAAGGCTAAGCAAACCGACACTTCTAAAAAGGATGCCAAGAGGAGTATTGGAACACTAGAAACAATTCACACGGATATTTGTGGACCTTTTTCACCTTATTTTATAGGGAAAAAATATTTTGCAACCTTTATTGATGACTATTCACGATATATGTTTCTCAGCCTATTAAATGACAAAAGTGAGGTTTTTCAAGCCTTTAAGAACTTTAAAGTGGAAGTGGAGAAACAATTAGGTAAGGTGATTAAGATAGTCATATCAGATAGAGGAGGCGAATATTATGGAAGGTTCACTAAGATGGGACAAAGAAAGGGACCATTTGCACATTTCCTTCAAGAAGAGGGTATTGTACCTCAATATACAATGTCAGGCACACCAAGTCAAAATGGTGTAGCTGAAAGAAGGAATCGAACATTAAAGGAAATGGTTCGTGCAATGCTTTGTAATTCATCCCTTCCTTCTTCAATGTGGAGTGAGGCTTTAAAAGTGGCAGTGCATGTATTAATCAAGGTTCCTAGTAAGTCTGTCCAGAAAACCCCGTATGAATTATGGACAGGAAGGAAACCATCCTTGAATTATATGCACATATGGGGATGTTGTGCAGAAGTTAGAATTTACAATCCACATGAGAAGGCCTTTGACCCAAGAACAACTAATGGTTTCTTTATTGGTTATCCAGAAAGGTCAAAGGGATATAGATTTTATTGTCCATCTCACCCACAAAAGATAGTCAAGAGTGGTAAGGCTAGATTCTTAGAGGATCATCAAATCAGTGGGAATGATCTACTTCAAAATATATCTTTTGATGAAGTACAGGATAATTCAGTCACACATGCACCTAGTCAAACTTGTATAAGTTATCCAATAATTATTCCTATGAACAATTATCAAGTGGATGAGCCAATAGAAGTAGATCATGCTCCTAGTCAGGTTGTAAATGAACAAGTTGATAATGTTCATGATGAAGGACAATCCGAAGAGCCTACAGAAAATGTAGAACCCAATGTTGAATTAAGAAGATCCACAAGATCAAGGAGGTCTTCCATTCCATCTGATTATGTTGTATACCTTCAAGAGACAAACATGGACTTTGAAGATATTGTTCCCTTATCTTTTTCACAAGCAATGGATTGTGAAAATTCCTCTAAGTGTTTTGATGCCATAAAGGAGGAACTAGCATCACTACTATAGAAATAGCTTATAACGTCACATTTAGAGGCATCAGTTATTATCGAAAATCGACGCCTAAACCCTACAACATCAGCTAATTACAGAGACTGACATCTATATTTTAAGACTGGCCAGACACGGGTATCACTTTTTATTTAACGTTGGCTCCCTATAAAGAACCGACGCCTAAAATAGCCTGCCAAATCCAATTTTTCGAGTGAAAAAAATTACCCCCAAAGTTTCACATACGGCGTGGGGTTTTTGACCTAATAACCGACGCCTAACTACGAAAAAAATTACCTCCAAAGGTCATCGATTTTTTTTGGAAAAACCGACGCTGATAAGGTTACGTGCGCCGTCCTCGCAAAAATTTTTAGGGTTAAGATTGTCCAATGGACGTCGGTTTTTTCTGGCAACCGACGCTGATGGATAATAGGTGTCGGTTTTTTAAATAATCGACGCCTTTGTTAACTTAATAACCCCCGATCGATCGAGAAATAGACTCTTCCACCCCATTATGAGCTCTCTGTTTCATCGCCATGAATTAGCCCCTACGCGCCCGAAGCTGCTGCCCTGCTTATTGTTGTTGCCTAATCAAGTCGCTGCCTGCTTCTCCTCACACCGCCACCACCGTCGCCCCCTGTTGTCTTCTTCCTCCCGCCTGCTAGCTCCTCACACCGCCGACGACAGGGACGCCTAGCTGCTCTCTTCTTCCTCCACGCCGCTGATAGGTAGGCCACTGCCTCTTCTTCTTCCTCCACCCGTTCTTCTTCCTCCACCTCTTCTTCTTCCTGCTCCCTCCTTTCCAAATGGATAAAAGCAAGGCACGATCGAACTGTGGGCTGGACACGAGTGGTTGTGTTGGTTGACCACGGCCGTTCTGGCCAGCACACCCTTGGTCGTGTCTAGCCCATAGGTCGTGCCTTGCTTTTATCCATTTGGAAAGGAGGAAGCAGGAAGAAGAAGATACATTTACAATTGAATACTAATGCTGACCTAATTCTATAAATTTTGATGCATGTTGAATTAAGATATTAAAACCCTAATACACATTTCACCATAATCTTGAATTAACTATATTGCTGAAATCTTGTGATCAATCTATCTAAGATATTAAAACCTTAATGATAAATCTCTGATTTTGTAGTGATGTGTTTCCCTAACATCTACATGAATCCCTATTGTATGATGTAGATTGATGATAATTAATGAGCTAGTTTGAAATTTTGAAATCAATTATGAATCTCTCCATCCCTAGGTAATACTAATTTATGTGTAATCTTTATCTTGATGATGAACATGCATGGACACTCGAAATGTTGAAATCAATGTTATAGAATGACAACAAATGTATTTGTTGGCCTAGAAACCCATCCAAGATTTACTCATTAGGAGTAAATCTTGGATAGTCCCCAGTTTGAGTCTATTCTTGAACACATAATCTCACTTAGGATGTAAGTGTATAATGTGTATTGGGTTTTCAAGAAAATTTTGGTAGCATTTCCCCATTTGTTCTCTAAGTACATATGTACTTAGAGAACAGTGGGAAAATGCTGCCGAAATTTTCTTGAAAACCCAATACACATTATACACTTACTAGTGAGATTAGGTGTTCAAGAATAGATGGTACACATTTATTATATATAAGAATGACATCACATGTATTTATTGGCCTAGAAACCCATCCAAGATTTACTCATTAGGAGTAAATCTTGGATAGTCCCCAGTTTGGGATTGTTCTTGAACACCTAATCGCACTTAGGATGTAAGTGTATAATGTGTATTGGGTTTTCAAGAAAATTTCGGCAGCATTTCCCCATTTTCTCTCTAAGTACATATGTACTTAGAGAACAACTAGCGGGGAAATGCTGCCGAAATTTTTTTGAAAACCTAATACACATTATACACTTACTAGTGAGATTAGGTGTTCAAGAATGGGATAGGTGGTACACATTTATTATATATAAGAACGACAACACATGTATTTGTTGGCCTAGAAACCCATCCAAGATTTACTCATTAGGAGTAAATCGTGGATAGTCCCCGATTTGGGACTGTTCTTGAATACCTAATCTCACTTAGGATGTTTTAACCATTAATTATATATAAGATCTTAAACCCTAAAGTTTTAACCATAAACCCTAATCTTTTAACCCTAGACCCTAATCTTGTTCTAATATATACTTGTTTTCTCTTTGATCATAGAATGGATAGATCATGGATGTCCATTCCAAATCGTTGCACCCCCAAGTTTATTTATGGTCATGACTAGTTTATTAGATTTGCCGAGGAACATAGTAAACAACCTGGAGATAGGTTCTACTGTCCATGTAGGCATTGCGATAACAACTTGAAAGTCAGCACTGGTGACGAAATCAAAAGTCATGTCATGTGCAACGAGATTGTACAAGGCTATACAAAATGGCACTGGCATGGAGAGATTTCAAACCTGAAATCAGTGGATGTCGATAACAGTGCTTGTGTGGAAGAAAAAATTGTCTTCGATGACGTAGATGTGAACGAACCAGTACCAGTAGACATCGTTGATGCGATACTGGATAGTTGTGGGGTAGAGCACACCGATCCACCTCCCATGTTTAGAAACATTGTGCATGATGTTGAGATACTGTTATACACAGGTTGTAAGTTTACTAAGCTTAGCGCTGTGTTGAGATTGTATAAACTGAAAGCTAACAATCGATGGAGTGACAAAAGCTTCATGTCATTGTTGTCTTTGTTGAAAGAAATTCTTCCTAAAGGAAATGAGTTGCCAATCTCAACATACCAGTTAAAGAAATTGTTGTGCCAATGGGAATGGAGGCCAACAAGATACATGGATGCCCAAATGATTGTGTATTATTTCAAAAGGACTATGTGGATTTGAAAGATTGTCCGAAATGTGGTGCGTCAAGGTATAAATTGACGACTTTGGGGGAGTCCAAAACTGGTTCTCCTGCCAAGGTGATGTGGTATCTACCTATAATACCACAGTTTCAATGCTTGTTTTCAATTCCTATAGATGCGAAGAATTTGAGGTGGCATGCAGATGTTAAGAAAAATAATGATGAGATCCTACGACATGCGTATGATTCCCCACAGTGGAACAAGATTGATTTATTGTACCCTGAATTCGGTGAAGAAGATAGGAATCTAAGACTTGGGCTTTGTACAGATGGGATGAATCTGTACGTCACATTGAGCAGCCAACATAGCACTTGGCCAGTTATGCTTATTATATACAATCTTCCTCCCTGGTTGTGTATGAAAAATAAGTATGTTATGTTGTCGTCTTTGATATCGGGCCCTAAACAACCTGGAAATGATATCGACATTTATCTTGAACCTATGATTGATGACTTGAAGAAGCTTTGGAGTGAAGGTGTGTTGACCTATGATGTTTCATGAAGAGAGACATTTCATTTGCACGCTATGTTATTTTGCATTGTGAATGACTTTCCAGAGTATGGGAATTTGTCGAGATATAGTGTCAAAGGATCTAAAGAGTGTCCTATATGTGAAGAGAACACCGATTCAATACGACTAAAACATGGTGGCAAGACTGTATATCTTGGTCATCGAAGGTTTCTTCCAAAATTTCATATGTATCGTAGGTTGCGTAAAGCATTCAATGGATGAAAGACGAACAGAGTGTACCTAAACCTATATCAGGGGAGGATGTTTATGTAAGAGTAAAAGACATCGCCAATGAATTTGGTAAGATATCACAATGTATGATGGCCACATGGAGTGACAAGTCTTTATTCAAGAAGAAGTCAATATTTTGGGATCTTCCTTATTGGAGTTCTTTGATAGTCAGACATTGTATCGATGTCATGCACGTTGAGAAAAATGTATGTGATAGCGTCATCGAAATTCTGTTGAATATAACAGGTAAAACTAAAGATGGGATATAATCTAGAATGGACCTACGTGAAATGGGAATAAGGACAGAATTAACAGAAGTAGTTAGTAGAGATTGGAGAACATACTTACCTCCCGATTGTTACACATTGTCTAGAAAGGAGAAGAAAGCTTTTTGTGAATGCTTGGTAAATGTTAAGGTGCCACAGGGTTACTCATCCAACATCTGTACATTGGTATCAATGAAAGATCTGAAGTTGATAGGTCTTAAATATCATGATTGTCACACTCTAATGCAACAAATATTGATTGTGGAAATTTGATCTATATTTCCGAAGCATGTACGGTTCACAATCACCAGACTTTGTATCTTTTTCAACAATTTTTGCAGCAAAGTTATTGACCATGATACTCTCGATAAATTGCAAAGAGAAGTGGTTGTTACCTTATGTCAGCTTGAGATGTATTTTCCTCCTTCGTTCTTTGATATCATGGTACATCTTGTTGTCCAATTGACTAGGGAAGTGAAAATGTTGGGACCAATTTTCTTGCATTGGATGTATCCCATTGAACGATACATGAGCATTTTTAAAGGTGATGTTCAAAACCATTATTGGCCTTAAGGGAGTATTATTGAGGGTTATGTGGCGAGAGAGGTTATGAATTTTTGCAATGACTTTCTGAGTGCTAATGACACTCCTGTGAATGACAAGAATATTAAGGAGCATTTTGGCAAAGGAATTTTGGGATCACAGGTGAAAGTAATCATCCGTGAGTAGTTGGAGCTAGGTCACTTATATATATTACATAACATCGACGAAGTGAGTGTTTATATCAAAGAACATACCAATTTCATCAAGAGACAATATCCTCGATCCAATTCAATGTGGCTTGTTAGAGAGCATAACAAGACATTTATTAAGTGGTTTGAAGATAAAGTCTTACATCAACTATCTCAAACACCAGATAATCTTACTAAAACCATCAAATGCCTCGCCTTTAAACCAAAATTGCATGTTATGTCTTATGAAGGGTTTGACATAAATGGATTATCGTATTACACAAAGCGTCAAGATGATAAGAGTGTCGTCCAAAACAGTAAGGTCACCCTTCAAGAGTCTTAATTGTTTTTTGTAAGTGCAAAGGATAAGAGTCCACGTGAAGCTAAAATGTCATATTACGTTGTCATTGAAGACATATGGGAGTTTGACTATGTAGATTTCAGAATTCCGCTCTTTAAATGTAATTGGGTTGACAACAACAAAGGAGTTATAGTGGATGAATTGGGTTTCACGTTAGTGAACTTTGAAAAGATTGGCGAGAAGGGTGAACCATTCATATTGGCATCACAGGCAAAACAAGTATTTTATATCGATGATCTTGCAAATGATAAATGGTCGGTTGTTCTTCATGGTAAAAGACAGTTCATTGAAGATCCTATGGATGAAGAAGAGTACTATGATAAGTATGATGACTCCAATCCATTCTCAGTTGGGTTGCCAACACCACCAAACATCAAAGCTGGAGATCACAATGACTTGTATGTTCGCAGGGATCACAATGAAGGATTGTTAATTGATAAAAGATCACAATATTAGAGGCATGAATGTTTATATTTTTTATATGTTTTATTTTTCTGAATGTGAACTTTACAATATGAATGTGGACTTTATAATGTGAATTACTTTACAATGTGAATGTGAACTTTACAATGTGAATGTGAAATTTACAATGTGAATTACTTTACAATGTGAATGTGTACTTTACAATGTGAACTTTACAATTAGTGTTATTTTATAATGTGAAATTTATAATTTGTATGTGAACTTTCAGATGGCTGAGCATTCCCATGATGACCGTGCTGATGATCACCGTGAGGGTGAGGACGTTCTTGCGCCGCCTGATAATGTAAGTTTTAAGAATATATCCCTAAGGTTTCTATCTATATGTTCATTTATAATTATATCATGTAAGTGTGTTTTTCTCAAATTTTAGGTTGTTGATGTACCCCCTAAAGAAATTATAGCCCTTGATGAGCAACAAAAGAAAATTGAGAAAGTGATGGGCATCACAATGATGAACAAGTTAATACAATAAAGGGGTAATGGACCCAAATTGGCTGTGGATTTCGATCATGCAGGAAATCCACATGGAGTGAACTGCAACTCATTTGTTTCATATCTTGGGGTTCTTACTTAATGTATATATTATTTATGTGAACCTTGATTATTTGTATTTTTGAATATTTTGTATGTTTCAATTTATAGTCTGCTACACAAGAGAATGGTTGGGCATGTGCCTACTATGTGATTCTATTTATGGACCTAATCATCAAACATGCTGTAATGGAAATCGATAAGATACAGCAGGTATTATACAGTCTCATTAGATAATATGAAATATGTCAATCTTATTATATATTATTAATTATATATTACGTCATTCTCTTTGCAGGTCTTTTGAAACTACTGACTTCAGCACAGGTGGAAAGTGTTTCGATGTACATGCTCCCTATATGAGAGATGAATTAGATGTTGTAAGAGAAGAATGGGCAAAACCCTACAAAGAGTGGGAATTTTTAGATTTAATTTTATTGACAATGATGACAATGATGAATAAAGAATAACTTTGTTCTCATAATTATTTTTGTGTGAATGTGAATGAATTTTTATGAATTGTCAAATGTGGGTGAAGATATACACCTATATAGATGTAGCAAGTTAGAGCACAACGAAAGCAATTTTATACACAACCAAGAGATCCAAAGAGATCATTATCAAAACCTGCAAAACAACTCAAAGCAAGTAATTGCAAGATATATATATACCAATTTAGAGCAATTATATAGATAGAGTTGTAAGCAAGATAGGCATTTAGAACATGGCAATATGCATATATAAAGGTACCAAATGAGAGTGCCAAAGAATAAGGCTATTGGTTGAGAAAATCTAGTTGAGAGGGAAATTCTCATTCAATAAGCCAACTGTGTATTCTGTGCACAGTGTTATCAGTCGAGTTCTGTGTATGGACAACTCGACCGATGACAACTGTTGGCAACACCCATTGGTGCCTATCGGTCGAGTTTCAATAGGGCAAAACTCGACCGACAGAGCAGCTGTCAAAAGACATATATATATCATAAAAACACATTTAAAGGCATGCTAAAAATACAAACCATATCCAAACATGTCTAAGCAAGTTAGTAATGCACTATAGAAGCATTAGAAACATTTTTTGAGCAAGAGTTTGAAGAGAAACATAAAATGCCACTTTTGACTCAAAAACCATATGTATAGTGCACACTACCTTGACAAAAACAAGTTAGGATTGGTTATAAGCAATAAAACATTTACCTTTGTGCTTACCATTGCTTTTACACTTGTTGTCACCCTCTACACATCTCACCTTTCTTCTTTTATGTGGATTGACAAGTCAATTTGCAATTCAATAGCTCAAATCAATCCATTTGTACGTACCTACAAGAAGAAAGATGAAATGGTCCCCAATCATGTTTCTGGGTCCGAAGGGGTTAGTTTAGCAACCCAAATCCTATTGCTCTTGGGTGCTTTCCTAAAAGGACAACATGAAGAATAATGACCAAAATCATTGCAGTAGTTGCATGTGCCCATAGTCTTGGAACTAGAGGATTTTCCATGGAATATTGGAGGTCATTTATCTTTGTTGTTCCCTTGACTACTAGCATACCCTAAACCATGTCTACCAATTTGTTTAGTAGTATGGTCTAGGATTTGATTAAGATTCTTTTTACCAACTAAGAATCTTTGCAAAGAAGATCTTAAACTATCATTATCATGCTTAAGAGAAGCAATAGTAGAAGACAATTGATTAATGTTATCTCTAGCATGTAGAAGATCATTTTCTAAGCAAAGAGTTTTAGTTAAATAAGAATCTCTATCAATATGAATAGCAGCAACATCATTCTCTCTATTAGTAGAACTAGAACAAGATTCATGCCCATTGATTTTATCAAGCAAGGAGTTATTTTCTAGTTCTAATTCATGCAAAACAAAATCTTTGTTTTGGTATTCAGATTTAAGAACATCAATGTCATGCATGATAGAATCAACAATTAAAGTATGTTCTTCATTAGAATTAGGCATGAGAGGTTGAGCTTCTAGAAATTTAATCTTATCAAGTAAACTAGCATTTTCAATTTTAAGAGAATCTACTTGGCTAAGACAATCATTTTTATCAATAAGCAAGCAAGAATTTGCATATTCAAGATCATCTAGTTCTATATGCAAATTATCAACAATTTTAGCAAGATTTTTCTTTCTCTTTTTAGAAGACTTAAGAGATGCACAAATAACATGAATGAGATCAATCAAGGATTCTTTATCTAAAGAGTCTAGATTTACCTCATTTGAGTCTTCACTTGTTGATGCTACAAGAGCAAAATGACATTCTCCTTCATCACTAGAGCTTGATCTTGATCCTTCACATGGATCTTCACTTGAGCTTGAGTTGGAGGAGTCGCTTGAGCTTGAGTGCCATTTCTCCTTCTTGTGAATATGGGTCTTTTTGCCTTGTGGGCAATCTTCCTTGTAGTGACCCTTCTTTCCACATGTGAAGCACCGGATGGAGGAGGACTTGCCTTTGTAGAGTCTACCTTTGGAGTACATGGAATCTTCTTTAGCTTGAGAGGATGGAGAGACTTTTTCCATGATAGCTTCAATTTGAGCCTTTATTTCAGCCTTCTTCATTCTCTTAAGCTCTTTCTTCTCTTGTCTTTCTACTTCCTCCCTCTTGTCAAGTGTGGCTTCATGTGCTTGTAGATTTCCAATGAGCTCTTCAATAGGAATATCCCTAAGCGACCTTGCTTCTTCAATGGAAGTCACCTTGGATTCCCATCTCTTGGGGAGAGTTCTAAGGATCTTTGAGTTGATCTCTCCACTAGACATGGGATGTCCTAGAACAACAAGACCATTTAAGATGGTGTTGAGCCTTGAGTACATGTTGGCTATGCTTTCCTCCTTTTCCATCTTGAAGTTCTCAAGCAACCCTTTGAGCATGTAGACTTTGCTTTCCTTCACTTGATCTGTCCCTTCATAAGTGATGCAAAGCTTTCTCCATACCTCATAGGCCGTCTCACAAGAGGAAATCCGGTTGAACTCGGTGGGGGTCATGGAGGCATAAAGGATGTGCATGGCTCTTGCATTTAAGGTTGCTTTCATCAAGGTGGCTTCATCCCATTCTTCAATGTTTGTCTTTGGTAGAATGTATGGGTTGTTCACCATTTGCCACATCTCGAGACTTGATCCTTGGATGAAGAATTGAAGTCTTCTTCTCCAATAGAGGAAGTTTCTCCCATCAAAGATTGGAAGGCTGGTCGAGAGTCTCCCTCCTAGGTAGTCACCCATCTTCTCCTACTTGTTGAAGTATGCTTGGAGAAGACCCGCTCTGATACCACTTGTTGGGTCCTAGATGGGTGATTAGATGCTCTAGAGGGGGGGTGAATAGAGCTGAAAGCACTTAAACAAAATTCATTAAACCTTCAAAATATATGACAAGATAAGGTTGCTAAATAGGTAGTTTGAGTGCAACTAAATCATGCATAGCAAGGATAAGAGAGATTGAACATGCACCAATTAGAAAAGCTATTTACAGTGGTTCCACACTTCAAACTAGATGTGTGTCAGTCCACTTTCCTAGAGAGGTCAACCTCTAGGACTTCAAACAATTGCACTCTTATATTCATTAATAAGACATACAACACATGACCCACAAAGGACTTACCTATCCAATACAAAGAGTCTTCAACCTTACCAAGGACTTACCCACTTTGCAAGAGTCTTCGGCCTTCTCCAAGGACTTACCCACTCTTGCACAAGTCTTCGGCCTTGCAGGAATTACCCACTCTTCTTGGATCTTCCGCCTTTGACTTCACCTTCACTCGGAGAAGCTTTCCACCAAGGACTTACCCACTTGAGCTTGCGTCTTCTGCCTTCTCCAAGGGCTTACCCACTCTAGCTCCAAGTCTTCAGCCTTGATCTTCACCAAGGGACTCCTTCCCTTGTTCTTCTTCACCTCTCTTGGACAAGAGAGAGGACCTTCATCTTCATGATTGAAATGGAGAGATGGGGAGGTTGTGGAAGTGAGAGCCTCACAAGATATACAAATAAGACTAGCTCTCTTACAAATCTCCTACTCACTCTAATGGATGTAGTAAGTGATTAAGCTTAGAGAGAGAGAGGAGGCTGTAGGAAGCACTCAACTATAGAATAGGAACCTCACAAAGAGTTTGCAATGAATGCTCAACCTTGGAATGAAGCGCAAGGGGTCCTATTTATAGCTGGGGATGCCTCTTAGCCTTTGGGAACACTTGTGAAAGAAAACTAGCCGTTTTGTGGCTTGCAACGGATCTATTTTCAGTTGTTGCAACTCCACAACGGCTAGAATCACTTTTCTGCACTTTTTCATACAGTCTGATCGGCCGAGTTTATATAAAGGTAACTCGGCCGAACCACTAAATGACAAGGCTGAAAGCTAGACTGTCGGCCGAGTTCCTTTGGAGAAACTCGTCCGATCGGTCGACTTTCATCTTGGACCGATCAGTGGATCGGCCGAGTTTCCTAGCTAGAAACTCGACCGAACGGGAATCGGCTGAGTTTGTAACTCGGCCGATTGCAAAAAAAATTCCAGAATATATGGATCGGCCGAGTTTGGAATTCGGCCGACAAAATCCCTGTTATGGGTATTTTGGAATTTTCGTTTGACTATACAAATGATGGATTTTTGTGTCCCAATAATTTTTCTAAGCTTAATTACAAGTCATACAATCATTACAAGTGGTTACAAAGCAATTCTAAGGTCATTTACATAGAGATCCCAAATTGCACACTTGTAGCTATTTTGACTTGTCTTTTCTCCAATTTGATATGCGCAAGTTAGGGCATTTGGAGTGTGTCTAAACCTAATCTGAAATCACTCAATGTAGAAGCATTAGACACCAATATGTGGAATGGTTAGTCATCATCAAAACAAGGGTTTAGTCAATTTAGACGTGAGTCAACATTGACCTAATTGACCTTGAGTCAACATTCTCCCCCGTTTTGAAGATGACAAACCATTCCATAAATGTATTGAAAGCTTGTACGTAAAATCATACCTTCGGAGAAACCTAGGGGTTTCAATAGGATTGAGCTCATATGCTCCCCCTCAATTGATGCGCATGGAGTTCTCATACTCCCCCTCAATTGATGCTATTTGTCCTGCATGGTTAGCTTTCATAACATTTATAGAAACTATGTCTTCTACTAATATATGTTCTACACATATATGTCTTCTCCCATTTACCTTCTCCCCTTTACATGGACACACTTCTTTGCTTCATGTAAGACATGCCTTCTCCCTGTTGTCAAAAGAAGACATATCTGTCTCCCCCTTTGTCATTTCAAAAAGGCGGGGGTGTGAAGAAACTAAGAAACACCACTTGTTAAGAGAAAGAAGATAACAAAAGTTATATAAGGAGAGTAGAAGAGCACAGATAGGGGCTTGTCCAAGCATAGAAAGAAAAGCAAGTTAAAGCATATACTTGAACAACCCAAAATGCAAGATGAAGTGCTGCAGAAAAACAATAAATCACAATTTTGACCCTCAAGATGATGGAATTTGACCAAAAACCATCTGAGCTCATGGCATAGCAATGAGTCTTGCTCAGAAGGGTGTTTCTGCATAAAAAGCACTATACTTGCAGCAAAAATTGAAACTGGAGCAAAATCTGCATAAAATCCAAAAATACTCCAATTTCTACATATAATGTAGCTCTATGTGCCCTGCATCACAATGTTATGCAAGCAACTCAAGATAGTAGATAAGCAAATTTAAGGAACAATCTTGAGCATGTATGAGATAAGATACAAGCATAACATATAGATGATTAAAGATGCCAATTTTAAACAAGGCTAGAACTACATGTATATGAACTACTAGTAGATGATATCACAAGTTAGGACTACTAGTAGGATCTAGATCATAGTAAGAGATACACAAGATAAAGCAAGCTATGATTAGATGAAGAGATATATCCAAACAAGGAGATATGCAAGTTTAGAAACATGAAAGGATATAACTCACTAGATATGCATCCTTACCATAAGATGATTATCCCTATGAACCTCAAGGTTGTATCAACACAAGATATACACCTATATAGATGTAGCAAGTTAGAGAACAACAGAAGCAATTTTATACACAACCAAGAGATCCAAAGAGATCATCATCAAAACCTGCAAAACAACTCAAAGCAAGTAATTGCAAGATATATATATACCAATTTAGAGCAATTAGATAGATAGAGTTGTAAGCAAGATAGGCATTTAGAACATGGCAATATGCATATATAAAGGTACCAAATAAGAGTGCCAAAGAATTAGGCTATTGGTTGAGAAAATCTAGTTGAGAGGGAAATTCTCATTCAATAAGCCAGCTGTGTATTCTGTGCACAGTGTTATCGGTCGAGTTCTGTGTATGGACAACTCGACCGATGACAACTGCTGGCAACACCCATTGGTGCCTATCGGTCGAGTTTCAATAGGGAAAAACTCGACCGACAGAGCAGCTGTCAAAAGACATATATATATCATAAAAACACATTTAAAGGCATGCTAAAAATACAAACCATATCCAAACATGTCTAAGCAAGTTAGTAATGCACTATAGAAGCATTAGAAACATTTTTTGAGCAAGAGTGTGAAGAGAAACATAAAATGCCACTTTTGACTCAAAAACCATATGTATAGTGCACACTACCTTGACAAAAACAAGTTAGGATTGGTTATAAGCAATAAAACATTTACCTTTGTGCTTACCATTGCTTTTACACTTGTTGTCACCCTCTACACATCTCACCTTTCTTCTTTTATGTATATTGACAAGTAAATTTGCAATTCAATAGCTCAAATCAATCCATTTGTACGTACCTACAAGAAGAAAGATGAAATGGTCCCCAATCATGTTTCTGGGTCCGAAGGGGTTAGTTTAGCAACCCAAATCCTATTGCTCTTGGGTGCTTTCCTAAAAAGACAACATGAAGAATAATGACCAAAATCATTGCAGTAGTTGCATGTGCCCATAGTCTTGGAACTAGATGATTTTCCATGGAATATTGGAGGTCATTTATCTTTGTTGTTCCCTTGACTACTATCATACCCTAAACCATGTCTACCAATTTGTTTAGTAGTATGGTCTAGGATTTGATTAAGATTCTTTTTACCAACTAAGAATCTTTGCAAAGAAGATCTTAAACTATCATTATCATGCTTAAGAGAAGCAATAGTAGAAGACAATTGATTAATGTTATCTCTAGCATGTAGAAGATCATTTTCTAAGCAAAGAGTTTTAGTTAAATAAGAATCTCTATCAATATGAAGAGCAGCAACATCATTCTCTCTATTAGTAGAACTAGAACAAGATTCATGCCCATTGATTTTAGCAAGCAAGGAGTTATTTTCTAGTTCTAATTCATGCAAAACAAAATCTTTGTTTTTGTTTTCAGATTTAAGAACATCAATGTCATGCATGAGAGAATCAACAATGAAAGTATGTTCTTCATTAGAATTAGGCATGAGAGGTTGAGCTTCTAGAAATTTAATCTTATCAAGTAAACTAGCATTTTCAAGTTTAAGAGAATCTACTTGGCTAAGACAATCATTTTTATCAATAAGCAAGCAAGAATTTGCATATTCAAGATCATCTAGTTCTATATGCAAATTATCAACAATTTTAGCAAGCTTTTTCTTTTTCTTTTTAGAAGACTTAAGAGATGCACAAATATCATGAATGAGATCAATCAAGGATTCTTTATCTAAAGAGTCTAGATTTACCTCATTTGAGTCTTCACTTGTTGATGCTACAAGAGCAAAATGACATTCTCCTTCATCACTAGAGCTTGATCTTGATCCTTCACATGGATCTTCACTTGAGCTTGAGTTGGAGGAGCCGCTTGAGCTTGAGTGCCATTTCTCCTTCTTGTGAAGATGGGTCTTTTTGCCTTGTGGGCAATCTTCCTTGTAGTGACCCTTCTTTCCACATGTGAAGCACCGGATGGAGGAGGACTTGCCTTTATAGAGTCTACCTTTGGAGTACATGGCATCTTCTTTAGCTTGAGAGGATGGAGAGACTTTTTCCATGATAGCTAAATTTCAGCCTTTATTTCAGCCTTCTTCATTCTCTTAAGCTCTTTCTTCTCTTGTCTTTCTACTTCCTCCCTCTTGTCAAGCGTGGCTTCATGTGCTTGTAGATTTCCAATGAGCTCTTCAATAGGAATATCCCTAAGCGACCTTGCTTCTTCAATGGAAGTCACCTTGGATTCCCATCTCTTGGGGAGAGTTCTAAGGATCTTTGAGTTGATCTCTCCACTAGACATGGGATGTCCTAGAACAGCAAGACCATTTAAGATGGTGTTGAGCCTTGAGTACATGTTGGCTATGCTTTCCTCCTTTCCCATCTTGAAGTTCTCAAGCAACCCTTTGAGCATGTAGACTTTGCTTTCCTTCACTTGATCTGTCCCTTCATAAGTGATGCAAAGCTTTCTCCACACCTCATAGGCCGTCTCACAAGAGGAAATCCGGTTGAACTCGGTGGGGGTCATGGAGGCATAAAGAATGTGCATGGCTCTTGCATTTAAGGTTGCTTTCATCAAGGTGGCTTCATCCCATTCTTCAATGTTTGTCTTGGTAGAATGTATGGGCTGTTCACCATTTGCACATCTCGAGACTTGATCCTTGGATGAAGAATTGAAGTCTTCTTCTCCAATAGAGGAAGTTGCTCCCATCAAAGATTGGAAGGCTGGTCGAGAGTCTCCCTCCTAGGTAGTCACCCATCTTCTCCTACTTGTTGAAGTATGCTTGGAGAAGACCCGCTCTGATACCACTTGTTGGATCCTAGATGGGTGATTAGATGCTCTAGAGGGGGGGTGAATAGAGCTGAAAGCACTTAAACAAAATTCATTAAACCTTCAAAATATATGACAAGATAAGGTTGCTAAATAGGTAGTTTGAGTGCAACTAAATCATGCATAGCAAGGATAAGAGAGATTGAACATGCACCAATTAGACAAGCTATTTAGAGTGGTTCCACACTTCAAACTAGATGTGTGTCAGTCCACTTGCCTAGAGAGGTCAACCTCTAGGACTTCAAACAATTGCACTCTTATATTCATTAATAAGACATACAACACATGACCCACAAAGGACTTACCTATCCAATACAAAGAGTCTTCAACCTTACCAAGGACTTACCCACTTTGCAAGAGTCTTCGGCCTTCTCCAAGGACTTACCCACTCTTGCACAAGTCTTCGGCCTTGCAGGAATTACCCACTCTTCTTGGATCTTCCGCCTTTGACTTCACCTTCACTCGGAGAAGCTTTCCACCAAGGACTTACCCACTTGAGCTTGAGTCTTCTGCCTTCTCCAAGGGCTTACCCACTCTAGCTCCAAGTCTTCAGCCTTGATCTTCACCAAGGGACTCCTTCCCTTGTTCTTCTTCACCTCTCTTGGACAAGAGAGAGAACCTTCATCTTCATGATTGAAATGGAGAGATGGGGAGGTTGTGGAAGTGAGAGCCTCACAAGATATACAAAAAAGACTAGCTCTCTTACAAATCTCCTACTCACTCTAATGGATGTAGCAAGTGATTAAGCTTAGAGAGAGAGAGGAGGCTGTAGGAAGCACTCAACTATAGAATAGGAACCTCACAAAGAGTTTGCAATGAATGCTCAACCTTGGAATGAAGCCCAAGGGGTCCTATTTATAGCTGGGGATGCCTCTTAGCCTTTGGGAACACTTGTGAACGAAAACTAGCCGTTTTGTAGCTTGCAACGAATCTATTTTCAGTTTTTGCAACTCCACAACGGCTAGAATCACTTTTCTGCACTTTTTCGTACAGTCTGATCGGCCGAGTTTATATAAAGGTAACTCGGCCGAACCACTAAAAGACAAGGCTGAAAGCTTGACTGTCGGTCGAGTTCCTTTGGAGAAACTCGGCCGATCGGTCGACTTTCATCTTGGACCGATCAGTGGATCGGCCGAGTTTCCTAGCTAGAAACTCGACCGAACGGGAAACGGCTGAGTTTGTAACTCGACCGATTGCAAAAAAAATTCTAGAATATATGGATCGGCCGAGTTTGGAATTCGGCCGACAAAATCCCTGTTATGGGTATTTTGGAATTTTCGTTTGACTATACAAATGATGGATTTTTGTGTCCCAATAATTTTTCTAAGCTTAATTACAAGTCATACAATCATTACAAGTGGTTACAAAGCAATTCTAAGGTCATTTACATAGAGATCCCAAATTGCACACTTGTAGCTATTTTGACTTGTCTTTTCTCCAATTTGATATGCGCAAGTTAGGGCATTTGGAGTGTGTCTAAACCTAATCTGAAATCACTCAATGTAGAAGCATTAGACACCAATATGTGGAATGGTTAGTCATCATCAAAACAAGGGTTTAGTCAATTTAGACGTGAGTCAACATTGACCTAATTGACCTTGAGTCAACATTTAAGACCAAAAAGAACTCAAATGGTGAAATTAAGAAGTACAAGGCTAGATTAGTTGCAAAGGATTTCAAACATAAGGAAGGCATTGATTATAAAGAGACCTTTGCTCCAATCTCATCAAAGGACTCCTTTAGGGTAATCATGGCCTTAGTGGCTCATTTTGATCTTGAGCTACATCAAATGGATGTGAAAATGACATTTTTGAAGGGGGATTTATCTACAGAAGTCTATATGGACCAACCAGAATGTTTCATTGATAACAGTAGAAGTCATATGATTTGTAAATTAAAGAAATCAATTTATAGACTTAAACAAGCATCTCGACAATGGTATATAAAGTTTAATACCATTATATCAACTTTTAGGTTTAAACCAAATGTTGTTAATCGGTGTACATACCTCAAGGTCAGTGGGAATAAGTTCATAATACTCATTCTTTATGTGGATGACATTCTACTAGCAAGTAATAACCTTGCTATATTAAATGAAACTAAAGAATTTATTTCCTCTAACTTTGAGATGAAAGATATGGGAGAAGTTGCATATGTACTCGATATGGAGATACATCGAGACCGAGCTAAGGGCATACTCGATATATCCTAGAAAGCTAACATATCTCAAGTTTTAGAGAAGTATGGAATGAAAAATTATTCACCTGGACCTGCACCTATAGTTAAAGGAGATAAGTTTAATTCCAAGCAGTGTCCTAATAGTGATATAGAAAGGAATGAAATGAGGAAAATACCATACACATCTGTAGTTGGGAGCCTACAATATCTTCAGATATGCACCAGACTGGACATTGCTTTTTCTATTGGAATGCTTGGTCGTTACCCCGACATGGACCGTTGGAGAGCTGTGAAGAAGGTGATGCACTATCTATAAGGAACAAAGGATTACATTCTTACATATAGAAGGACAAACTACCTTGAGGTTACGAGATATTCAGATGCAGATTTTGCAAGATGTCTAGATAGTAGGAAGTCTACAACAATCTATGTTTTCCTACTAACTGGTGGTGCAATATCATGGAGAAGTACTAAGTAAAGGACTATTGCTTCATCTAGCATGGAAGATGAACTTATAGCTTGCCATGAAACATCGTCACTTGCAATATGGCTTAAGAATATGATACAAGATCTTAAAGTTGTTGACTCAATTCATAAGCCAATATAGATATATTGTGATAATGAAGTCGTAGTCACTTTTTCTAATAATGATAAAAGCACAACATCATGCAGACATCTAGACATAAAACTCTATGTTGTCAATGAGCAAGTTGACAACAAGATGATACGTATTGATCACATTGGTACACAACACATGATATCAGATCCTCTTACTAAAGGGCTAGCTCCAGGATTGTATACATCTCATATAAAGAATATGGTTCTGAGAAAGTTATTTGATGTGTAATGAATAATGTGATTTAACAATGTAATATTTATTGTGTGATCACATATTTGACTCATTGTATCTATTGTAATACTAGTAATAATAGAATGTCAGTTTTGACATCAAGTTGGACCAAGGAAATAGGTTTTGAGGTCAACATATTCATAAATGTTGTATCACTATACATAAAATATTTAGATACCGTGGTCCATAGAAGGCAGTACTCATTTGATGATTATCAACCACTATGACTCATATTTGACTTTTATGTAGATGTGTTTATATTAATGGATCAATGAAAAATGAATAAATATGATTGCCATGACATTTTGGGCCAAGTGGGAAAATGTTAAGAGATCCCCATTGGTGTGGCCCAAATAATAGTTATTTATTTATTAAGTATTTCCTGAAGGGATGCATCCGTTGGGTTGGGCAGTTCCCCAAAACTGCCGTGTCTCTTCATGATGGAAAGAGAGACAAATGATATAAACATATGAGATGTTTTTGGTCCTCTCTCTAGGGAATCTATCAGTAACCGACTTCCATCGTTGGAGAGTCCATAGGAGGGAGAAACCGAACGCTCATTCTCTCACTGCCGCTCATCTCTCTGTGACGTTGCGCTGTGCAACACTATTGCAAAAGACTGTCGTGGAACACTGTTCTAACGCTGCTAAAGCCGCTTGTCCAGTGTCATCTTCACCGGGATACACCATGAAGACTATGCAGTCTTTAGGTACACTACAAAAATTATATGTATTTATCCACGCTTTATTTTAGGATTTTCCACTCTTAAAAGTGTATAAAAATGTAACATCCACGCTATCTAAAAGAGTGATAAAACGCAACGTGGAAGTTTTTCCACACTTTCCGTTGTGAACTTTTTCTCCCCTTTTTTTGTGTGACGTGTAATTGTCCACGCTTTTTGATATGAAATTTTCTCTCCAGTTTTTTGTGTGACATAATCCACACACTTTATACAGTAGCAAAACTATTTTTTCTATTTCTTCCTATTTCTTGGCGGGAATTTTTCTTTTACTCTAAAAAGCGTGGAAAGATAGCAAAAAAGGGTAGCAAGTATATACATAATTTTAATATACCATCACACATAGAATTCCATTTTAGGAATGCACTTTCTTATTTATATGATAAAATTAATAATGGAGGAGTATTGATATTTAGTAATAAAATAAGCAAACTTAGATAGAATATGTTGCTTATACTTTCTGCCAAGAAACTTGATTTGTATACACTAAAAAGGCAAAGCTAACAATCACATCAGGCATGTCACTTCTTACTTCCTTCTCCACCATTTTTTTCTGAAATATTTACTCAACTGAACACAAAGCAATCAATCTACAACAACTTTTTCTCAGAAGAAGTCGACATTTTTAACCTATTGAAAATATGGAACGCATGCATAAGACTTTATAGACAAAATGTGGCATATTTCATATATCTTTGTCAAAAACACTGTATAGAGAGGTATCTTTACATCTCTTGCCAAGACAATAGAAGGAAAAAAAAAGATAGTAACGGAAATACAGACACTGCTTAAACATAAACACAAGAGAATGATGTTGCAAACCAATTTTATCTCAACAAAGGGTGGGTGCATTACAGCTTCCCAACCCAAACGATCCAGCCAAACAAAATAAAAAAGAAGACACCCAAAAGGAGGTTTTTTCAATTAGGATCAACATGCTTGAAGACAACGTTTCAGCTGGAAGGAGGTTGGAAAACTTCCTCACATAGCAACACTTTCAAGGTCTTAAAATCAACACACTAACTAGCAGCAACCTTTAATCTCCTTGAGAATAGCTTACAACCAGCAAATCTGTAGTTTCCAGACCAAAGAACCATCTAGAGTGCAAGAGGCCGACCTTCCATGCTGGCATAACCGAAGTTAGTTTAGATTAGATTAAATCAGGAAAATTTAAACTGAAACAAGCTCAACAATGATCTAATCACCTATATAAAGGCCTACAAAATGAAGTACAATCACCTATATCAGCATCATTTCATCTTTAAAATAAAAAAAGCAAATGAACATTTTTCTACAGCAAGAATGTCAACTGTAGTTGGGGGTTGCTTGCCAACTGGTCTTATATAAATAATGTCTTATATCTTAACAAATTGTCATATCTCATCTACTTATGCATGTTTATGTCTATATCCAAAATCATGTTACTGTCCCCGAGAAATAATCTGAGCAATGCATAATTCTCGATCCAATCTCAAAATCACTTGAAAGGTTAAAGAGTGCGTTGGCTAGCTAGAATACTCCTAGGGGGTGAATATTGATACCGTATGACATATCTAATATTCTGCCAACATATCATTGTGAAAAATCTATTAGACTAATGAATGAGCTAGATATTGAAGATGCAGATGTGAAACACCTCTTTAATTTAGTAATTACTACGCCCTTTTCTAGAAAAAATAACAAAACATGTGTAGGTCTTTCTTTGACTACTTTAGAAAGAAAAGGTTAAGTGAAAGACAGATTTTAGCTTACCAACAAAAACACATGGAATTCTACACGACCAGTAGTAACATAAGACTCGATATCTTGTTGCATATCAGGATATGTAGAATGAAGATAAAGTTAGACCACCAATACAAGTAGAGGTGATATTCCGGTAAGACACATACTTTAGTTTTTATACACAACAAGACACCCTATAAGCAGTCATTATCATCCAAGCAACAAGTTATTTGGGCATCTATAAGACTGTCAGTTCGTATTCATTCATAAGGCGCTGATTAGCTTCTGAAAATTGATTTAAGACATGAGTAACTCAAGCTCCATAGTTTATAGGCATTGCTATGCATGAACTCTTCAAGATGGAATCTGAAACTTTACATTTGTACAAAGAGCCTCTCCCTTTCATTGATCAAAACAATGCAGAAATTTCAACAAGAAATAAATCATTTCAACTCTTGCATTTAAGTAGCTAACAACTGACAACTGACAACTAGTCTATCATATGTGCTCACTTTTGGGAACTGATTTTCCAGAACTTGAGTTCATTTAGGGTGGAATCCAAGTGCCACTACAACTAATGTAAAGTCTAAAATAGGACCCTTCGAAATCTTCTTACATGCAATAACCTATGACATGAACTTGTACTCAAATCCTAGCACGTTTCTGTGAAACAAAAGAAAAAAAGATCTTGTACATTACAAAAATAGGAATTTAATCCTAGTTTCCTAGACTAATTTTATAAAGGTAAACACTATCACAACTACTGCAGATAACCTTAATTGATGCTAACATGTGGAAGTCTAGCATTGAGAGGAAAGACATTATTAAAAAAAGACTAGTAAAGGCCTCATTTTAGCTATATTTTTGAATAAACATAAAACCTAGCTACAACGCGGTAATGCATGACAATGTTACCATCATTATCAAGGCAAACAATAAGATATCTTAGACAGAGTTATCTTGGCCCACTCCTTATTTTAATGATTACTAGGAATAGTATTTCATTCATATTAAAGTGTTGATGATATTGTATATGTTAATATATATGGGGACTTGTAGTTATGTAATGAGGTCAGGATCCTAGATATAAAGTGTGTGATTCCTTTTGTATATGAATATACACAAACCCCGACAATGAAAGGGGTTGAGGTCTCTCCCACGTTTTCTCCAGTAGTTACATTGTATCAGAGCAAAGAGGGTGGAAAATCTGAGAAGACCATATGTCTCCTCCTGGGTTCAGGTCTTGGATCCCTAGGGAAGCCATCTCCTTCCCTATAGAGCCACTTCCTCCATCTTTCCTTCTATTGTCGCACCGCTGCAATTCCTTACTGTAGCATCAGCGACTTTAGAAGGGCTGAAGTGCCCTCCATTTGAAAGTATTTGGGAGCCACCTTTTCTCCCCTCTTCCTACAGCCCTTGGCAGCCCTCCGGTATAGAAAAGGAGGGTATCCTCTCTCTAGGGAGAGTGCAACCATCTCCTCTATTCTTGTGCAGTGTTGGGTTGCTGCATCCTTCTACTTCAAGACATCGTAAAAAGGTACATGGACTTCATTTCTCCACAAAGATTGAACCTAGTGGGGCATCCCTACCCTAGATGCGTGCTTCCAGGAGCCCAAACACTTTGAAAGTGTGGAGATGAAGCTGTGGTCCTCTCCTCATGCTATAGACCCATTTCTAAACACAGTTCAATTTTCAAGACCTTTTTTGCTCTGTTATTGTCTATTTTGTATTGCTCTTCATCTTCGGAAACAACAATGACGGCCAAGGAGTATGTACCTACTATTTCACAACAAACTATAAACTTCCACAATTAGATCATCAACAACCGTAAACTTACCAACAACAACTATATGGAAGTGTGTCATCTTTCTATATCTTGAAAAGAGAAAACTCACTCCTATAAAAAGGAGACTGTACAGGGAAGCAACATAGAAAACCTTAATGGGTCTGGTTATACCAAGGCCCATGTTACAGAATAAGTAACAATAAGAAACAAGAAATATAAAAGTACAACAATATATCTCAATACTCCCCCTCAAGTTGGGCATAAATGTCAATCATGCCCAACTTGCAGCACCTACTTCATTCCTCCACCTCTCTATCAATATGATGTCCCCTATTCAACATTCTATTTCCAGTCAGCAAGAAGCGTCTCAACAACAAGGATGGCCCTAAGAAAACCCCCTATTTCTGACTGATGGGGTTCCATCTTGATCTGCATTGCTAATCATTGTCTTGCATTTATGTTAAGTGTCAAGGACGCATCTACGTGTCATGCATTTATGTTAAGTGTAGATGCATCTACGCTTCCAAAAAATTGTTGTCTCTAGCACCCCATTCATGTCTTTAGCTTTCTTCAAAACATCCCTAACAATTGTGGCAAACTGGTCATAGTCCCCTGTTTCCCAAGTACCTGATTTAGACAAGTTCTCACATCTTGACACCCTTGACTTCAAACCCAGAAAAACTTGTGCCCAAAAACCCCATCATTAATCACCCCCTGCTCCTAACTCCATGTAACCAACCATCTCTCCTTTTGTTCCTAATTACTCACAAAAAACTCCCCCTCATTGTGGTAGCTCATTGCACCAAGCACCACATCGTGATACCCCACATATACTTTCCCTAACCAACTGGACAACCCAAACCTATCATGCTTTAGTAATTTTATAAAGGAAGTAATGATACAAAGAACAAGATCTCAAAGCCAAGAAATAGCTATAGGCAATGAATTAAAAAATGGACCATGCGCCCGCTTAAGCGCCCGCTCAAGCGGCCATGGGCCCTGTCCATCTAATTTCCGCTGTAGGCGGTTGTTGGGCGTTTGGTAGTTGAGCGCCCGCTTTTCACCCGCCTGGCCCGCTTAATGTCCCGCCTTAAGTGGCCTTTGGAGCGCCCGCCTACACCCTCTTATTGAAAAGGTGGGTCCATCTGACTCAATTGTTGGGCCCAAATCAAACGTGGCCCACTAAAAAACCTAGCCTACTCGTTCAGTCCCTGCGTGACCCCGACACTTCGCGAAAGGCACGTTATGGAGGAACCCTTCCCGCTGACAACTGCTGGCAACACCCATTGGTGCCTATCAGTCGAGTTTCAATAGGGCAAAACTCGACCGACAGAGCAGCTGTCAAAAGACATATATATATATCATAAAAACACATTTAAAGGCATGCTAAAAATACAAACCATATCCAAACATGTCTAAGCAAGTTAGTAATGCACTATAGAAGCATTAGAAACATTTTTTGAGAAAGAGTGTGAAGAGAAACATAAAATGCCACTTTTGACTCAAAAACCATATGTATAGTGCACACTACCTTGACAAAAACAAGTTAGGATTGGTTATAAGCAATAAAACATTTACCTTTGTGCTTACCATTGCTTTTACACTTGTTGTCACCCTCTACACATCTCACCTTTCTTCTTTTATGTGGATTGACAAGTCAATTTGCAATTCAATAGCTCAAATCAATCCATTTGTACGTACCTACAAGAAGAAAGATGAAATGGTCCCCAATCATGTTTCTGGGTCCGAAGGGGTTAGTTTAGAAACCCAAATCCTATTGCTCTTGGGTGCTTTCCTAAAAGGACAACATGAAGAATAATGACCAAAATCATTGCAGTAGTTGCATGTGCCCATAGTCTTGGAACTAGAGGATTTTCCATGGAATATTGGAGGTCATTTATCTTTGTTGTTCCCTTGACTACTATCATACCCTAAACCATATCTACCAATTTGTTTAGTAGTATGGTCTAGGATTTTATTAAGATTCTTTTTACCAACTAAGAATCTTTGCAAAGAAGATCTTAAACTATCATTATCATGCTTAAGAGAAGCAATAGTAGAAGACAATTGATTAATGTTATCTCTAGCATGTAGAAGATCATTTTCTAAGCAAAGAGTTTTAGTTAAATAAGAATCTCTATCAATATGAAGAGCAGCAACATCATTCTCTCTATTAGTAGAACTAGAACAAGATTCATGCCCATTGATTTTAGCAAGCAAGGAGTTATTTTCTAGTTCTAATTCATGCAAAACAAAATCTTTGTTTTTGTTTTCAGATTTAAGAACATCAATGTCATGCATGAGAGAATCAACAATTAAAGTATGTTCTTCATTAGAATTAGGCATGAGAGGTTGAGCTTCTAGAAATTTAATCTTATCAAGTAAACTAGCATTTTCAAGTTTAAGAGAATCTACTTGGCTAAGACAATCATTTTTATCAATAAGCAAGCAAGAATTTGCATATTCAAGATCATCTAGTTCTATATGCAAATTATCAACAATTTTAGCAAGCTTTTTCTTTTTCTTTTTAGAAGACTTAAGAGATGCACAAATATCATGAATGAGATCAATCAAGGATTCTTTATCTAAAGAGTCTAGATTTACCTCATTTGAGTCTTCACTTGTTGATGCTACAAGAGCAAAATGACATTCTCCTTCATCACTAGAGCTTGATCTTGATCCTTCACATGGATCTTCACTTGAGCTTGAGTTGGAGGAGCCGCTTGAGCTTGAGTGCCATTTCTCCTTCTTGTGAAGATGGGTCTTTTTGCCTTGTGGGCAATCTTCCTTGTAGTGACCCTTCTTTCCACATGTGAAGCACCGGATGGAGGAGGACTTGCCTTTATAGAGTCTACCTTTGGAGTACATGGCATCTTCTTTAGCTTGAGAGGATGGAGAGACTTTTTCCATGATAGCTAAATTTCAGCCTTTATTTCAGCCTTCTTCATTCTCTTAAGCTCTTTCTTCTCTTGTCTTTCTACTTCCTCCCTCTTGTCAAGCGTGGCTTCATGTGCTTGTAGATTTCCAATGAGCTCTTCAATAGGAATATCCCTAAGCGACCTTGCTTCTTCAATGGAAGTCACCTTGGATTCCCATCTCTTGGGGAGAGTTCTAAGGATCTTTGAGTTGATCTCTCCACTAGACATGGGATGTCCTAGAACAGCAAGACCATTTAAGATGGTGTTGAGCCTTGAGTACATGTTGGCTATGCTTTCCTCCTTTCCCATCTTGAAGTTCTCAAGCAACCCTTTGAGCATGTAAACTTTGCTTTCCTTCACTTGATCTGTCCCTTCATAAGTGATGCAAAGCTTTCTCCATACCTCATAGGCCGTCTCACAAGAGGAAATCCGGTTGAACTCGGTGGGGGTCATGGAGGCATAAAGGATGTGCATGGCTCTTGCATTTAAGGTTGCTTTCATCAAGGTGGCTTCATCCCATTCTTCAATGTTTGTCTTTGGTAGAATGTATGGGCTGTTCACCATTTGCCACATCTCGAGACTTGATCCTTGGATGAAGAATTGAAGTCTTCTTATCCAATAGAGGAAGTTGCTCCCATCAAAGATTGGAAGGTTGGTCGAGAGTCTCCCTCTTAGGTAGTCACCCATCTTCTCCTACTTGTTGAAGTATGCTTGGAGAAGACCCGCTCTGATACCACTTGTTGGATCCTAGATGGGTGATTAGATGCTCTAGAGGGGGGGTGAATAGAGCTGAAAGCACTTAAACAAAATTCATTAAACCTTCAAAATATATGACAAGATAAGGTTGCTAAATAGGTAGTTTGAGTGCAACTAAATCATGCATAGCAAGGATAAGAGAGATTGAACATGCACCAATTAGACAAGCTATTTAGAGTGGTTCCACACTTCAAACTAGATGTGTGTCAGTCCACTTGCCTAGAGAGGTCAACCTCTAGGACTTCAAACAATTGCACTCTTATATTCATTAATAAGACATACAACACATGACCCACAAAGGACTTACCTATCCAATACAAAGAGTCTTCAACCTTACCAAGGACTTACCCACTTTGCAAGAGTCTTCGGCCTTCTCCAAGGACTTACCCACTCTTGCACAAGTCTTCGGCCTTGCAGGAATTACCCACTCTTCTTGGATCTTCCGCCTTTGACTTCACCTTCACTTGGAGAAGCTTTCCACCAAGGACTTACCCACTTGAGCTTGAGTCTTCTGCCTTCTCCAAGGGCTTACCCACTCTAGCTCCAAGTCTTCAGCCTTGATCTTTACCAAGGGACTCCTTCCCTTGTTCTTCTTCACCTCTCTTGGACAAGAGAGAGAACCTTCATCTTCATGATTGAAATGGAGAGATGGGGAGGTTGTGGAAGTGAGAGCCTCACAAGATATACAAATAAGACTAGCTCTCTTACAAATCTCCTACTCACTCTAATGGATGTAGCAAGTGATTAAGCTTAGAGAGAGAGAGGAGGCTGTAGGAAGCACTCAACTATAGAATAGGAACCTCACAAAGAGTTTGCAATGAATGCTCAACCTTGGAATGAAGCCCAAGGGGTCCTATTTATAGCTGGGGATGCCTCTTAGCCTTTGGGAACACTTGTGAACGAAAACTAGCCGTTTTGTGGCTTGCAATGAATCTATTTTCAGTTGTTGCAACTCCACAACGGCTAGAATCACTTTTCTGCACTTTTTCGTACAGTCTGATCGGCCGAGTTTATATAAAGGTAACTCGGCCGAACCACTAAAAGACAAGGCTGAAAGCTTGACTGTCGGTCAAGTTCCTTTGGAGAAACTCGGCCGATTGGTCGACTTTCATCTTGGACCGATCAGTGGATCGGCCGAGTTTCCTAGCTAGAAACTCGACCGAACGGGAATCGGCTGAGTTTGTAACTCGGCCGATTGCAACAAAAATTCCAGAATATATGGATCGGCCGAGTTTGGAATTCGGCCGACAAAATCCCTGTTATGGGTATTTTGGAATTTTCGTTTGACTATACAAATGATGGATTTTTGTGTCCCAATAATTTTTCTAAGCTTAATTACAAGTCATACAATCATTACAAGTGGTTACAAAGCAATTCTAAGGTCATTTACATAGAGATCCCAAATTGCACACTTGTAGCTATTTTGACTTGTCTTTTCTCCAATTTGATATGCACAAGTTAGGGCATTTGGAGTGTGTCTAAACCTAATCTGAAATCACTCAATGTAGAAGCATTAGACACCAATATGTGGAATGGTTAGTCATCATAAAAACAAGGGTTTAGTCAATTTAGACGTGAGTCAACATTGACCTAATTGACCTTGAGTCAACATTTAAGACCAAAAAGAACTCAAATGGTGAAATTAAGAAGTACAAGGCTAGATTAGTTGCAAAGGATTTCAAACATAAGGAAGGCATTGATTATAAAGAGACCTTTGCTCCAATCTCATCAAAGGACTCCTTTAGGGTAATCATGGCCTTAGTGGCTCATTTTGATCTTGAGCTACATCAAATGGATGTAAAAATGACATTTTTGAAGGGGGATTTATCTAGAGAAGTCTATATGGACCAACCAGAATGTTTCATTGATAACAGTAGAAGTCATATGATTTGTAAATTAAAGAAATCAATTTATAGACTTAAACAAGCATCTCGACAATGGTATATAAAGTTTAATACCATTATATCAACTTTTAGGTTTAAACCAAATGTTGTTAATCGGTGTACATACCTCAAGGTCAGTGGGAATAAGTTCATAATACTGATTCTTTATGTGGATGACATTCTACTAGCAAGTAATAACCTTGCTATATTAAATGAAACTAAAGAATTTATTTCCTCTAACTTTGAGATGAAAGATATGGGAGAATTTGCATATGTACTCGATATGGAGATACATCGAGACCGAGCTAAGGGCATACTCGATATATCCTAGAAAGCTAACATATCTCAAGTTTTAGAGAAGTATGGAATGAAAAATTATTCACCTGGACCTGCACCTATAGTTAAAGGAGATAAGTTTAATTCCAACCAGTGTCCTAATAGTGATATAGAAAGGAATGAAATGAGGAAAATACCATACACATCTGTAGTTGGGAGCCTACAATATCTTCAGATATGCACCACACTGGACATTGCTTTTTCTATTGGAATGCTTGGTCGTTACCCCGACATGGACCGTTGGAGAGCTGTGAAGAAGGTGATGCACTATCTGTAAGGAACAAAGGATTACATTCTTACATATAGAAGGACAAACTACCTTGAGGTTACGAGATATTCAGATGCAGATTTTGCAAGATGTCTAGATAGTAGGAAGTCTACAACAATCTATGTTTTCCTACTAACTGGTGGTGCAATATCATGGAGAAGTACTAAATAAAGGACTATTGCTTCATCTGCCATGGAAGATGAACTTATAGCTTGCCATGAAACACCGTCACTTGCAATATGGCTTAAGAATATGATACAAGATCTTAAAGTTGTTGACTCAATTCATAAGCCAATATAGATATATTGTGATAATGAAGTCGTAGTCACTTTTTCTAATATTGATAAAAGCACAACATCATGCAGAAATCTAGACATAAAACTCTATGTTGTCAATGAGCAAGTTGACAACAAGATGATACGTATTGATCACATTGGTACACAACACATGATATCAGATCCTCTTACTAAAGGGCTAGCTCCAGGATTGTATACATCTCATATAAAGAATATGGTTCTGAGAAAGTTATTTGATGTGTAATGAATAATGTGATTTAACAATGTAATATTTATTGTGTGATCACATATTTGACTCGTTGTTTCTATTGTAATACTAGTAATAATAGAATGTCAGTTTTGACATCAAGTTGGACCAAGGAAATAGGTTTTGAGGTCAACATATTCATAAATGTTGTATCACTATACATAAAATATTTAGATACCGTGGTCCATAGAAGGGAGTACTCATTTGATGATTATCAACCACTATGACTCATATTTGACTTTTATGTAGATGTGTTTATATTAATGGATCAATGAAAAATGAATAAATATGATTTCCATGACATTTTGGGCCAAGTGGGAAAATGTTAAGAGATCCCCATTGGTGTGGCCCAAATAATAGTTATTTATTTATTAAGTATTTCCTGAAGGGATGCATCCGTTGGGTTGGGCAGTTCCCCAAAACTGCCGTGTCTCTTCATGATGGAAAGAGAGACAAATGATATAAACATATGAGATGTTTTTGGTCCTCTCTCTAGGGAATCTATCAGTAACCGACTTCCATCGTTGGAGAGTCCATAGGAGGGAGAAACCGAACGCTCATTCTCTCACTTCCGCTCGTCTCTCTGTGACGTTGCGCTGTGCAACACTATTGCAAAAGACTGTCGTGGAACACTGTTCTAACGCTGCTAAAGCCGCTTGTCCAGTGTCATCTTCACCGGGATACACCATGAAGACTATGCAGTCTTTAGGTACACTACAAAAATTATATGTATTTATCCACACTTAATTATAGGATTTTCCACTCTTAAAAGTGTATAAAAATGTAACATCCACGCTATCTAAAAGAGTGATAAAACGCAACGTGGAAGTTTTTCCACACTTTCAGTTGTGAACTTTTTCTCCCCTTTTTTTGTGTGACGTGTAATTGTCCACGCTTTTTGATATGAAATTTTCTCTCCAGTTTTTTGTGTGACATATTCCACACACTTTATACAGTAGCAAAACTATTTTTTCTATTTCTTCCTATTTCTTGGTGGGAATTTTTCTTTTACTCTAAAAAGCGTGGAAAGATAGCAAAAAAGGGTAGCAAGTATATACATAATTTTAATATACCAGCACACATAGAATTCCATTTTAGGAATGCACTTTCTTATTTATATGATAAAATTAATAATGGAGGAGTATTGATATTTAGTAATAAAATAAGCAAACTTAGATAGAATATGTTGCTTATACTTTCTGCCAAGAAACTTGATTCGTATACACTAAAAAGGCAAAGCTAACAATCACATCAGGCATGTCACTTCTTACTTCCTTCTCCACCATTTGTTTTTGAAATATTTACTCAACTGAACACAAAGCAATCAATCTACAACAACTTTTTCTCAGAAGAAGTCGACATTTTTAACCTATTGAAAATATGGAACGCATGCATAAGACTTTATAGACAAAATGTGGCATATTTCATATATCTTTGTCAAAAACACTGTATAGAGAGGTATCTTTACATCTCTTGCCAAGACAATAGAAGGAAAAAAAAAGATAGTAACGGAAATACAGACACTGCTTAAACATAAACACAAGAGAATGATGCTGCAAACCAATTTTATCTCAACAAAGGGTGGGTGCATTACAGCTTCCCAACCCAAACGATCCAGCCAAACAAAATAAAAAAGAAGACACCCAAAAGGAGGTTTTTTCAATTAGGATCAACATGCTTGAAGACAACGTTTCAGCTGGAAGGAGGTTGGAAAACTTCCTCACATAGCAACACTTTCAAGGTCTTAAAATCAACACACTAACTAGCAGTAACCTTTAATCTCCTTGAGAATAGCTTACAACCAGCAAATCTGTAGTTTCCAGACCAAAGAACCATCTAGAGTGCAAGAGGCCGACCTTCCATGCTGGCATAACCGAAGTTAGTTTAGATTAGATTAAATCAGGAAAATTTAAACTGAAACAAGCTCAACAATGATCTAATCACCTATATAAAGGCCTACAAAATGAAGTACAATCACCTATATCAGCATCATTTCATCTTTAAAATAAAAAAAGCAAATGAACATTTTTCTACAGCAAGAATGTCAACTGTAGTTGGGGGTTGCTTGCCGACTGGTCTTATATAAATAATGTCTTATATCTTAAGAAATTGTCATATCTCATCTACTTATGCATGTTTATGTCTATATCCAAAATCATTTTACTGTCCCCTAGAAATAATCTGAGCAATGCATAATTCTCGATCCAATCTCAAAATCACTTGAAAGGTTAAAGAGTGTGTTGGCTAGCTAGAATACTCCTAGGGGGGTGAATATTGATACCGTATGACATATCTAATATTCTGCCAACATATCATTGTGAAAAATCTATTAGACTAATGAATGAGCTAGATATTGAAGATGCAGATGTGAAACACCTCTTTAATTTAGTAATTACTACGCCCTTTTCTAGAAAAAATAACAAAACATGTGTAGGTCTTTCTTTGACTACTTTAGAAAGAAAAGGTTAAGTGAAAGACAGATTTTAGCTTACCAACAAAAACACATGGAATTCTACACGACCAGTAGTAACATAAGACTCGATATCTTGTTGCATATCAGGATATGTAGAATGAAGATAAAGTTAGACCACCAATACAAGTAGAGGTGATATTCCGGTAAGACACATACTTTAGTTTTTATACACAACAAGACACCCTATAAGCAGTCATTATCATCCAAGCAACAAGTTATTTGGGCATCTATAAGACTGTCAGTTCGTATTCATTCATAAGGCGCTGATTAGCTTCTGAAAATTGATTTAAGACATGAGTAACTCAAGCTCCATAGTTTATAGGCATTGCTATGCATGAACTCTTCAAGATGGAATCTGAAACTTTACATTTTTACAAAGAGCCTCTCCCTTTCTTTGATCAAAACAATGCAGAAATTTCAACAAGAAATAAATCATTTCAACTCTTGCATTTAAGTAGCTAACAACTGACAACTGACAACTAGTCTATCATATGTGCTCACTTTTGGGAACTGATTTTCCAGAACTTGAGTTCATTTAGGGTGGAATCCAAGTGCCACTACAACTAATGTAAAGTCTAAAATAGGACCCTTCGAAATCTTCTTACATGCAATAACCTATGACATGAACTTGTACTCAAATCCTAGCACGTTTCTGTGAAACAAAAGAAAAAAAGATCTTGTACATTACAAAAATAGGAATTTAATCCTAGTTTCCTAGACTAATTTTATAAAGGTAAACACTATCACAACTACTGCAGATAACCTTAATTGATGCTAACATGTGGAAGTCTAGCATTGAGAGGAAAGACATTATTAAAAAAAGACTAGTAAAGGCCTCATTTTATCTATATTTTTGAATAAACATAAAACCTAGCTACAACGCGGTAATGCATGACAATGTTACCATCATTATCAAGGCAAACAATAAGATATCTTAGACAGAGTTATCTTGGCCCACTCCTTATTTTAATGATTACTAGGAATAGTATTTCATTCATATTAAAGTGTTGATGATATTGTATATGTTAATATATATGGGGACTTGTAGTTATGTAATGAGGTCAGGATCCTAGATATAAAGTGTGTGATTCCTTTTGTATATGAATATACACAAACCCCGACAATGAAAGGGGTTGAGGTCTCTCCCACGTTTTCTCCAGTAGTTACATTGTATCAGAGCAAAGAGGGTGGAAAATCTGAGAAGACCATATGTCTCCTCCTGGGTTCAGGTCTTGGATCCCTAGGGAAGCCATCTCCTTCCCTATAGAGCCACTTCCTCCATCTTTCCTTCTATTGTCGCACCGCTGCAATTCCTTACTGTAGCATCAGCGACTTTAGAAGGGCTGAAGTGCCCTCCATTTGAAAGTATTTGGGAGCCACCTTTTCTCCCCTCTTCCTACAGCCCTTGGCAGCCCTCCGGTATGGAAAAGGAGGGTATCCTCTCTCTAGGGAGAGTGCAACCATCTCCTCTATTCTTGTGCAGTGTTGGGTTGCTGCATCCTTCTACTTCAAGACATCGTAAAAAGGTACATGGACTTCATTTCTCCACAAAGATTGAACCTAGTGGGGCATCCCTACCCTAGATGCGTGCTTCCAGGAGCCCAAACACTTTGAAAGTGTGGAGATGAAGCTGTGGTCCTCTCCTCATGCTATAGACCCATTTCTAAACACAGTTCAATTTTCAAGACCTTTTTTGCTCTGTTATTGTCTATTTTGTATTGCTCTTCATCTTCAGAAACAACAATGACGGCCAAGGAGTATGTACCTACTATTTCACAACAAACTATAAACTTCCACAATTAGATCATCAACAACCGTAAACTTACCAACAACAACTATATGGAAGTGTGTCATCTTTCTATATCTTGAAAAGAGAAAACTCACTCCTATAAAAAGGAGACTGTACAGGGAAGCAACATAGAAAACCTTAATGGGTCTGGTTATACCAAGGCCCATGTTACAGAATAAGTAACAATAAGAAACAAGAAATATAAAAGTACAACAATATATCTCAATACTCCCCCTCAAGTTGGGCATAAATGTCAATCATGCCCAACTTGCAGCACCTACTTCATTCCTCCACCTCTCTATCAATATGATGTCCCCTATTCAACATTCTATTTCCAGTCAGCAAGAAGCATCTCAACAACAAGAAAACCCCCTATTTCTGACTGATGGGGTTCCATCTTGATCTGCATTGCTAATCATTGTCTTGCATTTATGTTAAGTGTCAAGGACGCATCTACGTGTCATGCATTTATGTTAAGTGTAGACGCATCTACGCTTCCAAAAAATTGTTGTCTCTAGCACCCCATTCATGTCTTTAGCTTTCTTCAAAACATCCCTAACAATTGTGGCAAACTGGTCGTAGTCCCCTGTTTCCCAAGTACCTGATTTAGACAAGTTCTCACATCTTGACACCCTTGACTTCAAACCCAGCAAAACTTGTGCCCAAAAACCCCATCATTAATCACCCCCTGCTCCTAACTCCATGTAACCAACCATCTCTCCTTTTGTTCCTAATTACTCACAAAAAACTCCCCCTCATTGTGGTAGCTCATTGCACCAAGCACCACATCGTGATACCCCACATATACTTGCCCTAACCAACTAGACAACCCAAACCTATCATGCTTTAGTAATTTTATAAAGGAAGTAATGATACAAAGAACAAGATCTCAAAGCCAAGAAATAGCTATAGGCAATGAATTAAAAAATGGACCATGCGCCCGCTCAAGCGGCCATGGGCCCTGTCCATCTAATTTCCGCTGTAGGCGGTTGTTGGGCGTTTGGTAGTTGAGCGCCCGCTTTTCACCCGCCTGGCCCGCTTAATGTCCCACCTTAAGTGGCCTTTGGAGCGCCCGCCTACACCCTCTTATTGAAAAGGTGGGTCCATCTGACTCAATTGTTGGGCCCAAATCAAACGTGGCCCACTAAAAAACCTGGCCTACTCGTTCAGTCCCTGCGTGACCCCGACACTTCGCGAAAGGTGCGTTATGGAGGAACCCTTCCCTCTGTTGTCCCGATGATTCTTCCATCCCCTACCCTCTCCACGCTCCTTCTCGGTGAGCGATTCCTCTGAGAATCCCGTCCTTGGCCTCCGACGCCCCAGCAGGAACACGTCTCAAGGGCTGCCGAGCTGCTTCCTCCCTCCAGTGGTCGGAAATCTGAAGGTGTGCCTGCTCCATTTGTTGCTGCCGTGGAAGGACGCCACCCAGTGGTCAGTTGCGACTTCCTTTCTTCTCCAAGGGCCTCTTCCAGTCAAGAATGACATCTCTTCATCAAAAGTAAGTCATTCCTTCTTCAATTTTGCTACCTTATCATGTTTCTACTCCTTTCTCTCTTCTTCTATGCTTGACTTTGGTATTCTGTAGAGTAATGCTGCTGAATTTTGCTCCCTTATCATGTTTCCCACACTATCTACTGGTCCTTTAAGCATCCCCTCCCCTCTCACACTGATTAGTCTTATCATATAAGTTGATTTACTTCAAGTCTCATCCTGAATTCTACGACCACATGAAGCATTTGCAACAACCTACAATGTCCAACAAGTCATATTAGGAACAAGTATGACACTTCAGATTTGCACATTATAATTGGATATATATTACATGCAATGTGTGCTACTATATTAGTGTGTAAATGTTAAAAGATAAGAAGCAAGACTAGCCTATAAACAAGACTATATTAGTGTGTAAATTTGTGTAAAGAGAAGTATTAGTGTTAAAAGGGTCCATAAACTTTGAGCAATTTGATCAATGAAGGTGAATGGTTCTTCCCACATCACAGAGGTACTGAAGTTGTGGCTGATGTCTGCAGAACTTTCCAGCTAGGCAATAATGATCTCTGCCACTTTCTTGGTTTAGAGACCTTCAGCCTTAAGGGTGTCTGGGATCTATGTAGAATGCACAACCCTCGTTTCCGTTGGGACAAATACTAATCAGTAGATAAATAAATCTTTGAGGAGGTGTTGGAAGATCTGAAGACAGTCTGGAAGAGAGCATATACATACTTTATTTTCTTCCAAAGATAGACTATGTATAGATACTTACTACTTGTTTCTTTCTAAACAAGTTTTCCCACTTGTATATGTTGTTTTTGTTTGTTGAAAGTAATAGAAGAGGCACGCTTAATGATCAAAGAAAAAAAAACTAGCAACATAGATGTTGTTTTGAAGATTCAATGTACAAGTTGTTGAGGTCCCATCTACGTTCACAATCCAGATTTGTAGCATAAAGAGCATGATTTAGTTTGAAAGCTAGAAGAGTTCATGAATGAGCTGAATTGGTCCCCATTAGTACGAGCTATTTTTCTTGTAGAACTCAATTGTATCTTCTCAAGATCACAAAGTGCTTATGAACTTTTAGTGTGTTTTGGGTTGTTTGTCTAGATAATGCTACTTGTAAATTAGATATCAATAATAGATCACGTAACAAAGACAAAATATGGAAATAGGTAAACAATAATACTTACTTCGTCACTCTGTATGTTTCTTTCATTACCATCCCTTACAATAGGATTACCTAGCACTATACCATTCCTGGCAAGTGCATAAGTGATACATTGTAGTTGAGATTGTAGATTTGCATGTGAATTCTTCAATTCTTCATTCTCCTTCAGTATAGAAACATGTGCATTCTTTAGTTCTTCATTCTCTTTCTCTATGGAAACAAGTTTCTCTCTAACATCAGTAAAGTCGTCTACAGAATTGCATTTTCTCAAGTCAGCTTTCAATCCAAATACTTGACTTCGAGAAACTCCATGGACATAACCAACCACTTTTTGGTTAGATATCTCTTCATCATACATGAGTTCATTAAACACTTCATCTTCTATAGATGCTTTAGGCAATTCAGGATGCTCTACAATGCGTTCATCCACCATCTTTTCAGCTGTTTCCTGGATTAAATTCAAAGTATATCTTAGAGTATACATTGGATATACAAACTTTCGAGGCCATGTAATAATATATAAGTAATGTAACAAACCAAAAATTCTTTAGTGTTTGTATCATGGACATAGCTTCCATCTTTTCTTTGGTGGGTAATCTTCCAAACTTCTAAGATACTAGGCTCTCTTTTTGCATTTTTTTCCTATCAGAATAGTCATCATAATTTAATCAACTTGAATAAAAGGTCAATAAATTTTTAAGGATGCAGCAGGCCTGTAATAGCATATCTCACAAATTCAAACTTCACTTGGGCAAAGCTTTTTGACCCTGTGGTATGGCAATCAGCTTTCTGAGCACGTGCCCTCTTTCCTATTGTTGAAAGTTTCTACAATATATATAAAAAATCAGATTGATGTACATAAAACATAGTGAGTAACAATATGACAATCAAAATAGTCAAGGAGTCACATCTACCTTCCCTGAAGAAGAAAACCAATAGCTCACCAAACGGAGCCATTGCTCTTTGTTTACATCCTTTGGCACGTTGCTTGCAATTTGCTCTTCTGTTTTTTTGTGATCAAAGTAACGACCTTTCAATTTATGTCTATAGGTTTTCCATTTCCCATTAACATGTGATAGGATCCTTTGATCGAGATCCAAGTCATTCGGCATATGAAACTTACTCTAATTTGACAAAAAAATCATTGAATTAAATCACATATTTATTTATATTTATATATGTATAAGAAAGTTCTTATCTTACTCGAGTTAACCTCACAATATCCAATTTATAGGACTTGTGAACTTTGTGCCAACAAATATCACCAATTGGACAAAGAGTTCCATCCTTTGCCACCTCTCCCAAGAATCTAACCAACAAATGTCCACCTTTTCCAATGGGTTGTTTAAACTTGTTGAATTTGACAATGAATTTCAATGACTCTAGAACCCATACTTGTGATAATTGAACTTGTCCTTTCTTTGTTCCAATTTTTCCATCAGAATCTACAATATTACCAAAACATTAATATCACTAAAGTAAATAACAATAACAAAAAAACTCAAGGTTTTACTAGAACAAAATTTGACGTGGTTATCTAAGTGTTTTCTTTTGACTTTATTGTTTTGTGCTCACTGGAATATTAGCTTTTATTCAGGTGTGGTCTAAATTTCATATGATTAGGAGGTTTACGGTCTTCTATTTGAGTTGTAAAGTTTATTTATGTGGATGACATTATAATGAGGAAAATCTCACTTTTATGCTTAAGGCCTTTATAGCTAGGTTTTGGTTGTTAGTTTGGGAGGTAGTTGCCTCTTATGCTTTGCATGATCATGCCACTTGGTCTGGGAGCTAAAGGGTTGTTGTTATGTGATGCTTTTAATGGATGATATGGCTTACTATTGTGTTATGGTAGCTTTTCAACCTTTATCCGGATTACTGGTGTGCTTAAGTGAGCTAGCTTTATTTAATAGAGTCTGCCTCTCTTCTCCATTGGCTGGTACACGTGGGGGATGCAAGTTGTGTTATTTTGATGGGTTTAGACTGAATCGTTGTTACAGTCTAAATTAACTCATTTTTCAGTTTGAGATATCTCAGCCTATTGTACTCTAGATGATCATGTTCCTTGGTCAGGACTAAAAGATGATTCTTGTGTAATGTCTTTAAAGGAGTTGAAGGGTATTGCTTTGTCGAAGCTTTTCAGTCTGTATTCAATTGATTGGTGGGTTGAAGAGCATTGACCCTGTTTTTGAAATACATCTTCCTTTGGGTGTTTTTTCCTATCTTTTACTTTGGCTGTCTCATTTTGGAAGAAGAGTTGTGTACACCCTTGTTGACTATATTTTAAAGTAGCATGATAGATTAAAAAAAATACTGACCTATAGTTTCTAGGACATCATCATCACAAAATGAAATATTTTCATTCCATGCCACATTTTGAGGTTGCTCAGGAACTGGTTGGGAATCTTCTCTTTCATTAGGATGATCTCCATCTTGGCTTAATGTTGACCCATTTCCATGGTCATTTGGAGTTTCCTCACTTTCCATGAGATTTGTAGTTGTTTGTTTGCTTCACCACATTTCTCTCCTTCAAAGAGTGGAAACCTGAAACTTAATTAAACATATTAGTATAAGAACCAATACACATGTTGGCTTTGAATTTAATGCATCACTTAACATTTGTTGTAGCTACACCTTCTTTTATGGAAATCAATTGACAAATGTACCATCTCATTAGACAATAGAAAACTAGAAATAAGAAAAAAGAGCATTTTGTCATATTATGATTTAAAAACTACAAATCATCCAGCAACTCAAACTATCATTAACAATATTACAAGTCTTGAAACATCAACTGACAATCTAGGAGTACTCAAATACAACACTTTGCCTTTCGCTTAATGAGCATCTATTGCATCAAGTGATCTAGTGTGGAATCTGAGTATGACATCAAGTTGTTCTTTTATAAAGCATACATAATTGGATTCTTGAGCATCAATTGACATGTAAGATATCTTTCATTCCACAATTTCCCTACTTTAGAACACATCTATGTGTCAATGTCATCACCGACCACTTCAGAGTCTACCCCAACATCATAAGAATCTCTGATCTTGTGTTGGACGACATATAACCATGATTTTTCTATTTCATCCTCCACATAGAAAACCTGCTTAGCTTGAGATGAAAAGATGAATGGATCATCTTTCAGTGATCTACCAGTGTGAATCAACTTGGAGAAATTCACACAAGAATAATTTTTTTGATAATCATGCTTGAACCCCCTTGATGGTGTTATATCTACCCAGTCACATCGGAAAAGCACAAATTTACATGTCCCATAGTAGTCTAACTCATAAATATCAGTGAGCCTTCCATAGTAAGAATGTCCATCAGCTTCGACCATGACACCGGAGTTTTGTGTCTTTCTATATGTTTCTTGATCTAATGTGTGAAATTTGTAGCCATTCACTATATATCCCTTAAGCCTTTTAGCATAAGAATTGACTCCATGAGCTAAGGCTTTTTTCAGAACTCCTTCATTGCTGCTCGTGTCAATATTTGGTACCTATAACAGTATGACATTACATTAGCCAAATTAATTATGTTTAAATATGACCCTTAAAATCTTTGATCATGTATTCATTACCTGAGAATTAATCCATATGGAAAAATCTTCTAGAAACCACTTTGCTTCTAAGGATTGATTAAAGCGTATCCCTTTTTGTAGACACTCTTGTCGTCTATGAAATAAGAATTGTCTACAAAACAATGTATTAGATCATTTTTAGTTATCTATATACGAAGAAATTGTTTGAACAACACAGCTTACTCTTTAAGGTCTTTCATCATGTCATCGCAATGGAGTAGCACATAACGATGTGCTTGTGCCATGCTTTTTTTATCAAGACGAATGACTTTTTCAGCCCCAACATGACGTCCACCAGAATTGAACAAGTATAGACCTTTATTTGGAGTGTTGTCATCATTTCTTTTAGGTTTACTAAATATTGTCTCAGTGCCCTCCATATACCTAGAACAGAATGTTATGGTATCTTCCAAAATATAGCCCTCAGCAATAGACCCCTCTGGACAAGCTTTATTTTTTACATAACCTTTCAATCGTGCTAAATACCTACAAGAAATTCATCAAGGTTTGCATTATAATGTTAATTTCTGTAATAGATTAGATGAAGCGATAGGGAAGTATGTGCTAGTAAATTCTCACCTCTCAATAGGATACATCCATTGGTGTTGAACTATTCCACCGAGCTTCACTTGATCAACCAAATGAACCAAGAGGTGAACCATTATGGTGAAAAAAGGAGGAAGAAACTCCATCTCTAGACGACAAAGTGTCTCGACAATGTGTTGTTGCAACCCATCCAGCTTATTTAGATCAATACATCTAGACCACAGTGATTTGAAGAAAGAAGATAAATTGGATAGTACATCAACGACTTCAGTTGCTCCAGATGCCCGCAATGCTATAGGAAGTATGTCTTGCATAAGGAAGTGATGATCATGACTTTTAAGATTCATTAGTCTTCGTTGTTTAAAGTTAACACATCGAGAAATATTAGATGCATAGCCATCAGGAACTTTGAGCTTAGCTAAGACGGTCAGAAAGTGTTCCTTTTCTTTAGAAGACATATAGTATGGAGCTGGGGGCATCAAACAACTTCCATCTTGTTGATGTTGTAGCCAAAGATTTTGCCTTATATTATTTTCCTCCAGGAATAACCGAGCATTTTCATCATCTTTACGCTTCCCTTCTACATTCAAAAGTGTTACTAGCACATTTTCACAAACATTTTTCTCAATGTGCATGACATCAAGGTTATGACGAATTAGATTATGTTCCCAATATGGCAAATAAAAAAATATGCTTCTTTTTTTCCAAAGCACCTCATCTTTTTCAATGTTGTCATCTACAACATTGCTTGTAGAAGCATCTCCTCGTCTTCTTCCTCTCTTTTTAGTATTCCTTCTTGGAGCCTTTCCATACTCAAAGTTGATACGTTGTTGTGCCCGTAGAATATCACTTCCAGATGTAGGAGTTGGAGGGTGACCATACTCCTTAGTCCCATCAAATAAACTACTTTGTGATCGAAAAGGATGGTTGTTTGGTAACCACCTAAGATGACTGCCATAACAGATCTTCGACCCACATCGGTATGAATGAGTAGATTCAGCACAACAAGGCCAAGCTTTGTAGCCTTTAGTGCTCCAACCAGACAACATAGCATAAGCAGGAAAGTCATTGATGGTATGCATCAAAGATGCCCGCATATTAAAATGCTCTCTCTTATGGGCATCATATGCATCAACACCTTCCCACAACAACTTCAACTCATGCAACAATGGTTGCATATATACATCAATATCATTTCCAGGACCAGATTTCCCAGGAATTATCAAAGATAAAATTAAGGAGGATGGTTTCATACATAGCCATGGGGCAAGTTATTGACACTAAGAATGACCGGCCATGTACTATAGTTAGTATTCTAAATCCCATATGGATTGAAGCCATCACTAGCAAGGCTTATTCTCACACTACGAGGGTCTGAAGAAAATGTTGGATACCTGGTATCAAAATCTTTCCATGCAACTGCATCTGCTGGATGTCGTAGTTTTCCATCTTTCACTCGAGATTTATCATACCATATCATATCTTCCGCTATCTTTGAAGACATGTACATCCTTCTCAATTGTGGAATTAAAGGAAACTACTTCATGACTTTTGATGGAAGACCTTTAGAATGTATGTTATCTTCTACAACACCACCGTCGACATTACGTTTGTTCACCTTCCATCTTGAAGCTTGACACACTGAACATTGATTCTTGTTTGAATTTTCACCCCAATACAAAATGCAGTCATTAGGACAAGCATGGATATTTTTATATCCAAGGCCCAACTCCTTAATCAATTTCTTAGCTTCATGATAAGAAGATGGGAATGAGTCCAAATGTGGAAAGGCATCCAATAGAAGCTCCAATAATTGACTAAATGATTTGTTTGTCCAGTGAAACATACATTTTAAATTAAATAATCGTAGAAAAAATGAGAGTGTTGAAAAAATCTTACAACCAGAGTAAAGCTCATTATTAGAAAGCTCTACTAATTTCTTGTATTTAACATCATCTTCAACAATGTGAGGATTATTGGCTTGTTGATAGTAAGTATCACCAGAATGAGGATTTTCATATGATGTGTCCCCTTCAATAGGATCACTATATGATGTGCCCCCTTCAATAGGATCACTATATGATGAATCCCCCACACCATTGTTCTGTCCCAATGCCTCTCTCAACAACCCTTCCATATCATCTTGTCCTACTAAATTCACTTCATGATTAGCAGGTTGTTCGTCACGGTCAGCTTGTTGTCCAGCAAGGAGATTCTCAAAAAGACTCTTCGGACCATGGAGAATCCAATTTCTATACTCTTTAAAAAATCCATGGAACAAAATATGTCTTTCCACCTCCTCGATAGAAAACTCTTTTTTCCTATTCACTTTGCATTTCTTGCATGGACAAACAATCGTCCCATCTTTCATTCCAGTCCTAGCATATTCGAGAAATTGATAAATTTCGGCAATATAAGCTTGGGAACCAACTGGTTGTTCAATCCAACTCTTATCCATTTGTAGAAGTCCACCACACTAAACTAGAAAGGAGAAAAACATTTAAAAGTTTCTTCAAATTGGCTAAAAACAATATCTTTATATAACAAGCAAAGTAATTTAATATGACAAATTAATACATGTTTTACTCACAATTTGAAAAATAATTATACTTCATAGAAAAAATATTCATGTATTATGTCATAGAATTATTATAATTTGTGTATGAGTGATGAAGAGAAAGAATGGATACAGTAGTGGTGACCTAGGCTTTAGGTAAAACCTGATTTTTAAAAATTTGTAATAAAATCTTACAAAAGATTATTTAAGTCGCGCCATATTTTTAAAGGAGGCCATCAGTGGCATACTTTGGTTAAGTGCCTAGTGCAAGCAATGTAGCCATGCTAAGCCTTTTTTTAAATTCAACTAAATACATGTATATGTATCTCTCTGTCTATATATATATATATATATATATATATATATATATATTATTCCTAAAATGGTAATTACAATCCAAGCCCCTAAAATTTATTGTAATACCTATGACTAAATGAGTTAAGTTTTCAACAAGAAGTCAAGAATGAAAGGTGTGTACTATCTTTAAGTGGCCTATTAAATTAAGAAAAAGAAAGCAAATCACACATACAACAAGACATGTGTTTGTACATTTCCAGAGTAAACAATAACAAAGATGTGATATAACATTTAAAGAGAATGGAAATCATTCGATCTTTCCTCTTCTATAGGAAAAATCCAAAATGTTTTAGTTTATAGTTGCATACCAACAAGTTGCCATCTAGCTAGGCAACCCCCCCCCCAAGTGCTTAGTTGACTAGGGGATGCCTACATTGAGCCCAGGGCACCTCAAAGACTATGACTCACATGCATTTGCACATGTAAGGTAACTTGTAGAAATATGTAGATTAGGAGAGGATAATCTGACTTGAGGCTGACCTCTACCTCATATTTGATTTGATAATGTTATCATAAAAATTTTGAAAGTTCAATATGCTAAAATAGTAAGGACCAAGGAAGCACCGACCTTGTTAGTATATAATTATGTTCATACAAAATGTATAAATAGCCATGGTTGCTAAGTCATCTTTGAAAAAGTCAAAATAGTTAATCTATAATCCCGCACAAACTTATGTATCAATAGGACTTGCATTGGAGAAATGAATTTAGAATAATAAATTTACATATGAATGGATGTAAATTACTTGAAAAGGTTAGTGTATGAGTCTATTTGTTTCTTAAAAGATGTAAAAAAACATTGGGTTGATAACTAAATTAAAAATTGGTCACAATCAAGTAGATATGAAAATCTCTTTCCTTTCAGATTATACCAATTTACAGTCTAGTTTAGATGTGGTACAAAAACCCATCTAAAATTGGGGGATGGGGTTGGGGGTTGATGTAACACTCAATTTCCTAACTTTCTTTGGTAAATATCAGATATGCCAGCAACACATCATATCATGTTAGAGTTTTCATACGAAACAAGGTGAACCTTTGACATTAAATACAAGATTAGGGTATTCTCTCAACCATGGTTGTATAGGTGGCCAGTCGACTGAGCGTTCCATATGGATGCCCAGGCAGCCTAGGCGCCCGGGCAGAGGCCCAGGCATTTCCAAGCATTTTTATATATATCTTGTTTTAATATATATATTAATAGTATATATATATAATCTTGTTTTAATATTTATATATAAATATATATATGTATATTAGTAGATATATCTAAATGCTTATATAGTAGAAATAGTACATTCAAAAATCTGAATTTGTAGCACTTTTCTAGAACATATTTTCCATTTTCCTTTATTGGGTTTTTGTAAAGCCGATTTGAGTTAATCACAAAATTGATTACTCATAATCAGAAATCAAAAATGTCAACTATATTTGTATTTCTATTCATGAGGCTATACATTTATAAAACAAAATAGTAAATTAATAAAGTCAAATAGTAGACAAGTTAAAATAGTACATTAATACTAATTAGTAGATAAATTAATAAGAAAAAGTTGATAATAAATACAAATCAGTGGATAAGTAAATAATAACCAGTAGATAAATAAATACAAATCAACAGATAAGTAAATACAAATCAGTAGATAAAAAATTCAAAACATTAGATAAGTAAATACAAATCAATCATAAATAAATACAAAACATTACATAAGTAAATACAAATCAGTGTATAAAAAATAAAAGTGTTAGATAAGTAAACTCAAAGCATTAGATCAGATTAGTAGATAAAAAAATTCAAAGTGTTAGATAAGTAAACTCAAAGCATTTGATAAATAAATATAATCAGTAGATAAACAAATAGAAAACATTAGATAAAAAAGTTCAGCTCAGTTGATAAACAAATATAAATCAGTAGATGATTAAATAATTTGAAAAAGTAGATGAACAAATACAAAGGCCGAAATTTAAACAATTTGTTAAATAAAAAATCATTAGATGAACAAATCAGTATATAAGTAAATATAAATCAGCACATAAGTAAATACAAATCAGTAGATAAGTAAATACAAATCAGTAGATAAATAAATACAAATAAGTAGATACATAAATACAAATAAGTAAATTCAAATAAATAGATAAGTAAATACAAATCAATAGATAAGTAAATACAAATCAGTATATAAGTAAATACAAATCAGTAGATAAGTAAATACTAATCAGTAGATAAGTAAATACTAATCAGTTGATGGAAACCGGTAAAATAGAAAACTCTGTTACATGTATTACTTCTTGGCGCCTAGGTTGAGGCGGGCATTGGGCCGCATGGGCCTCCTAGGTGCCCGCCTGTACAACACAACTCTCAACAGATGCATGTTGTACTTTGTTAGCTATATGTTTCTGAAGTTTTCATTCTTCCTAGAAATCTGGGAGAGAAGCTTCTTGAGGTACATTGTGGGTTACTTATTGATGATATATTCCTAATTTTTTTTTAAATAACTATGAGTAAATGAGTTAAGATTGCAACAAGAAGTCAAGAACGAAAGGTTCATACTATATGTAAGTGGTCTACCAAAAAAGCAGATTACACATACAATAAGACATGTATATGTATATTTCCAATGTAATCAATAAGAAAGATGTGACATAACACTTAAAGAGAATGGAAATCATTCAATCTTTCCACTTTCATAGGTAAAAATAAAAAAATTTAGTTTATAGTTGCATACCCCAATAACCAACCATAACTAATAAATTTAATTACATTTTGTTGATGTATACCCTATTACTCAACCACAAATGATGAACGTAAGTGCCAACATGGTACATTTTTTCTCTATGGAACTAAAAGATGTGTGGGATGTCATTGTTTGGCCCTTACTTGGACCTTTATAGCAAAAAAGTTGGGGACAAAGTAGGACAAACACCCACCCAAGCAACCTAGGTAGTCGCCTAGCTTCAGTCTCCCTTGGAAGCCACCTATTTTGGCCAACAAGTTGGCATCTAACTAGGCAAACCCCAACCCCCAAGTGCCCAATTGAGTAGGTGACGCCTACGTTGAGCCGAGGTGGGCATCTCAATTATATGACTCACATGCAGTTACACATGTAAGGTGACTGATAGAAATACATGGATTAGGAGAGGATAATCTGAGGGGAGGCTGACATCTACATCAGATCTATTTTGATACTATTATCATAGAGGTTCATCCTTGTTAGCTACATGATAAGATTGGATCATATGGAATATTTAATTCATCTAAATACTTTCTTGTTTCAATTATATTCCAAATGGAAAGTGGTGTTCCTTCTTGTAAGGTTTAAAGAAAAATATTGTCCTAGGTCTCAATGATTACTATCCCATGCACTGTCTTGGCTCATGTCCTCTAAACAATCATTTCAAGAGTGGTAGCATCTAGATATTATGTTGTCTTCTTTTGTATAAACTGGTGAGTGAAGATTACATAGCATATACATCATATGGCCAAATTTACAATTTTGTACGTGTTTTCCAACATCATGTGAATGACAATATCAGGTAATTAATCCCTTCAATACGAATTTCAATGTAGACTTAAGGTAGCAAAGGCTAAATCATACATATAAACTATATACACAACTATATTTATTGACAAATGTCACTTTTAAAAATTGGACCATTAACCAATCAAATCAGGCTACGTGGTCAATTAAGTGGATTAGGCGGAAAAAACACTTATTTAAAATTGGAAACAAAACTTTTTTCAAAAAAATATCAATAACATGTTTTTCTAGGAGGATCCATCATATATCATTATTCATGGATTGAAGTTTAGATTTCTTAGTTAGCTGGTGACTACCTTAGTGAAATATGAAGATGTTAGTGATACATATGTAAATGAAAGTAGATTATATGAACCACGAGGAATACAATGTAGTTTCTCAAGTTAGAAAGTTGGACAAAGGCATTGGAAACCAGTGAGAGTGTGCAAACATACTTGTGTAAAAAAACTAAAAGATCTATACACTGACATAATAAGGACTAAGGAGGCACCAACCTTTTTAATATATAATTATGTTCATATAAAATTATAAACATAGGCATGATTGGTAAGTCTTCTTTGAACATGTCAAAATAGTTAATTTATTAACTGGCACAAACTTATGTTACAATACGAGTTGCATCGCAGAAATAATTTTACAATAATGAAGTTACATATATGGATGATGGTAATTACTTGAGAATGTTAATGTATGAGTGTTTTGTTTCATAAATGAATTTGAGTCACCGAGACGAAACCATTGAGTTTATAGCTAGGTAAAGCACTCGTTACAATCAAGTAGATATGAAAATCCCTTTTACTTCAAATTACTAATTTATAGTGTAGTTTTGCTTTAGCAGACACAACCATCTAAAATTGGGGGGGGGGGGGGGTGGGGTTGGGGTTGGGGGTTGATGTAACACTCAGTTTCTAGTTGTCTATAGCAAATCTTGGACATGTTAGCAACATATTATACCATGTTAGCATTTTCATACGAAATAGGAGAACTTTGACATTAAATACATGAGTATGCATGTCATTCTCTCAACAGATGCATGCTAGACTTTGTTAGCTATATGTTTATGAAGTTTTCATGCTTCCTAGATATCCGGAAGAGAGGTTTCTTGACATACATTGTGAGTTACTTATGGATTATATGTTCCTTATAAGTAGGGAAACTTTCATGCTTGTCATGGAGAGTATCATTTATATATGTTTCATTTCTTTCCAAAATTTCTATTAGTTTTTCCCGAATTGAAATTGTTATAATTTCTGATTTCTACAGTCAATGGTTTTCTTGACTGACACATACTGATCACTTCAAAGATAAGTCTTTACATGTTTCAGGAATATCGATTAGATTCATTTCGTGCATTTTCTAAAAATACCAAATAACTAAACAATGATCTGTGAATATATTTTTATGTCAACTTCGCATATCAAACAACATGATAATGTGTTTATCAAAATCATACAACATATTTATATAGATTTATACATTTTTATTTTATGCAGAAATTCTGATGGAATATGGAATGTGGGCAGAAAGATCTGTAACATCAATTATATGAAATTCCCTTTTATTCAAACTTCAATATAAATGTTCTTATATATATGATCTGGAAACACGATTAAATTAACATCGTATAGATTCAAAATAGAACTTGTAAGAGAATTTGTATAAGACGGATCAACTTGAGGTAACATATAACAACACACCTGAACCCTTGTTTCTGTTGGAATCCAATAAATTCAAATTTCTGCAAAATTTTCAACCAGTATTGGTCTAGAGATCCCTCCTGCGGAAACGGATTCAACATGAATCATCTGGTTATTTCTGCATTAACGGGAAGAAATACAAGTATCTCAAATATGGGTCTTCGATCCTGGCCTGGAATGAACTAATGGTTGCTTTTTGTTGATCTCACGCCTTTAGAATACTGCAGGTCTCAAGTAGTGGGGCGTCCCACCCGGAACAAATTTTGAGCTGCCGAAAATCACAGGCCGCCGGGCGTCCTTAGGTGCTCCGATCAACATGATGTGGGGAACGAATCTCAGGCTGCTGGGCGCGATCTTTGGCAGGACATTGTTCCTATAGCCGATGGGTCCGAAATCGAACTCCAGGACCTTGCAGAGAAACGCCGCTACAAGCCCACGGTGCTGCTTCACATTTAGTAAGAGGCTAATAACAAGAAAGGAGCCACAACACGAAAAGAAGGGAGGGAATCGTGGCTGGAACAGGGGAGACGAGGGGTTGTGGGCGAGAAAAGGGTAATGGGGTAGTGGCCGCCACGGACGGGGTCAGCGCTATGTGGGAAGCCCGCGCGGCCGTTCCGCTAGGCTGTTGACGCTTTTGGTCATTTTCAGGAAAAAGAAATAACCAAATTACCAACGTTTGGTAAAGGGTTGAAAATATTGTGTGGTATTTTGGGCCCCCGTGTAGTAGTGATATCTTCAACATTTCCTTCTAGAGGCATCACCCCAACTAATGGGCCATTCTGTTGTGATATAGAAGATAACCATGACAACGCCTTGTTTGAACACACAAAAAGATATTCGTTTTCTGTTACCTTGAAGCACTTCCCATTGCTCAATGACAAAGGGAATGGGATTGGAAGAAGGATTACTAAGGAAGCGCAAGTACCTCACAAGCAAGTATGCTGAGTTACTCCACATATAGGCAATTTCTAGACAACACAATGTATCACTTTACATCCTATAAATATTGTACTGGCTTATCGGGCTAGCATAAGGAAAATATACATGCCGACTAAAGAGGTCACCAAAAGTTCACTCCAAATTTGGTACACTTGGAATACTTGTTATCTTAACAAATATGTGTACATAGATAAATTAAACTAGACTCCCTTTAAATAAACCTTTTACGAGGGTTTTTAACTGAACCACTAGAGCATATCTTTGTTTCTCTATGTATACAACATGCCCTTGATAAATTTCAGCAGTGTGTTTACAATCATTCATGGGGCCTCACCTGTATCAGATCAATGGTGCGGGAAGCTCGGGAAGGAGAAGTCTAGATTGGTATGCTGAAAGGCCTTCGATGGTGTAACTGGCACGGGCGTCGCCATGCCTAGACTGTCAGGTCTAAGTTGTGGAAAGTGTCTGGCTGTGGCAGGAGACACCGTTGCCTCAACAGCCAAGAAACAAACTGCAGCTTTCATGAATCGAGAGCTCATAAGCCTTCTGCCAGAACCAGGAAGGAGCAAAAGCACCAGCACTACTACAGCAACCAAGGTGAAATCAAGAAGAATAGAAGGAAAATGAACTGGGACAAGGAGCCAGAACTGGTAGTAAACGATATTCATCTCCTTCTTCCACATGCACTTCGTCTGGGTGGCTGTGCCCTGAGTGATGTCGAGCTTGTGCTGTAGAATTAGATGCGTGACCACCAGGGCCCTCTCGCTGTGGTTGCCCATGATCCGATCTAGCACAGCCCCACCCAACTCCTTCCCCGGCTCCGCCAGGTCGTCGGTGTAGATAGCCAGGTACGACGACACACAGAACCGGATGGCCTTGGCGTACTTGGTTGGGTTAGTATCGGTATACAACTGCAACAGCTTTCCCTGTACGGTTCGCACCTGGTCCGGGATAGAGACCGTCCGGCCACCACCTGTGTCCGGGCAGTCATCCTGTACGCTGTCATGGACGGAGTAGCCGTGTGGGTACCTAATCATGACACTGAACGGAACCAGCACGGTGGAGTGGGACTTGTCGACGGCTGACGACCCAGCCGGGGACTTGAGGATGTCAACGAGTAGGCGGAGGTTGGTATGTCTCGGCCGCCCCTTCTTCAGCACCACCTTAGGAATAGCCTGAACGGCATCATCGATCTCCTGCTGCAGATTGTCATGGGTAAGGGATAGCAGGCGATCCGTCGCAGAGCGCAGCAGGACCTGGACCGGACCGTCGGGGCCGATCCTCTCGTTCACCGTCAAGCTCTCGACGTTGATGTTGTAGCTCTGGCTCTCAGCTGAGAGCCCCAGCAGACCGTTGTCGTCCTCGCACAGCTTGATTGGCAGTTTTCGGGCGACGAAGTGCATCCGGTTGGATAGGGCCAGAAGTGGGAACAGGTACTCGAAGGGCATGTAGAGCTCAAGGACGTCGTAGCTGCCGACCGGCCGCCTGCCGTCGACCACCTCCTTGTTGAGCAGCTGGAATTTGAACATGCCGATCTCGGTCTCGGCCTGATGAACGATCCTCATGACGCCCACCCGACGTTGTGCGAGCTGCCCCTTGAGGAGGAATCTAATCGAGCCGATATCCGTCGACGTCGCCAAATGGATCACTGTCTCGATGCTCGGGTGAACACCCAACTGATGTTGTTGGTCCAACTGCTTCGCCTCGAGCATCACGAATTCAGATGTGGTGGTCTCCCACCCGGCCAGATCGGCGCCTGTGCTGACGCTGGAGTAAACGCTGAGCCGGTCTTGTGTCACCAGCTGCTCCTTGAGGAGCAGGAATTTCGATGTCTCCGTCGAGATCGGGTCGACAGCAGTGCCTAAGCTCGCGTTTATGAGGATCTTACCGGAGTGGTCGTGGAAGTCGGCGAGGGTCGTCAACATCTCACAGGCCTCCACAGTCGTCGGCATGGTCCCGTGACTCCCGTTGAACAGCTGGTACTTGTGCATCTTGGCGAAGTTGGCCTCCTCTTGTACCAAGGACGGATTGTCGAGGTTCACCACCTCCCACCGCGGAGGGGAGCGCCTGTACAGCTCCGGCAGCTTGTTCTTTACCTTGTCGTCCATCTTAGCAATCGTCAAGATGATAGGTTGGGTGTGGGTTTTCACGAGGTGGAACGAGTTGATGGAGATCAAGACTATGAGCAGGAAGGGAGTGATCATCCCTAGTACCGTCGTCATCCCGTTAGTTTCCTTCATCGATCGGTGATCAGCGATTTGCTGGGAGAGTGGATCGGAGTAGGTATTTGGATTGGTTTCAGGCGGTTAGTGGCACCACTTGATCGGAGTTTCCTTATACGCAACTGATCAAGACCCTCTTCTTCTTATCTTCCTTCCCCATCAACGCGGCATGTTAGAACCAGAATCTTATCCAAAGTATTATGTCAACATTTTTCCTATCAAATCCAACATGTCCTCCGAAGAAGGAAAGAGACCAACATACCCTACACAAGGTTTCGAAGGACACGAAAAAAACCCTTACGCAAAGGGGCACCATCCAACGGGGTTTATGAGCGAGACTCAACTTGGCGTTTTGGCTTCGCAGCCACCAGACATGACAACGACCGGATTTTTACCGATTCAAACCGGATCTTAGTGGTTTTTCTACCCAAAAGCCTAAAATACTTTGACAAGTACTCTTTTTAGTAAAATAATTGAGGACATAGAAGTTAAATTTGACATGACCATTAGACAGAAAGTCATTTTTAAATGTCTAGAAGCTGATCACGCTCAGGATTTTCTCCTTGTTATTCCAATAGATGGACTTGGTCTGCATATGTCGCCAGTGGAGTACCGTAGTATCTTAAAATACCGTGTGATGATCCCTCTATTTCCAGCAGATAAGGTATGTCCAATCTGTCGTAAGGCATGTTTGGACACTTTTGGAGAACATGCAGTTCATTGCAGAGAGCTTCCAGGTTTTAAATACAGACATGATCTTGTTAGAGATGTTCTTTTTGATGTACTCAGACGTGCAGATATTGCTACTAAGAAAGAGGCGCCTATGAATTTTTTAACTGATCCACAAGAGGGAAGATCGACACTTAGGCCTGCTGATGTCTTGATTTTTGGGTGGATAGGAGGGAAACATGCATGTGTGGACCTTACAGGAGTTTCTCCACTGGTGGGATTGAGGAGTGGAGCTTTTACAGCGGGACATGCTGCCCTTAAAGCTGCTTCAGCCAAAGTGGGTAAGCATGAGAAAGCATGTATTGACAATCAACATGCCTTTATTCCCTTTGGATTTGATACTTTTGGATTCTTAGCACCAGAAGCTGTGGAGCTTCTTAAAAGAGTCCAAAAAGTTATGAATAGTAATGTTATGGCTCCCAAGTGTATGGATGTTGTATTTCAGAAGATTGGATTTGCTATCTAAAAAGGACTAGCGGCGCAGTTTGTTGCCCGTCTGTCCTCTTCTTCAATGTAAATCTTTTCATGATATATACTCAATAAACCGGATCCGGTTCGACCCGTCGCCTCCGATCTGAATCTGAAAAAAATTTCAAATAAACAAACTCGTATCGATCCAATGCACACAGCTAAAATAAAAGATATACTGCATTAAACCACAATCACGGTCCCTCACTGACCGGGTTCAGCGTGGCCGGATCCATCCCGGACACCGTCCCGGTTCCCTGCGTCATCTTCTGATGGGAATCTGGAGCTGTGTTGTGGCCCGCTTCAGCCATGCAACCCTTTCTTCCCTTCCCTGGCCCCGATGCCTTACGGAGGCCCTAGTCCAGAAAGCGGCGTGGGGGGCAAGCTGTCTACCGGTGCCATCATCGCGATCGTCGTCGTGAGCGGCGTGCTTCTAGCCCTCCTCCTCATCTCCCTCCTTGTCTGCCTCGTCCTCCGCCACCAGCGACGCGGCGCTTCCTCGTCGGCACCCAAGATCAGCGGTAAGGTCAGTGCCGGAAGAGGGGCAGCGGCTGGGGCTTCTTCCGCCGGCATCCAGTTGTAGTCCTTGGGCAATTCCGGCGTGACGGGCGCGGAGACAGGGACTTCATCCACATCCAAGGATGACAGATACTGGTGCTGGCGGTTGCAAGCGGTACAAGCTGGTGTTTCTCAAGGGCCGCGAGTGCAGCTTTGACCTCGAGGACCTCTTCCGCGCCTCTGCGGAGGTTTTGGGTAAAGGAAGCGTGGGGACCTGGTACAAGTCCGTGTTGGAAGAAGGGACAGTCATGTTGAAAGACGTGGCTGTGCTCAAGAAGGATTTTTGGGCTCGGACTTACCTTCCTCCACGTACCTTTCTATTGTGTACAGTTACTCTGTCCCTCTGTCGGATTACCTTCTTCTATGTGAGCATACAATTGCCAGTTACAATTGAGTAAGAAAATCAAAGGATAGCGTACCTGTTGACAAACATGTCCTGAGTTTCATCAACGGGTATCATGGCATAACCATCAACTCATCTCACACTAATGAACAAATCACCAGAAAACGTGTCCGCCGATTAGAGCTCCATGTTAAACTCATTCATTTGATCCTCTACATCTCACGCACGAACAGACTCAGCGGCTGGCGTACCTTGGATACTCATGGCCAGCTTTCGCGTCGCGCCTTCAAACTCCATCTCCAATCTTTCCCTTTTGTGTTTAATTCTCCCATGGTCCGGAGACCTTGATCCAGTTGATAGAATAATGCCACATGAACAAGAAATGAGAGAAAAAATGAGAATTTTTTTGTCCCAATATATATATAACAACAAAATAGAAGAGAGAAGTGGGGAGCCATTGACCATCATTGCCACAACCATCAGCGACTAGGAGATGAGCTAAACAGGAGACGAGAAGATGATGTGGCGGATGAAGAGGAGGCAGGCGAAACAGGAGACAAGGAGGTGAGCACGACATGCAAAATACGTTGAAGTGATGGCTCTCACCTCTACTCAATGGCTTCTTCTTCTTCTTTGCAATGATGCCACCGCCTACAGGAAAAATAGGAAGGCATGCTCAGGGTAGCCTCCCCCAAGGAGGGTAAGATTGGGAGCGTTGCATTCCCACGTGCGGTGAGGTGAAAGTAGTAGATAGAAGATGACTTCTATCACCGGGACAAGACAAGATCCATGACATTGGGTATTGCAAGACAAAACTGGGGATCCTCCATGTTTCAGCCAGGCTACTTTTCTGGAACGAGTCCCTTGAGCTTGGCCGCGGTGTTGATACCGAAGGGGTCTCCCATGAGATGATGATGTTGGAAAGCTGGAGAATCGGGCGCGCAGCACAACTCAGAAGATGGTTGGCTGAATGGCTGTCTGTATTGGGGAATAGCGGCAAGAGCCGGTTTCTGCAATGCTTGATTGAGCGGGAGTATGGCTAGCTAGTAGGTTCAGAGAGCCAGTCCAGATCTGCTGTGACGAGTTCCTATTCCCCATCCTCTTGCAAGAAATCTTGACCATTCATCTACCCCAAAAAACCCCCCTTAAAAAAATTAATTTGGTATTTGTACCGCCTAGATCAATTGTAACACACTGCAACAGGCTCCTCGGAACAGGGAATTCAATCCCCTCAGAGAGCAGCTCTGATAACTGGTAAGCGGTCGAGATGTCGTTGACGCGCTGCGAGTGGGTAAGAACATTAATGAGTCAACGCCTTATCTCAAAATTTTGGGTGATATAAAATACAAGAGACTCACATATTGATTCGTAGTTTTTGCTTTAATAATATTAATAAATTACATTGTCGGCCAAGCAAAATTGTTGGCGGATCTGACTCCTTTAGCCCCTATCTAGTTCAGGACTGAGTCGGGATTAAGCGGCGTCTTTTTGTGCCACGTCACTCCAATCTAGTCCGGGTTAGGTAGTTTTGCTATTTGGTTGGCAATGAGATAACACCCCTGTTTGGTTAGAGATGAAGATTACCAAATCCGGACAGGATTAGATCAGGTTAGTTCACTCATGGAGATTATCCGGATTGGAGTAAATCTTATTTCTGTTTGGCAAACCAATCTCATCATTAAATTGGTCTGGCCTCTGGCCTCTGACCTCGTAACTTGTATTTTTCAATCTGACATATAAAATAAAATACATAAAAGACAGCGAAATCCAGACTAGATTTTTGAAATCCTGCTGTTAGCAGGATTGAATTAATCCGGATATCAAGACAATGGAAATTGAAACGGGGCCGTTTCAAGATGTTCAACTAAATACACATCTCGCAACCCGGACTGAATGGTGCTGATGGATGTTAGAAGAAGATTAGTCAAAATCCATGATATCCTGAACAAACATGGGCTACGAGTTCTGTTTAGGATTCAATAACTCCCAAATCCGGACCAAGTCAATCCGGCTCTGAGCATGATTCCAATACTCAATCCGATTTAGCGCCTGTCACATCTACCTCCCTCCTCCCATGACCACTATCTTGCAAACAGAATCCGACCCTCTCTCTCGCCACCTCCTTCACTCTCATCCGCATCCCGTGCACCGCCGGATCGCGGAGGGTTGAGGAGATTGGTCGGCCGCGTCGCAGAGGGCTGGAGCAGGGCGACCATGATTTTGCAGGGAGCCACTAAAATCGCCAGCAGTGGACGTGGAAGCAGCTGGCCATTCACGTCTACCTCCCTCTCCTGCCCATCACGTGCCAAGGCGCCGCGCCGCGCCCTAACCACCACACTCCTTTCTCCCGCAATCACAAACTCCCTCTTCTCTTCATCTCCCAATGCGCATTGTAACTGCCGTCATTTTCCTGGCAATCACAGGTACCTTCTCCTCTCCTCCTCCGGCGTTCGTCCCTACCACCACTCCTTGTTTCCGTTTTGATGTTCATTTCTCACCTTCGGCCGCCTGCCGGCTTGTCCCTGCTAGTTCCTGTCGGTGCTCATTGTTGCAAGTAAATCATCAATATGATGGAAAGCACAATATTCTACAACCTGTATGTAGTTAAATTTCTTCCATAAATCGATACAAGGAGATAGTTATTTCTGCACATTCCATCCCCTTTTTAGGTACCACATTACATTTTGTAGATGACATGGAAAATGGGGGCATCCATCTCCTGTGAGGTCCTCGAGTGCAGATTGTCGATCAAAGCTACAGACTAACCCAGGAAGAGGCATTCTCGAACTGCCATGGACCATTTAGAAAGCATTTAGCAGGTGTCCTGTTTTTATTCAGTTTACTGGTTTTCCCCTTTCTATGCAGATTTCATTTTATTAACAGAATAGGTGACCGGATAACAATACTACAACGATGTGATAGGATACATCATCCTTCGTGATTAAAATATTAAAGTCTCGTTGTTTATCGCTTAGCTATTGATAATATGTTAGCTTAATTTTCTGGTATTGCATGAAAGGAAAGAAGAAGCGGTCAATGTTTGAAAAAAGCAGAAAATTCATTGCATTAATGTCTCGTTGTATGTCTAGTTGGTGTAAAATAAAGTTCGAGTAGGTTAACTTGAAGAATTTACGCTAATTGGCTGGCGGTAATTGGTTAAACTTGAGTTCAGAATTCTAGCAAGTTGTCATTGGCTTATAATAATGATTCTTTCATTGTGTGAATGAAAGGCATTTGTCTAGTTTCTCTATCATTTACTGAAAAAATGATAAAAAAATCTGGATTATAAGTGAGTAAAATATATAACCGGCAAAGAAACATGGGAAAATCTTGGCAACCGAAATTTCTTATGTCATGATTCTGGTTAAGCGTGCTTGAATGATGATGTTTTATCAACAAACATTTGCGGATCAAGGTCATCATTCATTACTTCTTTTTATGCTATGCTTTTTATATTCGATTTTTGATTGCTTCTTGGATTAATTCTTTTTATGCTAAGCTTTCTATAGCCAAATTCTGATGCCCTCCCTAGTTGTTAGAACAATTTGTGCCGGATATTCATCGTTACTAATCACGACACATTTGAATTGTTTTCTTTCCATTCATGTTTCAGCTTCCTTGTTAATTATAAGCACGTGTTCATTTTGTAGTTTTTAAAAGACATTTATATTCAAAATAATGTTTTAGTGGATGATTAATTGAGTGTAGTCTACATAGAAATAGAACTCGAACACATTACTTCTTGATAACAAAACTATTTTATAAGGGTTCAAATAAGTTTCCCATTGTTGGGGTGATGAGACTATTACCTATGGGTAAAGGAATTCCATAACATGTGGAACCCCTTCCCTTCTTCTACAACAGAATGTTAGTGCTTAGTTTTGGTATGCATTTATTTATCTTCGATGACACATTGTGTATTGATAATATCACCCATAGCAATTGGTAATATTTTCTTCTAGTGAATGAATAAAATGAGGACACCAAACTAAACTTGTCTTTCACAATTTTGGTGAATGCCACATGAGTTTCTCCCACTTAACCAAACCATTTTCTGTAGAAACTATATTATCTAATGGTAGTTTTGACATAAACCATTGCACATTATATTGATGTTGTATCTATTCTTGATTACTCTTCTCATTGAAAGTAAAGTTTAATATTAATATGTGGACAGCTCTCTGATGTGAGCTAGAGATTCTGTGAGGTATATTTGGTTGTTTTTTAACTTCATAGTTGACTATCAATTCCTAGAAAGTGTACCGCATCCAATAACAAATTGGTCTAGTGTAAAACAATTTGATTAACTACTTATCTGCAACAATGTACTTCCGCACCATGTCCTTAGGTCATTCTATACATTTATACGTCAAACTAAATATGTGTGGTTTAAAATATATGCATCTCATTTCCCCATATTTTTAAACCCACACTTTCTCACTAACTACAGCCAACTACACATACCCATATTGTTGTACTAAAACCCCAACATACTTTTGCACAAATAATCATGGGATTTCAGTTTTAAATGGGATCAATCATATCAAATAGGGAGTCATGCATACCAAACATGGCCTTATAACTTTGTCACTTTTCTAACATGTCAAAATGTGCCTAGTCTTTACATTTTTTTAGTGTAAGAATACAGCATGATTATATTGTAGCTGTCAAAAAATTGTGTTTATTTTGTATCTATTGATGAGTTATATCATTGCTACTAATTATGTCTTCAAGTTGTCACCAAGTTGATATATGTATCGGCTACGTTATTGCTAGTAAAGTACTTGGAACTTATCAACAAAAATTTATCGGAGGTGAACTCACAGCTCAATTACTTTGAATATGTATCAATTGCCATGATGTTTAGTTTGGCATGAAGTTCTCATTTTAAGAAAAACCTTCTATTATGTATATATCTATTATTGAAGTTGTCTTCTTCCTTATCCTAATAAATAAATTCCCATGAGAAAGTCACATTTTTTGTTTATATATTTCATCGGGTGTTTTATGATATAATCATTATCAATGTATTTACATGTTCTAATTGACATGTTTCTATTTCTAATGGATATGTTTTTGTTAAATTTTGTAGTTAATTGAGATACGAGGAACTCAAAAAAGTTGATTTTTTAAGGTTACTTTTACTTCTCAACTTGGACTTGACACAAACAAAGATTTTTGATAAAAAAGAGTGATTAGATAGGGATTCTTTGTTGTATATATATACAACAACATGTTATATGTATACTTAAATCACAAATGTAGACATCTTGTCTCTTGGATGCAATGTGAAAATAGAAAATTCAAGTAATAATATTCTTTATTTTAATATATATCTTGTGTGTTATTGTTGGTATCCTTGTGTTACTGTGAATTGCATCGATGCAGGTGATGCACTCATAATAAGAAAATAAATTATCCATAACATTGTTGTTGTAGTCTTCTTTTGGTTACTCCTTCACCTTCGATGTTGTTGTTAATCATTAACCTCCCTATGAAACGTGTAGTCTTCTTTTGGTTACTCCTTTCCCTCCGATGGAAGAACCTAAGGAAACAATTTATCAAACAAAATCAGTTCCTTTTTATAATTTAATGCCTACTCATCCAATTGACGCGTCGAATGTGAGCAGTGTTGAAAATAACAACAATATTGTTGCTGGAGTAGGTGGTGAAGGCAACAGATGAATTTCATCACAACAATGACCATGTTTACATTTAGATGTATGCTGTTTTTAATTCCTGTAATCAGACCTCTGAGCTTGCTTGTTGTTAAATCTACATCATACACTTGCGTGCGTTGATGTAGGCTCTTACTTTATCGCAATATTGTTTATTTATCACAATATTGTTTATTTAGCATGTGTATGGGTGTCTAGGTCTAGGCCCAGGGCATGCCGCTCCTTTTCTGTCTGCTCTCCCTTGGTTCATGACGCATTTTCCCAGGATCAAAAGATGTTATTATCCTGATTTTTTCGCCGTTCTTTAAGATATGATGAAAACGTTGTCAGCTGTAGTTTGTCATATCTTTTATTATAAAACAATTATGCCCATTTTAATAACACTATCATTCAAATGATGTTTGGTCTACTTTATGAACAATTATGCGTAACTGACATTCATACATTTTTTTTCTTTCTAATTGTTATTCTACTTGTGCGTATTTTATGTTCTATTATGAAATTTTGAATTAGCTTGTCAGTTGCCAATTACTGGATCGAATATGCACAACTATACATACATACAACATCAACATGCCATGCAAGACAACTGTAAAGTTTAATTTATTTAAAATAAATATAAAATGACCATACTCATCTTATATTAATTTAATTAAACAAACATTATCACCCACATTATGTATGCAATTAAATATTTTTTGTAAATATTAAACTTGCATTATAGTAGCATCACAGCTACGCATACATTGTAATTGTTAATACAGTTATGAAAGAACATGACAGAATAAGCAGATCCTAACTAGACTGCCAAATAAAATCAGACGGAATCCTGACTCGTAGCCAAACAGAATCAGACTGAAACCTGATTCAAACCAGACCAACTGACCAGAATCAGACTGGTTGCCAAATAGAATTAGACTAGATCCAGACTACTCCAATTCAGATCTAGTGACTAACCCAGTCCAGACTACAAAATCTCAGTCCTTAACCATACAGGAGCTTAGCCCTGTAACTTGTATTTGGCACAAGATTTTCCAAAAGGCCGTCATTCACGTAACCAGGTCTACCCTCTATCCTACACCCCGAAACCGTCCGACGACAACGACCAACTTCTAATCCTTATTTTTCTGCATTAAAAACGTGAAAACCATGGCACTGTGCGCAGTTCTATTTTGTTAACCGTCGTGTTTCCTCGCTCCTTCTGAACTTGTGGCTGAAGTTGGCTAACTGTGTGTTCCAAATAACGGCAGGAAACCGTCGGCCGCGGACTCAAACGTCGGCAGTGCCCTGTCTTGTATGTCCGCCGACAAGGGGCTCAACAACGGCTGCGGGGCCGACGGGGCCCTCGTTCGTGACTGCATTGACGAGGATGAGGAGATGGGGATGGATTCCCAAAGCCCTCGCTGCGTCTTGGCTTCGCGCAATAAAGTGAAGTACATCAGCTACGGCGTTCTCAGCAACGACCGTGTCCCCTACTACCGTCGTGGCAAGGTGAACTAGTATCGCTGCAGCTGCACTGTGATCACCTGTTGCGCCCGCACCATCAGCTAGAAGACTGACGCATAGACGCATGACAGGGGCGTAATTAACAAGAGAGGCGACGACCCAAAAAAGTTGCAACATGAGAAACATGGCCATTATTACTAGGCGCATACGTTCGATCGATATGAATTGCATCACGTTTACATTAAACATTACAAAGGCAAATGGACAACGACGTGTTGTATATGTGTTTGATTTTCATTAATATATATGGCAATCTCTGCAATGTCACATGTTTTCGTGTTTGTTTGTTCATTACTCAATACAAAATAATAAAGAATTTTTATATATCTGATGTGAATACATGTGTATTGTCACGTTTAATGTTGTATAAATCCGCGTACACACGTGTGTTTAATATGTACTATTATGTGCACATGTATTCCATAAAGTTGTACACGTGTATTGGTATATATATTGTAGTGTACACAAGTGTACTATTGTGTACACATGCATATTATTAATGTGTATTGTTGTGTATAGACTTGTACACATGTGCGTTGTTATTTATACTATTTTGTAGACAACTACACTACCACATTTACAAATATATATTCTGTAGTGTCATATGTATTGTCATGTATATTGTTGTGTATAGTCTTGAATACATGTGAATTGCAATGTGTACTATTATGTACACATGCGTGTTGGCTCAATTGGACATTATGTTAATCCATTTGTTTTGATAATGACAAATATTTCATTCTTGTAGTTTTAAACGTGTTATTTGAGTATTTCAGGAATAAGCATATAAGGTGGTGGATAACAAAGACTTGGAAGAAAAATTTGATAAAATCGCTTTATTTTCATGATTGTAATCAAATGTAAATGCTTGTACAAGTATATAATGTACAAGTAATTAGATATCATGTAAATCAAGCGTTTAGATCTTCCCTATCCACTCACAACACTTAGATAGGTCTTTTCCCAAGATAGTATCACAATTGCACATTGATACACACACTTAGTAAATGAATACATTGAGTCAGTAATATTCTCGGTCGACAAATCGTCCATCGAGAAAATATTGGTCGACAAAAACTTCGACCGAGAAACTCTCGGTCGACAAAATCTTCGATCGAGAATAGACCCTACTAGCCGTTAGACCCAGCAGACAAGGTGGTTGGGAGTTGGAAATGAACGTTGTAAACACTTGCTCCAGGAAGTCCCTCGGTCGACAAATCTTCGACCGAGAAGGACTCTCGGTCGACAAATCTTCGACCGAGAAGAGTTCTGTCTGCACTTTTCAGGGTCAATTAACTAGCCGTTGCAAATACAATTAGTGGACACATAACGGCTAGTTGAGCACTAAGAACCCCCTAGAAAGTGTCTAGAACGTCCTTAAGCACTTGTAGGTCATTTCTATAAATAGGTTATGCCTTAGGACACCTAAATACACCTAAGCTACACTTGTGCTATACTTGAGCTTGAATACTCATTGACAATTTGTTTTGAGCAATAGAGCAATTCCAACATTGGCTATTCATTCCCATTGCTCTAATTTCGTGTCCTATAGGCTAGCATCTCCTTTCCACAACACTTACACTTCTACACTCATTGGTTAGGAGATCAATACGCTTGATATAGGTAAATCAAGCCTTGTGCTTAAAAGGATAAGTTGTAATTTCTGTTTTCCTTCTTGTTCCTTTTATTCTTTGTATTCTCCTTGCTACTCCTAGGGTTGGAGGCTGCAGATTGGAGAAGGTTCTTCTCGGAGGAGAAGGTGGACTTCAAGCTACTTCAAGAAGGCTATTGCAACGGGAAGCTACTTCAAGAAGGCTATTGCAACGGGAAGCTACTTCAGGAGGAAGGCTGCTTCAAGGTTGGTGCAATTACTTCTAGGTGAAGGCTGCTTCAAGGTTGGTGCGATTACTTCTAGGTGAAGGCTTCTTGAAGGGTTTAGGGAGAGAATTGTAATTTTATGTAAAGTCCTTGCGAGGTAATAAAATTAAATTATTTCCAAATCCCGGTTGGGTAAGCAACCGGGTAGTGGACTGACAACTTTAGTATTTGCTAAAGTTGGAACCACTCTAAATCCTTGTCCCCTTATCCAATATTCTTGTGGTTGATTGTTTGAGTTAAATAATTGTTAAAATTATTTTAAAACTCTATTCACCCCCCTCTAGTGGTTTCTCAATTGGTATCAGAGCAGGCTTCAAGGAACCCTAACCAGGTCTTGAAGAATGGAGGGTAATGGTGATTACAATCACAACAAAAGGTGCTGCTTGGACAAAACTACAACATGTTGCAATTGGTGCTTAGGAACAAGACACACAACAACTAGATGCCCATGGAGATCAAAGAAGGAAGATGAGCACAAAGATTGTCTTATTGCTACAACTAGTGAAGAAGAAGAAGAGGTAAGTCTTTTTGATTTATCTAAAGAAGAACTAGTTGCTAGTCTTGAAGAAACACATATTAAATATGTTGAGTGCAAGAAGAAATTAAATAAATTTATTAAAGCAAATGATGAGTTAAATGCTAGACTTCTTGCTCTTACATCTGAAAATGAAGATTTATATGCTAAATTAAATGATCTTGGTTTTGAAAAAGATAGCCTTATTTCTGAAAATCATACTTTGAAATCATCTCTAAGTAATAGTAATGTGAAGATTTTTACTCTAGAAACAAATTATGATCTTCTATCTCAAGAAAAGGTTGGATTACTTGAAAAGTTAAATGATCTTAAAAAACAACCTGTCTTGTGTACACATCTAGATTATGATAATATAGTGAAAGAAAGGAATTCTTTATCATCTAATCTAGATCAAGCAAAACTAGATATTAAGAAAAGAATGGATGAGATTGCTAAGTTGCACCAAGAAGTTAGTAGGTTAAGCAACAATGGAATCCTTGATAAAATATTGGATGATTCCTATCATCAAATTGGGAGAAGAGGACTAGGTTACAAACCTAAGGGGAAATCTTATCAACAACCTAGTTGGAGAAAGACACGAGAACATCAATCTATATATGTACCTACAGGAACAAATACATTTGTACCAAAGAACAACCTAGAACAAAACCATAGAAAAAGACTTGAGGTTGATTCTATATGTTGCCATTATTGCTTACGTCTTGGACACTACTCTTTTTCATGCCCATACAAGAAAAAGGATGTTGAGTTGGTATGGGTTCCAAAACCCCCAAATTGAACTGATTAGACTAAGTTGAGATATGACCGAAGACTTTAAATTTCATATCCTTATGTCTATCTTAACTTAACATAAAGAGATACAAAATGATTCAAGTAACTAAAATTTCTAACTTGAAAATTTATCTCAATTAAGGTCCTCAAAACTTAAAGATTTGAATATGAATGTTACTTTGATATTCATATTCTTTATCTCAACTAAAACTGATTTTTAAATTGCATAATTGAATTAAATATAGTCTATATTTTACTTGGAATCAATAAATAGTTCTGAAGATAATACAGAAACCTTGTCGGTTGAGAAATCTTCGACCGAGCAGTCAGTCGGTCGAGAAATCTTCGACCGAACAGGTCACTGATTTCAGTCTGCAGTAACATTGCTGAATAATTTAATTGATCAAGTGGCTATCTATTTGCTGTTAATGACTGTTTTACATGCAAAACAAGTTGAAGATCATTTTTGAATATAAATGATATCATTTCTATTGATCCTCTAAATAAGGAAAAACTGAAAATCATGTTTAGAAATCACTATTTTATAATGTTTTACATGATTTTTTAAGCATCTCCTGGTCTATCTATATAGAAATCATGTGTTATGACATTTAGTTTAAATGATCACAATCACTGTATTTCATAATATTATCATTTTATTGTTCTATCATTACATCATGGATATGCTTTCACTATTTTATCATTCAGCTCATAAAGATGATGCTATGTTACATAGAACAAATAGATAATGATTATTGTATGCGTGGATCCTTGATGATACATAAAATAACTTTAAGGTTTGCAAAACATAAAATAAAGAATTTCTCAATTGGTATCTATAAGAAATTGAGATATCATTCATGCCTTCAAGGATATATGTCTTTTCTTGAAGAATCACATGATTAATATGAACAGAAATAGGACTTGATTTATGCACTCATAGTAAAAAGGACATCATTCATAATAAGTTTTATTCAAAGTAATTTAATTGATATCTCTTTAAGTTACCTGCAAAATTTATACTTTACATGTGAAATCTGCAGATTTTTGCCTCTTGGTTGAAATATAATTTAGCCAAGGGGCGCTATGGTCGAAGTCAAGGTCGACCTAAAATAAGCTTTGACAAAATGCTTATTTGTACATCATTTTAATGCATTTAATCTTAGTATCTTGACTCAAAATGAGTTTATCATATTGAAAACATGGAGCCTTAATAAAAGGTCAAAATCAAATCTTAAAAATCATTTGTGACCTTAGAATCCTTAAATTGTCTTAATTATAAGATTAAGGGGGAGCTTACAAAAACAAATTTGATTATAAGATTAAGAAGTTTACAAAGCTTTGAAGCTTGTTATGACCTTAGTATTCTTGAAAGTAATTTTTGTTATGAAAATAAAGAAATCTACAAAATTCATATGACATATATTTTGTTCTTAGTGGAATTCTCTAAACAAATTTGGGCTTAACATCCCGTGTATTTGGTTAGAGAAACATTATGGCTAAATTCGACAATAAATGGCTTACATTTATATTAATCCCTTGACTTTAAATTGAATATCTCTTTAAGGGGGAGCATAGCATAAAATTAAGGGGGAGAAATACAAAGTAAACTTGGATATCTTTTTGAAATGACAAAGGGGGAGAAATAATATAAAATCAAAAACATAAAATAAAATGAGTTTCATAATATCTCAGCCAGCACCCACTTGCAAAACACAAGAATGGCTACAAAAGGTAAACTTCAGGTATGAAACTCATATGATTTATATTTCCTTATTTTATATTTAGGAAATGTTTGTCATCTTCAAAAAGGGGGAGATTGTTGGCTAAATTGTACATTATGTTAATCCCTTTGTTTTGATAATGACAAACATTTCATTCTTGTGGTTTTAAACGTGCTATTTGAGTATTTCAGGAACAAGCATATAAGGTGGTGGATAACAAAGACTTGGAAGAACAATTTGATAAAATCGCTTTATTTTCATGATTGTAATCAAATGTAAATGCTTGTACAAGTATATAATGTACAAGTAATTAGATATCATGTAAATCAAGCGTTTAGATCTTCCCTATCCACTCACAACACTTAGATAGGTCTTTCCCCAAGATAGTATCACAATTGCACATTGATACACACACTTAGTAAATGAATACATTGAGTCAGTAATATTCTCGGTCGACAAATCGTCGATCGAGAAAATATCGGTCGATAAAAACTTCGACCGAGAAACTCTCGGTCGACAAAATCTTCGATCGAGAATAGATCCTACTAGCCGTTAGACCCAGCAGACAAGGTGGTTGGGAGTTGGAAATGAACGTTGTAAACACTTGCTCTAGGAAGTCCCTCGGTCGACAAATCTTCGACCGAGAAGGACTCTCGGTCGACAAATCTTCGACCGAGAAGAGTTCTGTCTGCACTTTTCAGGGTCAATTAACTAGCCGTTGCAAATGCAATTAGTGGACACATAACGGCTAGTTGAGCACTAAGAACCCCCTAGAAAGTGTCTAGAACATCCTTAAGCACTTGTAGGTCATTTCTATAAATAGGACATGCCTTAGGACACCTAAATACACCTAAGCTACACTTGTGCTATACTTGAGCTTGAATACTCATTGGCAATCTGTTTTGAGCAATAGAGCAATTCCAACATTGGCTATTCATTCCCATTGCTCTAATTTCGTGTCCTATAGGCTAGCATCTCCTTTCCATAGCACTTACACTTCTACAATCATTGGTTAGGAGATCAATACGCTTGATATAGGCAAATCAAGCCTTGTGCTTAAAAGGATAAGTTGTAATTTCTGTTTTCCTTCTTGTTCCTTTTATTCTTTGTATTCTCCTTGCTACTCCTAGGGTTGGAGGCTGCAGATTGGAGAAGGTTCGTCTCGGAGGAGAAGGTGGACTTCAAGCTACTTCAAGAAGGCTATCGCAACGGGAAGCTACTTCAAGAAGGCTATTGCAACGGGAAGCTACTTCAGGAGGAAGGCTGCTTCAAGGTTGGTGCAATTACTTCTAGGTGAAGGCTGCTTCAAGGTTGGTGCGATTACTTCTAGGTGAAGGCTGCTTGAAGGGTTTAGGGAGAGAATTGTAATTTTATGTAAAGTCCTTGCGAGGTAATAAAATTAAATTCTTTCCAAATCCCGGTTGGGTAAGCAACCGGGTAGTGGACTGACAACTTTAGTATTTGCTAAAGTTGGAACCACTCTAAATCCTTGTCCCCTTGTCCAATATTCTTGTGGTTGATTGTTTGAGTTAAATAATTGTTAAAATTATTTTAAAACTCTATTCACCCCCCTCTAGTGGTTTCTCAATGTGAAGTGTCATGTATACGGTATTACAAATGTGTATGCCATGTGTACTATTATGTACACATGTAAAGTGCCATGTATACTGTAGTATAAATGTGTATTCCATGTGTATTGCAATATGTAATGTTGTGTACAGTCTTATACACATGTGTATTTCAATGTGGACAATTATGTACACATATGTAGTGTCATGTGTGTTATTGTGTACACTTGTGTACTGCCGCGTGTACACTTATGTTGCCATGTATATTGTTGTGTATAGTCTTGTATGCATGTATGGTATGTGTATTGTTGTGTACACCTTTGTACTTCTACATATATTGTTGTACACAAGTATGTGGTCATGTGTATATAGTCTTGTAAATATGTGTACTATCATGTGTACTATTGTGTACACGTTTTTACTACCATGTGTATTGTTATACACATGTGTGTTGTCATGTGTATTATTGTGCATAGTCTTGTACACATGTATATTACAATGTGTACTATTGTGTACACATTGATACTTCCATGCATTGATGTACACATGTAAATTGCCATGCATAATGTTGTGTATAGTCTTCTATACATGTGTAACGACCATATGTACTGTTGTGTACGCATTTGTACTACCATGTGCATTGTTAAACACATGTGTGTTGCCTTGCATACTGTTGTGTATAATCTTGTACACATGTATATTGCAATGTGTATTGTTGTGTACACATTAGTACCACCACGTGTATTGTTGCACACATGTGTGTTGCCAGGTGTATATAGTCTTGTACATATATATACTATCCTATGTAATGTTGAGTACACATTTGTACTACCATGTGTATTGTTGTACACATGTGTGTTGCCATGCGTACTGTTGTGCATAGTCTTGTACACATGTGTGTTGCCATGCGTACTGTTGTGCATAGTCTTGTACACATGTATATTACAATGTGTATTGTTGTGTACATATTTGTACTACCACATGTGTTATTGTACACACGTATGTTGCCGTACATACTGTTGTGTATAGTCTTCTACACATGTGTACTGCCATGTGTTCTGTAGTACATGTATTGTTGTACACATGTGTGTTGCCATACATACTCTCGTGTATAGTCTTCTACACATATGTATTGTTGTAACATCCTCAATTTCATAGCTAATGTAAGCTTTTAACGAGGGGTTTTCTAGTAAGTGTAGGCCAAGGGACCTAATGAACCTAACATGGCTAGGTATGTTATTAATTTTACAAAATTTATAATACAAGTCATCTGGTCAACCAATACACACATATTGGCTTAAATGTGTATGATGTTGACCTAGAGGTTATACATTGCCTATATTTTGATAATGACTTAACCATTCCATTCATATATATCTAATATGTGTATTAAAGATTGATTTTAGGTAATAGGTACATGAAAAGGATCCCAAATCCAAAGCCCTAGATTGACTCAAGTTCAAGTCAAAGAGCTACAAGTGTGTTTTTGTGGAAATCTATGTAAATGACCTTAGAACATATTTGTAATCACTTGTAATGATGGATTGACTTGTAACTAAGGTGAGAAAATTGATTGGGACATAAAACACCAATGTTAGACCACTTTAGATGCATATTCAAAGATTGACATCAGGTTGTCAATCGGTCGAGTTTCTCCCCAGGATAAACTCGACCGATCCATCTTGGTCAATTTTTTTGGATATAGCATCAGTCGAGTTGTGTTTACACAGAACTCGACCGATCAAGTGCTTGACCAAAACGATCTTCAGTGACCGGTCGAATTTCCCCAGGACAAACTCGACCGACCATTTGAATATCGATTTTGTCTTTTATTTGATCGGTCGAGTTAACTTTATTGAAAGTCGACCGATTGCAATGTACGAAATTTGCAGAATAAAGTGATGTGACCGTTGGTGGGTTATTTGATTGAAAATAGAGACGTTTTCTTGAAGGAAAATGGATATATTTCGGCCCAAGAGTTTGCCTAACTCAAAGCAACACCCTCAACTGTATATAGAACACTTGGAGCTCATTCCAAGGCTGCTCATTCATTACAAACCTAGTACGAGCATAGCTGAGAGTGTTCTAAGCCTTTGAGCCCCTTTCTCTCTCTACCTTCAAGTCAAATTCGTGAGTATGAGTTGGATAGGTTCCTGTGTAAGAGAGATACTCCATGTATTGTTGTAAAGCTCTCCTCCTCCATCTTCCAACCTCAATTCCTATTGAAGTCAAGTTGAAGACCCCTCTCTAAGTGAAGGAGGTGTTGTTCTTCAAGATTGAAGAATGCAAGCTGCTCTAGGTCTCCAAGTGAAGGAGATAGGTGCTCCAGATCTCTGAGTGAAGGAGAGAAGCAAGGAAACGCTCAAGGAATATAGGTAATCCCTTGAAGGCAGAAGACTTGAAGAAAGGAGTGGGTAAGTCCATGTTGATGGCTGAAGACTCCATGGTTCAAGTGGGTAAGCTCCTTCTATAGGTTGAAGATATTTGCTTGAGGTACTAAGCCCTTGGATGTGTGGTTGTTGTGTCTTGTAATCTTATTGTGGAATATAAGAGTACCAAGATTGCAAATCCTAGTGACTAACCCACTCTAGTTTGTGGACTGACATTGCTCCTAAGTTTAGGACATGGAACCACTCTAAACTACCTATCCATGTTCTTGTTTTTCACTATCTCTCATCCTTATTATGTATGTTAGATTAGGACATCAAATTACTGCTTGTTTAAGCTTTTCAAATATATAATTTGGTGGTCTAATTTATCTTGTGAGAATTTGTGAAGTTCTATTCAACCCCACCCTTCTAGAGCACGTTGATCCAACTAGTGGTATCAGAGCAGGTCTTCTCCAAGCTACTTCAGCAAGTAGGAGAAGATGGGGGATTCAGCACTTGGTTCGCTTAACCTAGAAGAAAGCTTCTCCATGAGACCTCCAGTCTTCGATGACACCAACATCCTCTATTAGAAGAGAAGGATGCAGTTCTATCTCCAAGGTGTGAGCTATGAAATGTGGAAGATAGTCCACCTCAAATATAAAGATCCAAAGGGGGACATCACCACATGGACTGAAGCTGAAATGAAGAATTCTCAACTCAACGCCAAAGCTGTGAGCATCATCTACGCTTCCATCACTCCATCCGAGTTCAACCCAATCTCCTCATGGGATACCGCACATGAGATATGACACAAATTGTGTGTCACCTATGAAGGAATCGAGCAAGTGAAGGAAGCCAAGATATACATGCTTGGTGGTCTTCTAGAGAATATCAAGATGGGTAAGAATGAGAGAGTGGATGATATGTACATGAGGCTCAATGTCATCATAAATGGATTGGCAGCCCTTGGGAGTGTGCTAGACAAAGGCACCATCAACTCCAAGATCTTGAGATATCTTCCAAAGAGATGGGAGTCCAAGGTGACAGCCATTGAAGAGGTGTACAAGCTAAGTGAGATATCAACCGGGGAGCTGGTTGGTAATCTTCAAGCCCATGAGCCTAGGATTGACAAGCAAGAAGAGGAAGAGAAGAGAGAAGAAAAAGATTCCAAGAAGATAAAGGACACAACTTTCAAAACACAAATTGAAGAAATGGTGCGGCACCAACAACTTGCTTTGAAGTTCCCCAACCCTTCCTCAAGTGAAGATGAAGGCCCTAATGAACATGAGGCAAACTACTCAAAGGGCAAACACTTCAAGAGAAAGCCCTCCTCTTCAAATCCAAGGTGTTATGAGTGTGGTCAAAAAGGCCACTACAAGAGTGACTGCCCCAAGGCCAAGAAGAGCCATTAGAAGAGCAGCCACAAGAAAGATAAGGAGTACAAGAAAGAAGGCAAGTACAAGAGGAAGGACAAGAAAGAAAGAAGATCAAGAGATGCAGCCCATGCAGCTTGGGAGGAGTCTTCTTCAAGCTCCTCAAGCTTCGAAGATGGATAATGTCATCTTGCTCTCATGGCATCTACTAGTGAAGATGTATGTGAGGTAAGTGAGGTAAGCAAGGTAAGTGAAGTAAATTTTATAGAGCTTCCTAAAGAAACTATCATTGATATGCTAAATGAATGCCAATCATCCTTTACTAAATGCAAATCTAAAAGGAAAAGGTTAGGCAAGATAGTTGATGATCTTTATGCTAAAATTGAAATCCTTGATAAAAATGAAAAACTACTTGATAGCATAGATTCTTTGCAAGGGTAAATCTTGACCTTGAGCTTCAACATAATGGAGTAGAGGTTGAGAATGGTGTATATCTCAAAAATATTGAAAAACTTAATATAGAAAACCAAAAGTGCCTAGATGAGCTTGATGGTCTTAAAATTGAAAATGTAGAACTCAAACTCATGGATGATGCTAGGACAAATAAAGTTTATGCTTATCAAAGAGAAATTGTTTTGCTTAAATATGAAAATGCCAAATTGCTTGCTCAAGTAAATGACTTATCTTCTAGACCTATTTTGCAAAGTAATGAAGTTGCTAGAATAGCGTTAGAAAGAGATTCTCTTTATACTAAAACCCTCTGTCTTGAGGCTGACCTATTGCATGCTAGAGATGATCTTGCTAGTCTTTCTACTATTGTCATTAACCTTAGTGATGATAATGCCAAGTTAAGATCTTCTTTGTAAAAGTTTCTCTCGGGAAATAAATCCATCAATGATGTCCTAGAACACTACCAAACAAGTTGGTACTACTGATTTGGGATATGAGGGGACTACTCCCAAAGGTAAGAAAAAGAGAAAGAACAAGGGTAAGAAGAAGAGTGTGGAACCTCCTATCTTCCATGGAGAGACTTCCGGCTCTAAAAATCCTATGGTTTGTGTTCATTGTAAATTTGATGACCATTACTCTACTTATTGTCCTTACAAGCCCAAGGGGACCATCTTAAAGATGAAATGGGTCCCTAAGCTAACCTCAGATCCCAAAGTTTGAGTTGGGTTCCGACATCCTTCTTTCTTGCAGGTTAAAAAGAGATGGATTGTTGATAGTGGATGTTCTAAACATATGACTGGAGAAATCAGCCATTTCAACAAGTTCATGAAAAAAGAAAGGAGGATCGATAACTGTAAGGACCTTGACCTGTGTTTAGGGTTTACCCTGTTTGTTTTGCTTAACCTTGGTGGTTTGATGCTTGCTAATCACCTTTGAGTGGTGATTAGGGTTTGGTTGTGCTTTGTTGAGAGTTCGACAGGCTACTTGCAAATAGCCCAAGTCTAGGGTTTTATGTGCAAGTTTGCCATCTTGTGAGATGTTTTCCCCTATTTGCTTCCTCTAGGGTTGAGAGGAAGGCTTGGGCTTGTTGGTTGAGTTCTTTGGGCCTGAGTTGAGCTTGTTTGGGCCTTGAGATGTGTTGTTTGGGCTTGTTTGAGCCTTGTGTCAGTCATGGCTTGCCTTGTGTCGTCCAAGGTGTGTTTGTGTCGACCTAGGGTGTGTGTGTGTCGTCCAAGATGGTCTTGTGTCGTCCAACACCTTGGTGTGTCACCCAGTAGCTTGTTTGTGTCGCCCAACAGGAGTTCTTGCTTGTGTCGCCCATGTGGCTTGACCTTGGTTGGTGACACTTGGTGCCTAGCTTGGACAAGTGTCTCTTGGTATGCTAGTGTGTTGTCTTGAACCCTAGGACAAGTTTCCCTTCGGTGGACGACACTTAGCATGGTTGTACCTTGGTTTCTCCTCCCCTTTCTTTTATATAGGTGGCTCTTCTCCTTGCCTTAGCCTCCTTTGATCTTTTGGTCTCTCCTCCACCTTGAGTGCACGATATCCCTCTCCATCTAGCTTGTGTTGGCCGATACACTCCCTTGGAGTTGAAGTGGTGGCCGATACACCTTCCTGGAGTAGCCTGGTGGACGATAGCTTAGACCTTGGAGCTTGGAGCTTAAGGCGGGTTGCATAATTTCTAACCCTAACTCTTTACCTCTAGCAATAACCTTGTTACATGTTAGTCGTTAGCTTAGTAGCTTAGTTTTGTACCTTGCTTGAGTTTCCTTTGGTGGTCGATATACCCTTAGGGTTTAGGGTTTCTAGGGTACCTAGCGATCTAGGGTTTGTGTTGTTTTGAGTTGGAGGTTGATGGTGACCTAGGGTTGGGCGATACCCCCTTGGTTGTGGATGTGGTGGACGATATCCTGGAGTTGGACGACATGGTTCCCTTTTTTCTTTGAGTTGGACGATAGGGCATCCTCCTTGGTGGACGATATGATATCTTGTAATGGACAACATGATGAGTTCTTGGGTTGGCCAATACCCTGCTCATGGGTTGGACGATAGGGTGAGCAATAGTTTTTGTTGGCTGTTATGGAAAGGTTGAACGTTACCCTTTTGATGGGCGATAGGCTTTAGTCCTTGTGGTGGACGACAGGGCTTTCTTTGTTGAGTTGGTTGAGCTGCACGTTATAGCAAGAAGTGTGACGGCCGATAGCCCTGACGGGCGTTGCATCTTGTGGTGTCGGGCGATAGAGAGTGGGGTTGTGACGCACGATATGAGTAGGCTGTGACGGGCGTCAAGCCTTTGGGTTTGGGAGAGTGCCGACCGTTAGGCCTTGTGAGTAGTTGCACGTTATCAGGAGTGCTTCCCTCTCTCCTTTCCTTCTTTCTCTCCTCTCTCTCCTAGCCGTTGTGAAGTTGTTAGATAGGTGTTAGACTAGGATGTCGGGCGATAGGGTTGGCTGTGAAGGGCGTTTCCCGATGGAGTGTGTCGCTCGACTCGCGCCACTATTTGCCTTGTAACGCGCCGTTGCGGGCAGAAGGCTGGGTGCAGCGCAGCGTTGCTGCCTCCCCATGCCCTAGCCGTGTGGGCAAGCTCTAGTGAGGGTTGTGAGGTCTTAGGTGAGGGTAGGTAGTCCTTTGGTGACAGACTATTATGTGATAGAAGTGGACGTCTATGCAAACACAATGTTAGTGATGCCTCGCTCAATAATGCTTATAATGATGATGTTAATGATGATGAGATGATAATGCCTTACTCATAAGTAAAAGCAATAACAATGTTAATAATATAATGTTGTTGATAACAAAGATGTCAATCGTGTTGATGATGGTGATGCTTTGATAGTAGTGGAAGTAATAATAATATTAATGATGATGCTAAGTAACAGTTACATCAACAGTCTGCTTAATGACATATCAATAAAGGTAATAGTGAATGATGATGCTGATAATAGTAATAATAGTAACAAGAGTAGTAATGACATGATATTGATATGAGTCTTATGCTTAATAGTTAATGGCAATGATAAATGGTAGTTGTATTAATGGTTGCTTGATGATAAAGATAATAATGATGATAGTGGGTAGCAACAATGATGATATTGGTAACAATAGTGTTTGCTCTATATACCCAACATGCTTTCTATATAAAGTGAATACCTTAAATGTTTGTATAATCTTGAAATAAGGGTAAACATGAATATGGTTTGTTAATGATGTGCTTAACAAGCTTGATCATCAAATAGTGTAATAATGATGAGTAGAGTATCTTGAATGATAGTTCATGATTGAGAGCATATTCCTTATGTTGAATCTATGGTTATTTTGTATCCTAACCATGCAGGTGATGTGTAGCCATGAAAGGGCTATGTGACATAAGTGATGAGTAACATTACCTTGATAATTGTTCTATGAGATTATATATGTGATGTATTTGTCCCATGATGATGATGTGAGCCTTGAGAGGCAGTGACAGTACATGATGAGGAATTGAGATCCCGTGGTATGTGATGATCCTTGAGATGGATATGGATGGTTGGCAAGAGGCCAAATGGTAACATGTGATGCTGGATCCTTGTGATGGATCAGGTTGATGAGGTTTCAATAATAATATAATGTTCTTTACTTTCTGTTATATTTTGCATGATAATCAACCTGGTTGAATCCTCAATCCATCTAAAAGATACTAATTAATCACAGTGAAATATATCATGTCGTTTGCCCTGGCCATAGATCCATCATCGTCAGGACTTGGTGATGGTGAAACAGGTTCTCCTACGAGTTAACCTGGAAGCACATATTGTTGAATATGTGTAGGTTGCTCCTAGCCTGAAAATAAGGAGGTAAAAGTGTAACTTTGGTTACAGACTCAAATACGTACATAGAGCATGGTGAACAGGCCCATGGCTCAGGATATGTGATGTGTAGAGCATGAATACATTCATGTCTCAGAGCACGGTGAACAGGCCCGTGGCTCAGTTTTACTAGCGTTGAGACCTGTACCAAGGCGGGCTAGAGTCAGGGTAGCCTATGGAGCTGACCCTGTGGCTAGACCGCTTCAGCATGTGACTATGGTCCTACTTGTGTTGTACTCGTGTACTGACCACGAGGTGGGAGGTCGTGGAGTCCGGCTCTTCCATTGACCTTGTATGGCACCGGCTTGGGTTTCGTAACCGAAGGTTGGATTTGAATGGTACGATTCAAATCCTCAGGGCATAATAATATGTAATACAGCCATTTAATACTTATTGCCTAGAATAAACGTGAAACATTGGTTGAGGCCTTATTTGTGTAAAATCCTTGTTATATCTTGCAGGTTATGTGGCAATCAGGTTATGTGACATTATATCTTGTTCTGATAATCATGTTACATAGTGATACATCTTATCTTGCTAATCATATTCCTTTGAGAGATATCTGGTTATGCACTTTTGTACAGCTGGTAAGCTTGTCGGTAAGAATAATTTGTTTTATATAGACTGCTCTTGTTATATCTGTTGATTAGTTATCTGCTGTTATAGTTTATCTTGCTAAGGTTATGTAGTTGCAGTGGGGAGTTATGTTTCTCGCTGGGACAATTGTTCAATTGTCTCACCCCGCTGGTTTAACCACTTTTTAGGTGGTCGAGGTAGGCGTGGTCGTGATCGTGGTGTTGCGGCCGAGCAGCTTGAGGAGCAGTAGAAGGCAAGCGATGGACATGCTGCTGTTTTGGATGTTTTGCAGTAGAGTCTAGAGTCATCCCTGTACTCTCAGGTCCTTGGCAGTGTTTTGACGTTGTTTCACGATGATCGATCGATGATGTTTGTATATCTTGTTGTTGGCCGGATGTGGGCCTTTATGTATGTGAACAGGTGCTGAACTCATGCGATGGATGAACAGCTATTTCTGAGCTGTGGACACGCATCAGATCTCGTGGATGTATATATATATGACATGTTTCTGTGCAGGATGAGGACTGAAAAGAAATAGTTTCATAGTTTATCAGTTTTTCCGCAATCGGTTTTAATTAACCCGTGTTTTCATAATCTGTGGTTATGATGATTTTCACACGTTTTCGCGTAACACCTCGTTATCTGTATGATAATGGGATGTGTTGCCACAATAACCTTTGAAGACAACAAGAAGGGTAAGGTCATAGGTGAGAGTGATGTGAGAAATGAGCTATGTATTGAAAATGTGTTGCTTGTTGATGGCCTACATCACAATTTGATTAGTGTTAGTCAACTTTGTGACAATGGATATCTTGTGTTGTTTACTTCTTTAGAATGCTTGCTTCTAGATTCCCTCTCCTACAATGTTATATATAAGGGAACTAGAAATGGTAATCTTTATGTTATTGTTCTTGATGCTCTTAAGCCCATACTAGATAGATGCTTGGTAGTGGATAAAAATGATATGTCTCTTTGGCATCGCCGTTTGGGTCATGTGAATATGCATCAAATGAAGAAATTGAGCAAAAATGACTTGGTTCGAGGACTTCCCAAATTGGATTTTGAAAAGGATGAGGAATGTCAACCTTGTACACAAGGGAAACAAACCAAATCCTCCTTCAAATCCAAAGGAGTCATGAGTACCAAGAGAGTTCTTGAACTTCTTCATATTGATCTATTCGGACCAATGAGATTGCAAACGTTTTGTGGTTCGAAGTATTATCTTATTATTGTTGATGATTTCTCTCGATATACTTGGACTTTCTTTCTCATTTCTAAAAGCGGTATTCTTGATGCTTTCTCGTTCTTTTGTAAATGGGCTGAAAATGTAGCTTGTTGCCGGATTGTTTCTATCCGTAGTGATCATGGGGGAGAATTTGAAAATGATCTTTTTGAGCATTTTTATGAAAAATCTAGTTATTCGCACAATTTCTCTTCTGCTCGTACGCCTCAACAAAATGGGGTTGTAAAGAGGAAGAACAGGTCGCTACAAGAGATGGCTAGGACCATGCTTCTTGAGTATGACACTCCTAAGAAGTTTTGGGCTGAAGCCATTAGCACCTCATGCTTTGTGAAAAATTGAGATTTTACACATCCTTCTTTAAAGAAAACCCCCTATGAACTATGGTGTGGTAGAAAGCCGTCTATTGATTTCTTCCATGTTTTCGGACGTCCTTGTTTTTTTAAACATGAAGGATTCTCTTGAAAAGTTTGATCCAAAATCTTATAAGGATTTCTTCCTAATCTATAGCACTACTAGCAGGGCATATAGAGTATTCAACATTGAATTGTCTAAAATTGAAGAATCTATTAATGTTAAGTTTGTTGAAACTAACCATGTTGTTAGCAAGCATGTTGTGGATAATGATGTTGCAGATGACTTAATTCCTATCTTAAAAGATCTCAACATCGACAATAAAGGCAAGCAAGTGATAGAAGAAGAAGAAGAAGAAAAGAAGGATCCTACTCCCCGCTTTGCAAAGAATCATCCCAAGGAACTAATCATCGACAATCCATCTGAGAGAGTGAAGACATGAGCTTCATACAACAAAGAACAAGCATACAATGCCTTCATCTCATAATTAGAGTTAAATAACATTAAAGAAGCCCTTGGTGATGATGAGTGGATCCTTTCCATGCAAGAAGAGCTAGAGCAATTCGAGAAGAATTGTGTGTGGACTCTAGTGCTAAGACCAAGTGATAGAAAGATCATTGGCACCAAGTGGGTCTACCACAACAAGCTAGATGAGCAAGGCAAAGTGGTAAGAAACAAACAAAGGTTAGTAGCACAAGGTTACAACTAACAGGAAGGTATTGACTTTTATGAAACTTATGCTCCTATTGCTAGACTTGAATCCATTAGAATGCTACTTGCTTTTGCTTGTCATAAAAATTTCATGCTATATCAAATGGATGTTAAAAGTGTGTTTTTTAATGGTACAATCGAGGAGAACGTATTTGTTTCTCAACCTCTAGGCTTTGAAAATGACAAACTACCTAATCATGTTTATTTGTTGCAAAAAGCTCTATAGACTCAAACAAGCACCTCGTGCTTGGTATGAGAAACTAAAGAACTTTTTGTTAGATAATGGGTATGTCATGGGCAAAGTTGATTCCACCTTATTTCTAAAACACACTTCTAACCATTTTCTTATTATTCAAATATATGTTGATGATATCATTTTTGGCAGAACTGATCTTGATATTTGCAAGGAGTTTAGTTCTCTTATGCAGAGTAAGTTTGAGATGAGCATGATGGGTGAGTTGACCTTCTTCCTTGGCTTTCAAATCAAACAAACCAAAGATGGAAACTTCATCAACCAACGCAAGTACACAAATGAACTACTCAAACTCTTTGGGATGGAGAATATGAAGCCAATGGATACACCCATGTCTAACACCGCCAAACTTGATAAAGATGAAGAAGGTGAGAAAGCAGACGAGAAGCTCTATAGAGGTATGATTGGAAGTTTTCTTTATTTAACTACCTCTAGACCTGATATTATGTTTAGTGTTGGCTTGTGTGCTCGCTTTCAATCTAGCCCTAGAAAATCGCATCTTATAGCTTTTAAGAGGATTTTGAGGTACCTAGCCAAATTCCAAAATTGTAGACTAATATCCTAAATCAAGGGATTTTACTCTTAGAGCATATAGTGATGCAGACTACGCAGGCTGTTTGGTTGATAGAAAGTGCACAAGTGGCACTTGCTTTCTCCTAGGACCAAGCTTGGTGTCTTGGTTCTCCAAGAAATAGAGCACTGTGGCATTATCAACTACTGAGGCTGAGTACAACACAGTCGGGAGTTTTTGTGCCCAAGTCCTACGGATGAAGCAAATGTTCCAAGACTATAACATATTTTTTGATGCTTCTCCTATCTTTTGTGACAATACTAGTGCAATTAATCTTTCTTACAATCCTATATTGCATAGTAGAGCTGAGCATATAGAGGTTCACCATCACTTTCTTTGTGATCACATTACCAAGAAGGATATCTATATCACGCATGTGGACACAGAAAATCAATTGGCAGATATCTTTACTAAACCTCTAGCTAGAGATCAATTTAATTTTATTCGATCTAAACTGCTTATTATTGATTTGGATGACGTTTCTATGTGATCTAGCTAGTTGTTTTCAACCTATATGCTTGCTCATGTCATTTCTCATCTTATATGCCTATATATGCTTCAATCATCCTAAATTGCTTGTTAACATGTTTAGTTTTTGCTTGTTTTGGGTTTTTATCGAATTTCTTGTTTTATCTCTAAATAGTACCTAATGATGAGCTAAATGTGCCTAAGTATGTTAATGATACATAATAGTATTGAAAAATGAATTTAATTGGCATGTATATGGCTAGAAACCAAGAATGTGACTTTTAGGTCAGGTTGACCTTCGGTCGAGTTTCACCCAGAAAAACTCGACCGATCAGGAGCCTAGAGTTTATCTTCAGAAGAACCGTTCGGTCAAGTTTTACACTCTCAAAACTCGACTAATCCACAGGATGAGCCAATATTAAGTCAGGATCGGCCAACCATTTTTCCTCTCAACTTGAAAATAGTCGACTGATTCCTTATCTCTTAGCCCTAAGCTCTCACCCCCAGCCCTAAACCTCCCGCTCCTAGCCCTAGTTTGACCTAGAAAGCTCAACCTAGACCTTCTCGGGCGTCTCGGGTGGTTTTTGAACAGCGTTTGAGGTTTGCTTTTGCTTGTTTGCACGTTTTCTATCTCATTTTCACCTCCATGGCTTCTCAAAGAAGAAAACGAGCTGCTCCAAGCAATGAACCTACCTCTTCTTCACAAAATCGCTTGGTTCCCTTTGATAATACCTCCTTTGTGTCGATTGAGGCTGTAAATAGGTACAAGGACCTTCTTCCTTGAAGCCCTTTTCCTTTTCATGGTTTGATCGATTCTTCTCCTAGGTATCAAGCGATTCTTGCTCAGGTAGCCAGGTTGCTCGCCGTCCACCATTTGTCTTCCCTAGCGATTGAACATGACTGCTTTCACAACTCCATGTCAAGCACTAAAGCTGTTCACGAGTTCTACGCCAACTTGCGTTGGAACTACGATTCGCTTATCTCGTCGCCGAATACTCAAGTAATTCTTACATCTATGATCACCGGTCGTCGTTTCCAAGTCTCTGAGGATACTTTAAATATATTTCTTGCTAGAGACAAGGAAAATGACACTTGACGTAAGAATTATGGTGAGTACTTTGATCTTCTTGACCCAGAAGGTTTTTACAATCATTATGAATTGACGTTATCGGATATTCATCTGTTTTTGAAGAAACCTGACGTGGCGTACAAGAAGAGGTCCACCCTGCCCTAATCCTATCTTGACCTAAAGAGGCGCATATTGGCTTTAGTGATCAACTATAATGTCCATCCAAAGAAAAATCAAACGAAAATTGTAGAGAACACAACAACCATTATGTATGGTTTGTTGAAAAATATCGGTGTCAAGTGGGCCAGATACATATTACATAATATGACCTACTTCGACACTGGTAAGAACACCAAAGGCACCCACCCACCCTACCCGACTTTGATTTGTGGTATTTTCAAGTTCGCCACTGACAAATCCCTTTTTTCTGACTTCCATTACCCGGTTGCTAGAAAAGGTGTTTGTATTAGTGAAACCACTCTTCAAAAGTCCATTCCCGTGTTTTCCTCTGCCTCTAGTGCTTCTGCCTCTACCTCCGCTTCAGCTGCCCCATCCTCCTCTACCTAAGCTCCACCTCCACAACCTCCTCTTAGACCCAGCTGTGCGTCTTTCCGTGTGTTAAATGAAACCCTTTTGGGTTATATGATGCATCAATAGGCGTACAACCAACAGGTTCAGGACCACCTGCACCAGGATTTGTGTTCCATCGTGTGAACCATGAACCTTTCCTGTGCTCACCCCTATCTCACCTACCAGCCCTATCCCGATAGTGCTTTTGCTTCATATGCATATGATCATTACTATCCTGCTCCCGAGCCTTCCACTATTGCTCCGCCACCTTTTGCTGCTGGTTTACTCCTGCCATCCTTCTGTTACCTTTTGGCCCTTTGGCCACCCTGCTAGCCTCACTGGGTGACTCTGCTCCGTCTTTCCCATAGGCCAATGAGATTCACGCTCTTGGTATGTCTTGGGCTGAGCAAAATGCCTGCTGGCCTGGTCGTTCTTTTGAACCTCCTACTGACGAGGAGATGCCAGACCACGCTGAGGATGATGATGTTGATGGTGACGACGAGGATGCTTCCGACGATGGTGATGGTGTTGACAATGATGCTGGCACTACTGCTCCACCTTTTTATGGGGACGAGGACTACACACCTAACGATGATGATGTTGTTGATATAGATAGCTTAGATATTTAGGTGGTTTCTTCATTTGTAGTCGAGCATGCTTATTATATATATTTTTCTAGAACATTTTGTATCAGAAACATCTTGGCACATTCTTCTGAGCAGTACTATTTCTTATCTTTATTTTATCGCTTTTGTGCTTGTAGTTGCTCTCATGTGGACATATATCTAAGTTGTAATATCTTTGATGTGCACTATGGCTATTTACTCTATTTTTATCCTATGTGTTGGTGCCATCTTGAGTTATATTTTGATTATGACTTGGCATGTATGTTATCTTTCGTCTTTGTATGATATATGATTTTCAACTATTGCTTATTCCTTTGCATATATGGTTGTGTGTGTTTTGGAGAAGACCTGGCTTATTCTCTTCTAACCCCCCTACCTTTTTGATAATGTCAAAAGGGGAGAGATATTTCAAGAGATAGCTCAAGTCTTGACACTCAATCACATTGGTTTTTCTTTGCTATAATATTGCTTTTTTCTAGAGAGATCCTTTCTTGTTCAATTCACTGCTTATTATGTGAACTTGCGAAGGACTACATACTACATGTATATTGCTACTGCATTGTGTAGATTGATTAAACATGTAGGTTAATAGAAGCACATATTGAGGGGGATAAATTCACATTGTTCATTTGATGAATCTCCCTATTTTGCAAAGCAAATGTATAATTTCTACATCCTTTTCAATATGTTTAAGGAATGGTTTGTCATTGTCAAAAAGGGGGAGAATGTTGACCTAGAGGTTATACATTGCCTATATTTTGATAATGACTTAACCATTCCATTCATATGTATCTAATATGTGTATTAAAGATTGATTTTAGGTATTAGGTACATGAAAAGGATCCAAAATCCAAAACCCTAGATTGACTAAAGTTCAAGTCAAAGAGCTACAAGTGTTCTTTTGTGGAAATCTATGTAAATGACCTTAGAACATATTTGTACTCACTTCTAATGATGAATTCACTTGTAACTAAGGTGAGAAAATTGATTGGGACATTAAAGACCAATGTTAGATCATTTTAGATGCATATTCAAAGATTGACATCAGGTTGTCAATCGGTCGAGTTTCTCCCCAGGACAAACTCGACCGATCCATCCTGGTCAGTTTTCTGGAGATAGCATCGGTCGAGTTGTGTTTACACAGAACTCGACCGATCAAGTGCCTGACCAAAACGATCTTCAGTGGTTGGTTGAGTTTCCCCAGGACAAACTCGACCGACTATTTGAATATTAGTTTTGTCTTTTACTTGATCGATCGAGTTAACTTTATTGAAACTCGACCGATTGCACTATACAGAATTTACAGAAAAAAGTGAGGTGACCCTTGGTGGTTATTTGATCGAAAATAGAGATGTTTTCTTGAAGGAAAATGGCTATATGTAGGCCCAAGATTTCACCTAACTCAAAGCAACACCCTCATCTATATATAGAACACTTGGAGTTCATTCCAAGGTTGCTCATTCATTGCAAACTTAGTCCTAGCATAGATGAGAGTGTTCTAAGACTTTGAGCCCCTTTCTCTATCTACCTTCAAGTCAAATTCATGAGTATGAGTGAGATAGGTTCCTATGTAAGAGAGCTACTCCCTGTATTGTTGTAAATCTCTCCTCCTCCATCTTCCAACCTCAATTCCTATTGAAGTCAAGTTGAAGATCCCTCTCCAAGTGAAGGAGAAGGAGGTGTTGTTCTTCAATATTGAAGAAGGCAAGCTACTCCAGGTCTCCAAGTGAAGGAGATAGGTGCTCCAGATCTCCGAGTGAAGGAGAGAAGCAAGGCAATGCTCAAGAAAGATAGGTAATCCCTTGAAGGTAGAAGACTTGAAGAAAGGAGTGGGTAAGTCCATGTTGATGGCTGAAGACTCCATGGTTCAAGTGAGTAAGATCCTTCTATAGGTTGAAGATCTTTGCTTGAGGCACTAAGCCCTTGGATGTGTGGTTGTTGTGTCTTGTAATCTTATTGTGGAATATAAGATTACCAAGATTGCAAATCCTAGAGACTAACCCAATCTAGGTAGTGGACTAACATTGCTGCTAAGTTTAGGACATGGAACCACTCTAAACCACCTGTCCATGTGCTTGTTTTTCACTATCTCTCATCCTTGTTATGTATGTTAGATTAGGACATCAAATTTCTGCTTGTTTAAGCTTTTCAAATATATAATTTGGTGGTCTAATTTATCTTGTGAGAATTTGTGATGCTCTATTCAACCCCCCCTTCTAGAGCCCATTGATCCAACATATGATTGTAGTCAGGTGTAGATGAATATAAATGAATAATTCATGCAAACAATAATGTGACGAATACATAATATGATGACTTCAGTTACTGGTTTGAGCCTAAACCTAGTTGTGATCTTAATATTTAGAAAGAAAAATTAATATTGATCAAATGCATCATATGAAAGCTTAAATTGTGAGATTATTTTGGTTGAAGCTTTATTTTCATGATTTATAATACGATTATGCTCATGGACCCTTTGAAAGACCTAGGAAGGGGCCATGTTCCCTAGAACCCCCAATAAGGTCATTTAAGGTTTTCACATGGGTCCTTGGAGTACAAATTTAGGTATGGAGTATTATGTTGTCATAATAAATATTCGAGATATTTTCCTTATAAGTATAATTATAATATAAGATGGTGGGAGAAATTTGAAATGATTTTAAGATATGTAGTGGCCTAGATAATTAAGTTTGTATTTATCTTATATTTATTTCAAAGACATGTTTGGGGTTGTATCAAGTTACTTTTGACCTAAGATCTTGCTCATGTAAAGATTATGATAATACAATGTTTATACCAAAATTCGAGATCATATGGAACTATGAACTGGTCTATATAAATATTTATTTCTTTTGAACTTTTATCAACAAAAAAGAGGAAAAAAAATGGGGCGTCAGGCTCCCACCTCTGTGCGCCCACCCGAACAGGGCATGAATAGAGTCTGAAGGAAGGGGGCTACATCACCCAAGATTGGATAGAGTGAAGGATATAAAAACTCTATATCTTAGAACATGTGGATGGACCAAAGCTGAGTTTAGGGTTTTACTTAGCAAATTTGAGAGAGAAGAGGTGGGCAAGGGGAGGTGGCGGTAGTTTAGACAATAGTTCAGGCCTCTTCAACATAGGATAGGGAATTCTCAATCCATGGCTCCGCCCTAGCGGATGAAACTGGTGAAGCAACATTTGCCCTTGGCTTGCGCAGCGGTGGCTCAGAGCCAGAGATCACAGGTGCTCGAGAGGCTCCCAAGTGACGACGTCGAGAACAGGAGAATGGGGGAAAGTTTCCCCTCAATGTGCGGGTGAGGAAGAACGGATCCTACCCAGATCTGCGAAGCAAATGCAAGCTTAGTTGATCCCTCTCCAGCGTTGGATCATGTTTGAACGGCCCAGGTCGCATAGAAAAAGGTATTCTTCTAAAATTCATATCTTAAGATTGGGAACTCTGAATTTATCAAACAAGGTGTCTTTGTAAAGCTACCAGTGCCAATTATCTTATAAAAATATATTGCAAAGGTGTTTTGTATTTGGTTATTTACTACTTTTTTATTACTAAAAGATGTATGATTTCAAAGTTTTAAACATTAAAAATAGCAAACGAACTTAAAAATTTATGAATATTTTACAGTAATCGTATTTTTGTATGCCTAGTATGATTCCAAATCCTGATCTTTATAATTAGATATGTTTATGTTAGTTTTGATGCTAACCCTAATAAGGGTATTTTGGGTATTTCACCCATGATTTAATTATGAAATGATTGATGTTTTAATACATGATCTTACTACATCATATGATTACTTTTCTAGAGATTTGATGGAGTTTCTTGTGTTTATTGTATTAGTATTTAGTTTTTGGGCCCAAGTGGCCATTATGTATGATCATTTATGATCATATGTGGGACATCAAGTATTTTATGTGCGTATTTAGTATGGAAAATCATTTTAATTATATTTTCCTTTGATTTTACAATTAATTCAATGAGAATAGTATATATGAGTTTGTTTGAAGTTTACTCTTGGTATATGATGTATCTGCATATATAAATTAGGACATATGATGTTTTTGGTTTATATGGATATATCCATATAGGTATGCTATATAATGTGTGAATAGAGTTTAATTTAATGTTTAGACATTAAATGTGATTTAATAGATAGATTTAGTTAAATAAAAACCCTAAGTTGGTATATAAGGCTAGGTTGATGGAGTTTGAGAATTAGAATTGAATAAGGGATATATACATGGACTTATAAACATTTGTTAATGTTCAGGGGATTAGGTTATGGGGCAAGGAATTCAAGAACACCTTAAAGAAATCTTCAGTTTAAAATGTAAGTGGTTCATGCCCATGAGTATTTATGTTTATCAAACCAAGTACGTTTTAATTGTGACCTTCATGTCCTATGTTCTAAGTTAAAATATGCAAGAAATATTTTATGTGCTTATGCTTGTAGAATTTCATATGCTCAATACTTTAAGTAGTGATGTGTTATGGAATGATTCTAGATCATGAATTTAGTTTATAAGAATGGATAAGAGAATATATTTCTATCGTATCCCTTAGAGATGTTCCATATGGATACTCAGGACTACAAAATATGAAACAAAAATAAGACTGCCATCCTTCCATGGTTATGTGATATAACCATGTATTAGGATTTTAAGTACAAATATGTTATTAGTGTCCCTTATATATGTGCAATTAGGTATTGAGATTTCAAGTAGAACATGTTGTCAAGATTTCTTCTCCTTTATAGATATAATGGTGTGCTAAGAATTCAAGCATGAACATGTCATCAAGGTTTCTTATATATGTAGCGATCTCAGAATTAAGAAGTGGAATGGATTCTTTAGAATATGGGTGAGAATATGGGTGTTGTACTTGGTAGACCATTGCCCAATTTCCAAGATAAAGGTACTATTGGGATCAAAATATATTGTAACATGAGTTTATGATGATATTAGAAAATTATGAGACATTAAGTCATGCTTAAGTTGTAGGATGAGACTGTATATGATTTCTACTTTAAGATTTAAGTTTATACGAGTGTATTGAGATTAGGCTTAATGAGATTTCATAGAAATTGAGTCACCTTGTTAGAGTTAACATTCTTATAGATATTTGATACTCGAGAACTCTCATATACTTCGTATTCCCATATTTAGTTCAGATCCTTTTCCTAAGCCTTTAGACTTTGTTGTCATATATTTAGTGTCAAAAGTAGTTAATTCATTTCTATTAGATTGAAGTATTAGATTAAAGATTATCTTGATAATAAGGATATTAGATTTAGATTCAAACTGAGACTCCTCATGGTGTGAGTAGCCATACTTTGAATAAAGATACATGATAAGGGTTTTAGACCAAATCTCAATTATGAAGTAATTGAGATCCATATTCACATTTAGTTGTGGATTTAGTTTTTTTTATCAGTAAGCGTGCTTCCTTCTATTCATGTGCAAAACTTTACAAGTGAGGAGTTGAGCTCAAAAAAAGACCTATCTATGCAGATCATTGTAATCACTATCTATTCTTCTCCAAACATGAATTGTGGATGGAGTTATATTGTCAAAAATGATTTGGTTTCTAGCGACCCAGATGTGGTACAAGATTAACAGCCCCGACAGCTTGGAATTTCTATCAACGATTTATTGCAGGCCTTCAAAGGAAATCGGCAGCCAAGGCATTCTGTTCTTTTCTCTTTCCCAAATCTCCAAAGTGAAACTACACGACCAGAAGACATGGGAAATGTTCTCAGCTTGTCTTCCACAAAGACTACACCTAGAAGCCAAGTGGAAGACTTTTCTCTATAGGAAATCCTCAGTAACCAGACACCTTTGTATAATCTTCCAGCAGGAAACCTTAATTTGGTTAGGAGAGTAGTTTGCCATAACCAAACAACCCAATCTACTTGGTCATGTTTGGTTCTTCACAACTACCAAGCTCCCTTCATGGAGAACGTCTCCAGTCCTTCAATGTAACATTTATCTCCATCTTGGAGGGTGATGGACTCATAAATGACACAGAGCTCCTCACAACCTCTAAATTCAGGGATCTTCCATTCATCATTAGAGATAATGGTGTTTAGATATGCGTTGCTTCCTAAATTTGATCACAGCTTCATGGGTCGTGAGTCTAAAATAACATCCTCAAGAAATTCCCCTCTGACCCACGGGTCTTGCCACATGAATATGGCCCTGCCATTGCATATGCTGAACCTAACCAGAGGTAGAGAACCATCTCTAGCTTTGATAACTGCCTTCCACATCTAGCTATCATTTTGCTTACTTGCATATGACCAGATCGAGGTGTCTTTAAGGTATTTGTTGTAAATCCATTTTATCCATAGAGTTATCTTGTTATTGGAAATATCCCAAAGAAGTATGATAAGTCCCTCTTTGGATCAGTCATCCACCTTGCAGATAGATAGACCTCCTTCCCGCTTATGCCTGCATATGTCCTCCCAGGAGCTTGTGTGGAAATGCTTACTGCCTTCCTTATCACCCCATAGTAAGTTTCTACAGAGTCTCTCTATCTCTTCCATAGTGGCTTTAGGAAGCGAAAAGATTCCCGACCAGAAAAGGTGATAGGATGATAGAGTTGAAATGACCAACTCCAATCTTCCCGCCATCGATAAATACATCATCTTCCAAGAATCCAATTTGTTTTAATCTTTTCTATGAGAGGAGAGCACATGGACTTTGTGAGTCGACCTATAAATAGAGGAAGACCCAAGTATCTGACTGGAAAATCACATTCATCAACGTTCAACCTTCCACACAATGATTTCAGAGCAGTGCTGCTGAGGAAAAGCTGACTTTTAGCATGATTCATATGGAGACCCGATAGATCTTTGAACTTATTCATACAAGAAAGAATACCATCTGCATTATGATCATCAACTTTAGTAAACACTAGGAGATCGTCCGCAAAAATGAGGTGTGAAACTTTGAAAACACCTGCAGTAAGCAGAGTGATGGTGCCATGGTCCACAACCTCTTTAAAGATGGCAGTAAGTCCTTGCATACCAATGACAAACAAGTAGGGGGCCAGGGGATCGCCCTGGCGTATACCCCTAGTAGCTTGAATGATATCTGAAGGCGTACCATTGATAATAATTTGGAAGGAGGCAGAGTTCATACATTCACAAACCCATTGCAGCCAACAATCAGGGAAATTCATAACTCTCATAATGTCGAGGATGTACCCCCCGTCAATAGAGTCATATGCTTTGCTTAGATCAGCCTTTAGGCACAGTTTCTTCTTAACATTCTATTTTTTGAAGTCATGGATGAGTTCATTTGCCAAGAGGATAGCATCTTAGATGTGTCTACCCTTTACAAAGGCACACTGGTTGATATCAATCAAAGACGACAGAATATCTCTGAGTCGATTAGCCATGATCTTAGAAATAACCTTGTAAGCAAAGTTACATAAAGAGATGGGCCTCCAGTCTCCTATCTACATTGGTTGCTTCACCTTCAGAATTAGAGCAATAAATGTTTTATTCACCTCTTTCAGAAGCCTACCCTTAGCAAAGAAATCCTTGACGGCAAGACAAAAATCATCTTTAATCACCTCACAGGAGACCTTATAAAAGCATGCATTCATGCCATATGGTCCAGGGGACTTGTCTTCATTTGAGTTCTTAACTACATTATGGATCTATTCATCAGTCACAAACTGACATAATCTCTGAAGGTGATTAAGTTGGAGCTCGGGCAGGTTTGTCCAATTAACCATAGCTTTATCACAATTGGAGTTAAAAAGATCCTTATACTGTTGATCAAAGGCAGCCTTTATGTCATGTTCATTGCTGATCTGAACGCCATTGTTCTCAATAACTTTGATTTGATTCCTACTCCTCCTAGTCTTCAAAGATGCATAGAAGAAGTGAGTGTAAGAGTCTCCATTCTTAAGCCAGAAAACTCTAGATTTCTACCTCATCATAGACTCCTCTACCGCCTTCGTAGCCATTGCTTCATCTTTTTTTCTTTTAGCAATTTCCCACAGAAGATGGTTGTTCGGGTCTTCATATGATTTGTCTTGGGCATCGAGTGCTTCTTTTTCCTTGTTTGCAGATGAGTCAGTAAGATCACCCTTCCTCTCCCAGTTCCAAGTTTGTAATCTCCTTTTAGCACGCTTCATCTTTTGCAAGAACATGTACATGGGAGGGCCACTATCCTATTTCTGCCACGCATTAATAATTATGTCTTGGTATCCATCCATCTCGACCCAAGCATTGAAAAACCTAGTAGGGTATTTGTCTTTAACTTTCTCCTCATCCAGATGTAGGACCTGAGCATAGTGGTCACTATAAATGGTGGGCATGATCTCTAGCCAGAGATTTGGCAAATCCGTCTGGGCTTTTTCATTGAAAAAGGATATGTCGATCTTGCTTCTCGTATTGTTTTCCCCAAGCTACTGGTTGTTCCATGTAAAATAAGGCCCTTTGTCTTCTATCTCAAACAGTTCAAAGCTGAGAACACAATCATTAAAATCGAGCATTGACGTTACAGAGGGAGTTGTTCTTCCTTTTCTTTCTTTAATGAGGCACACCTCATTAAAATCTCCTGTCACCAACCAAGGGCCCTGCACAGAGGATTTAATACGAACTAGCTCAGACCAGAGCTGTTTCCTTTTATAGTCATCATTTTCAGCATAAACGACAATAACTTCCATATTGAAATCCTCCATATCTACATTGAAATGTATATGTTGTCTGGATTGACCAAGCAAAGTAATCTTTAAATCTTCCCTCTCCCAAAGAATAAGGATTCGAATCTTATTATAGCAGTAAGAGTTGTCTATCCATTTGGCCCTAGGCCAAATATGTTTCATTGATCTAGCGATCTTGTTTCCTCTTATCTTCACTTTCGTTAGAATAGCTATGTGAGTAGCTATCCTCTTAAGCTCAGCCCGGACGACATGTTGCTTGTCCCAATCGGACAGACCCCTAATGTTCCAGGTTGTAATGGAAGGTTTTTTAACCATTGGAGGGAGGGGATGACTGGCTACCACCCACAACCTCCTAGTTTGTGTCCAGATACTCGAGTGACTGGTATTTGTTGTTCGACTCCTTGTCATTCTTGTTTGTGCTAGGAGTGTTCTTACTCCTGGTAGAATGCCTCTTCGGGCTTTTGTTTCTGTGTGGATTCTCAAAGCCATCTTCATATTGTGCAAGTGTATCCACTACATCAACCTGATCAGTGGCATTTGTAGTAGGCACCTCCTTCTCATGCTCATTTTCTCGAGCATCAGCGGGGTGTTCAGAAACCACCTTGTTGCTATGCTTTGCCTCCTTGCTCGGGGGATTAGTCGGTTGCACATAAGGGTTAGCTGTAGTCAATTCCTGCTCATCCACAATGACATGTTGCTCAGGGGATTGGCCTTTGCTAGTCTCCGCTTCCTTGCTCGGCGGAACTGTGGCCTGTTCAGCTTCCTGCGGCTTGGAACATAGATTTTTCTCATGCCCAAAATTGTGGCAATGGGGGCACTTTTGTGGAATCCACTCATACTCAATCTTGACTGAGTATGTTTCTCCTTTATCAGTCTTCAATTTAACAATGGTGGGGAACTTAGACAAGGAACTCATCAGGACGTTTATGCGAGCAAAGTCGATCCTGCTTCGAGCCTTGGTATGTCTATCCAAGCATTGCGACTTCCCTAAGAATGAGGCAATGTGAGACATCATTAATTCACTCCACAATTCTAATGGAAGGCCGAGAATCTTCAACCATACTGGTACATATGAAAGCTTCTCCTGTTCCAAAGGCTCCCCTTTCTCCCATTTTTTTAAGTATCATCGGCTTCCCCTTGACCTGCCATGGACCTCCTTCCAGAGCATTGGCAAGGTCGGTGCCGCTTTGGAACTTGATGACAAAGCTACCGCAGGCTCTGCCCATGACGTCGATCTCCCCCTCTGGCTGCCAGAGTCTTTGGAGGAAATCTTTGAGTGTAGGGATATGAGGTCTGAAGCCAATGATGTATCCGACTGTTGTATTCTTCCATAAAGCGGTGTTCCCATCAACTTCTTCTTGCAGAATGATTATCACATTTTATTGAATGGTGATTTCTGTCTCCTTTAGTCTGGTATCCACATCTCCCACAGGATTCTTGCAGACCGTAGACCACTCCTTTGGGCTTTCTTCTACCGTGACCACCTCGGCAAAGGATCTCCATTTTGGGCGAGATAGCTTGTCTCCATGTTGGGGCGGGCAGCGACCATCACTTTGCTTGTCGTCATGCTGGGTCGGATGGCGGCCGTCGCCTCCCATGCAGCCACTCCGTGCGGCTATGCCCTAGAAGATCCTTTATGTACCTGCTTAGTACATAAGTATAAAAGATTCAGATTCAATTGAGATTTAGAATTCAGTACCTGCTTAGTACTCAGTAATCAGTTTCAGATAAGTTCAGTTATTAATGTTCAATTTTAATATAAGATAAGTTCAGATTCAGAATTCAATAAAGAAATTAGTATTAAGCTTCAGTTCAAATTAAGAATTAAGTAAGTTTAGACTTAAGATAAATAAGTCGAAACCTTCACATAAGACATTACATGATAAGTCCTCATCCAGTAGTCCTGGGACAATTCAAAGGCATCTGTTGCCAATTCAGAGGAGTGTTTACTCCAATTTAGAGGTGTTGTGTCACCAATTCAGGGCGTAGTCATGCCAATTCAGAGACACCTCGGTGTCATTAAGAGGCATGTAGTGCCAATTCATAGGTACCTTGGTACCAATTTAGGGCATAGATATGCCAATTTAGGAGGACTTATTGTATAATGGTGGCCACAGTCAAATAAAAAAAATCATAAGTAAAACATACCTCAGATTAGAGCATGCCCATGATCTCATCCATGAGTATGATGAGAGGGAAGTAGATAAGATAAGTATGTCCCAAGAACTTTGGTGTAGGTCATGGGACCCATGTACCAGGGTACATGTCTCCATAATAAGATACGGTAGAAAGATAATAATTTAGATTGAGAAATAATAGATCATATGCTTCAAGTTTTACTCAAAGTTTGATGTTAGTTTCACATTCACAATATCCAATTTCAGTTCTTTAGCAATGCATATTTTAAAATACTCATGCCACTTACTCTAACGACTATTTTTCCTAATGCATGACTGGGGTCGTGATGTCCGTAGGATTTGGAATAGCTGAGGGTCAAAATAACAAGTAAAGGACTAGAATATTTCAAACTCAACCTAGTGGGGTGCCATTTGCTAAGACAATCCAAAGTTTTGACATCTTTTTATTATGCCTAGTTATGTTGTCAATTAGATTAGATTTTATGGTTTAACTTGATGTAGTTTTCCGTTGATAAAAACTTTGTATGGATCGGTTGTATAGTTATGAAAAGTGTTTCATTTACTTTCATTTCAATGATAATCATGCTTGTGACACTCCCAGTAAAAAAAATGCTTCCGCTCATGTGATAAGAAAAATTGGGATGTTACAATATGGTATCAGAGAAATTTGGTAAATGGCCACTAGGCAAAGATGATTCCCATAGTCACCCTAGGATGAAGATTAGTGATTATGGTTTATGGATAGATTCCCAATGAAAGATACAATGACCTAGAATGACTAAGAGTTTTCACCATAGAAGAAATATAGATGTCAGAGATAGATGTTTACCTATTCTAGGTCTCAAGTTTTGACCTAACCCTAGCTAATGATGTTGGTTCTCCATTCTCAATGGTCATGGCCAGCAAATAGAGAATTGAAGAGGAATGTCATAAGCATTAGACTTTGATGCATCTCTCATTTCTTACTGGTCTGTGTGGTATGGGACACATGTATTAGTAGGTTAGTGAGAGATAGCATGTCCGGATCTCACATATCTGGGTATGTGCTTGATCACCACATATCTAGAAATGTAGCAGGTACCTGGATGACCTAAGATTAGACAGTCAACTATACCAAATGTTAGAAATTCATGACAAGGTTGAGTCGGATGCCCTAAGTGTAGAGACAAGTTTAGCTTCATAGACTTTAAGTATGAGTTGAGTAGTAGACTAAGGTAACAAATAATGCTCACATAATCATTTAATGAAATACATTACATGTCTCATTTCATGCAAAATTGTGAACATAAGTGTACCTTATATATCAATTATAAATGAATGAAGAGTTAAGCAAAACCCTAATGTGGTAGTGGCCTAGAGAAATTTTGAGAATGAAAATTATTTCAAGGTGGGTAGAATTGTAAAATCCTCAATTTCATAGATAATGTAAGCCTTTAATGAGGAATTTTCTAGTAAGTGTAGGCCAAGGGACCTAATGAACCTAACATGTCTAGGTATGTAATTAAGTTTACAAAATTTGTAATACAAGTCATATGGTCAACCAATACACACATAATGGCTTAAATGTGTATGATTGTAGTCAGGTGTAGACGAATATAAATGAATAATTCATGTAAACAATAATGTGACGAATACATAATATGATGACTTCAGTTACTGGTTTGAGCCCTAAACCTAGTTGTGATCTTAATATTTAGAAAGAAAAATTAATATTGATCAAATTTATCATATGAAAGCTTAAATTGTGAGATTATTTTGGTTGAAACTTTATTTTCATGATTTATAATACGATTATGCTCATGGACCCTTTGAAAGACCTAGGAAGGGGCCATGTGCCCTAGAACCCCCAATAAGATCATTTAAGGTTTTCACATGGGTCCTTGGAGTACAAATTTAGATATGGAGTATTATGTTGTCATAATAAATATTCGAGATATTTTCCTTATAAGTAAAATTATAATATAAGATGGTGGGAGAAATTTGAAATAATTTTAAGATATGTAATGGCCTAGATAATTAAGTTTGTATTTATCTTATATTTATTTAAAAGACATGTTTGGGGTTGTATCTAGTTACTTTTGACCTAAGATCTTGTTCATGTTACAATTTTTATAACAAATTTTTTAGATCATATGGAACTATGAGCTGGTCTATATAAATATTTCTTTCTTTTGGACTTTTATCAACCAAAAAAAGAGGGAAAAAATGGGGCGTCGGGCTCCTATCTCTGTGCGCCCACCTGAACAGGGCATGAACAGAGTCCGAAGGAGGTGAAAGAGCTCACCCTAGATTGGATGGAGTGAAGACTATAAAAAACCCTATATCTTAGAACATGTGGATGGACCGAAGCCGATTTTAGGGTTTGCTTAGAAGATTCGAGAGAGAAGAGGTGGGCAAGGGGAGGTAGCGGTAGTTCAGACAATAGGTCAGGCCTCTTCAACCTTGGCTAGGGAATGCTCAATCCATGGTGCCACCCTAGCTAATGAAACCGTCGGAGCAACATTCTCCCTTGGCTTGCGCAGCGGTGGCTCAGAGCTAGAGATCGCAGGTGCCCGAGAGGCTCCCAAGTGACAGCGTCGAGAATAGGGGGATGGGGGAAAGTTTCCCTTCAATGTGCGGGTGAGGAAGAATGGATCCCGCCCAGATCCGCCTAGCAAATGCAAGCCTAGTTGATCCCTCTCCAGCGTTGGATCATGTTTGAACGGCCCAGGTCACATAGAAAAAGGTATTCTTCTAAAATTCATATCATAAGATTGGGAACTCAGAATTTATCAAATAAGGTGTCTTTGTAAAGCTACCTATGCCTAATATCTTATAAAAATATATTGCAAAGGTGTTTTAAATTTGTGATATTTACTACTTTTTGATTACTAAAATATGTATGATTTCAAAGTTGTGAACATTAAAAATAGCAAACAAACTTAAAAATTTATGAATATTTGAAAGTAATCTTATTTTTGTATGCCTAGTATGATTCCAAAGCCTGATCTTTCTAATTTGATATATTTAATTAGTTTTGATGCTAACCCTAATAAGGTTATTTTGGGTATTTCACCCATGAACTGATTATGAAATGACCTGATGGTTTAATACATGATCTTACTACACCATATGATTAGTTTTCTAGAGATTTGATGGAGTTTCTTGTGTTTAGTGTATTAGTATTTAGTTTTTGGGCCCAAGTGGCCATTATGTAAGATCATTTATGATCATATGTAGGACAAGTATTTTATGTGTCTATTTAGTATGAAAAATGATTTTAATTATATTTTCCTTTGATTTTACAATTAAGTTAGTAAGAATAGTATATATGAGTTTGTTTGAAGTTTACTCTTGCTATATGATGTATATGCATATATAAATTAGGACATATGATGTTTTTGGTTTATATGGATATATCCGTATAGGTGTGCTATATAATGTGTGAATAGAGTTTAATTTAATGTTTAGACATTAAATTTGATTTAATAGATAGATTTAGTTAAATAAAAACCCTAAGTTGGTATATAAGGCTAGGTTGATGGAGTTTGAGAATTAGAATTGAAGAAGGGATATATACATGGACTTATAGACATTTGTTAATATTCAGGGGATTAGGTTATGGAGCAATGAATTCAAGAACACTTTAAAGAAATCTTCAGTTTAAAAGGTAAATTATTCATGCCCATGAGTATTTATGTTTATCGAACCAAGTACATTTTAATTGTGACCTTCATGTCCTATATTCTAAGTTAAAATATGCAAGAAATATTTTATGTGCTTATGATTGTAGAATTTCATATGCGCAATACTTTAAGTAGTGATGTGTTATGGAATGATTCTAGATCATGAATTAAGTTTATAAGAAGGATAAGAGAATATATTTCTATTGTATCCCTTAGAGATGTTCCATATGGATACTCAGGACTACAAGATATGGAACAAAAGTAACACTGCCATCCTTCCATGGTTATGTCATATAACCATGTATAAGGATTTTAAGTACAAATATGTTATTAGTGTCCCTTATATATGTTCAATCAGGTATTGAGATTTCAAGTAGAACATGTTGTCCAGATTTCTTCTCCTTTATAGATATAATGGTGTGCTAAGAATTCAAGTAGGAACATGTCATCAAGGTTTCTTATATATGTAGCGATCAAAGAATTAAGAAGTGGAATGGATTCTTTAGAAATATTAGTATTTAAGAAGTTAAGTATTATGTGAGAATATGGGTGTTGTACTTGGTAGACCATGGCCCAATTTCCAAGATAAAGGTACCATTGGGATCAGAATATATTGTAATGATGATATTAGCAAATTATGTGACATTAAGTCATGATTAAGTTGTAGGACGAGACTCTGTATGATTTCTACTTTAAGATTTAAGTTTATACGAGTGTATTGAGATCAGACTTAATGAGATTTCATAGAAATTGAGTCACCTTGTCAGAAATAACATTCTTATAGATATTTGATACTCAAGAACTCTCATATACTTCGTATTCCCATATTTAGTTCAGATCCTTTCCCTAAGCCTTTAGACTTAGTTGTCATATATTAAGTGTCAAAAGTAGTTAAGTCATTTCTATTAGATTGAAGTATTGATTAAGGATTATCTAGATAATAAGGATATTAGATTTATATTCAAACTTAGACTCCTCATGGTGTGAGTAGCCATATTTTGAATAAAGATACATGATAAGGGTTTTAGACCAAATCTCAATTATGAAGTAATTTCGATCCATATTCACATTCAGTTGTGGATTTAATTAATCACTTAAGAATAAAAGATTTAAATTCAATTCAGATTTAGAATTCAGTACCTGCTCAAAACTTAGTAATCAGTTTCAAATAAGTTCATTTATCAATGTTCAATTTTAATATAAGATAAGTTCAGATTCAGAATTCAATAAAGTGATCAGTATTCAGCTTCAGTTCATATTAATAATTAAGTATGTTTAGACTTAAGATAAATACGTCAAAACCTTCACATAATACATTATATGATAAGTCATCATTCAGTAGTCTTGGGACGATTCAGAGGCATCTGTTGCCAATTCAGAGGAGTGTTTACTCCAATTTAGAGGTGTTGCGACACCAATTCAGGGCATAGTTGCGCCAATTCAGAGACACCTCGGTGTCATTCAAAAGCATGTAGTGCTAATTCATAGGTACCTTGGTACCAATTCAGGGCATAGATATGCCAATTCTGGAGGACTTATTGTATAATGGTGGCCACAGTCAGATTAAAAAAAATCATAAGTAAAACATACCTCAAATTAGAGCATGCCCATGATATCATCCATGAGTATGATGAGAGGGAAGTAGATAAGATAAGTATGTCCCAAGCACTTTGGTGTAGGTCATGGGACCCATGTACCAGGGTACATGTCTCCATAATAAGATAAGGTAGAAAGATAATAATTTAGATTGAGAAATAAGAGATCATATGCTTCAAGTTTTACTCAAAGTTTGATGTTAGTTTCGTGTTCATAATATCCAATTTCAGTTCTTTAGCAATGTATATTTTAGAATACTCATGCCACTTACTCTAACAACTATTTTTCCTAATGCATGGCTGGGGATGCAATGTCAGCAGGATTTGGAGCAGCTGAGGGTCAAAAAAACAAGTAAAGAACTAGAATATTTCAAGCTCAACCTAGTGGGGTGCCATTTGCCTAGATGATCCAGAGTTTTGACATCTTTTTATTATGCCTGGTTATGGTGTCAATTAGATTAGATTTTATGGTTTAACTTGATGTAGTTTTCCATTGACAAAAACTTTGTATGATCAGTTTTACAGTTATGCAAAGAGTTTCATTTACTTTCATTGCAATGCCAATCCTGTTTGTGACACTCCCAGTAAAAAAATGCTTCTGCTCGTGTGATAAGAAAAATCGGGTTGTTACAATATGGTATCAGAGAAATTTGGTAAATGGCCACTAGGCAAAGATGATTCTCATAGTCACCCTAGGATGAATATTAGTGATTATGGTTTATGGATAGATTCCCAAAGAAAGATACAATGACCTAGAATGACTATGAGTTTTCACCTTATAAGAAATAGAGATGTTAGAGATAGATGTTTACCTATTCTAGGTCTTAAGTTACAATCTAACCCTAGATAATGACGTTGCTTCTCCATTCTCAATGGTTATGGCCAGCCAGTAGAGAATTGAAGTGGAATGTCATAAGCATTAGACTTTGATGCATCTCTCATTTCTTACTATTTTGTGTGGTATGGGACACATGTATTAGTAGGTTAGTGAGAGATAGCATGTCCGGATCTCACATCTGTGGGTATGTGCTTGATCACCACATATCTAGAAATGTAGGAGGTACCTGGATGACCTAAGATTAGACGGTCAACTATACTAAATGTTAGAAATTCATGACAAGGTTGAGTTAGATGCCCTAAGTGTAGAGACAAGTTTAGCATAATAGACGTTAAGTATGAGTTGAGTAATAGACCAAGGTAACAAATAATTCTCACATAATCATTTAATGAAATACATTACATGTCTCATTTCATGCAAAATTGTGAACATAAGTGTACCTTATATATCAATTGTCAATGAATGAAGAGTTAAGCAAAACCCTAAGGTGGGTAGTGGCCTAGAGAAATTTCGAGGACGAAAACTATTTCAAGGTGGGTAGAATTATAACATCCTCAATTTCATAGATAATGTAAGCCTTTAATGAGGGGTTTTCTAGTAAGTGTAGGCCATGGGACCTCATGAACCTAACATGGCTAGGTATGTAATTAAGTTTACAAAATTTGTAATACAAGTCATCTAGTCAACCAATACACACATAATGGCTAAAATGTGTATGATTGTAGTCGGGTGTAGACAAATATAAATGAATAATTCATGTAAACAACAATGTGACAAATACATAATATGATGACTTCAGTTACTGGTGTGAGCCCTAAACCTAGTTGTGATCTTAATATTTAGAAAGAAAAATTAATATTGATCAAATTTATCTTATGAAAGCTTAAATTGTGAGATTACTTTGGTTGAAACTTTATTTTCATGATTTATAATACGATTATGCTCATGGACCCTTTGAAAGACCTAGGAAGGGGCCATGTGCCCTAGAACCCCCAATAAGGTCATTTAAGGTTTTCACATGGGTCCTTGGAGTACAAATTTAGGTATGGAGTATTATGTTGTCATAATAAATATTCGAGAAGTCACCATGGTTAATAGATATAAGCTTGGGCATTATAGTGGCTAGTCTCCAAGTAATAATCTTTGTAATGGCCTTGTAGAGCATAAAGGAACAAGAGATAGGTCTGTAATCTGCTGGAGAACAGATAATGTCCTTCTTTGGAATGAGAGTGAGAAAGACATGGTTAATTTGTCTAACCTTGTTTCCATCTACAAAAAACCATGAAATATCTTTAAGAAGGTCAGTTTTAATAATCTCCCATTTGCTTCTGTAGAAGAAACCATTGAAGCCATCAGGACCCAGACTTTTGTTTGGTCCTATTCTCTAGATAGCCTCCTTGAGTTCTTGCATACTAGGTGTTTTTAAGAGATAGGCATTGTCTTCATTGGAAACTTGATGTATCCAATCAACGTTGAGGTTGTTGTTTACATCATCATTTTGTTGTTGGTTATTGAGGCCTTCAAAGTAACTGATTGATTCTTGTGCAATTTTATCTTCGTCAACAACACTGTCGCCATTACTGTCAAATAGTTCAGTAATTGTGTTTAATGCATCTCATTTTTTGACGATAGAATGATATAGTTTAGTGTTAAGGTCTCCATTGGAGATCCAATCAAGGCGGCTTCGTTGCCAGTATTAATGCTCCTCGGCTTTAGAAAGCATGGATAGGCGATCATAGGTGACTCTTTCATCTTGGATTAGTTCACTATCAAGGGGATTTCTTCTTAGTACATTAGAGATATCGTCCATTTCCAGTTTTTCTTTGGCTATCAAGTTTTTAAGGTTGACATATTTCTGTTCCCATCTTTTAAGATCAGCTTTGACATCTTTAAGCTTTTGTGCAAAATTAAATAAGGGGTTTCCTTGGTGTTGGGTTTGCCATGCTCTAGTAATGATTTCCCGACAACCAGTCCATTCCATCCAAAAATTGAGAAAGCAAAAAGGCCTTTTCTTCTTCTTGAGCTCCTTCAGATATATGTTGATAGCTGAATGGTTTGAGAATGCATAGGTAGTTATCTTTGTTTTTGTTCCTGAGAAGTTGTCAAGCCAAGCATCATTAACTAATTCTCTATCAAGCTTACAAGCGATCCTTTTTGCAGTGCCTTGTTTATTATGCCAGGTGAATGTTTCGTTTCCAGCAGTGGGAAGTTCTGTCAGATCGACATTATCAATAGTTGTATTGAAAGTGCTAAGAATTGTAGTCAGCACTACCCTACCCCCAACCTTCTCTTCCCTTTCCCTTATGTTGTTGAAGTCACCTATGACAAGCCAAGGTATAGAGATGATGTTACTTATCCTTTCTAAGGTAGATCAGAGAGGGATCCGATGTTGAGTAGCATTGTGAGCATAGACATCAGTTACATTAACAGTAAGGCCACCTTTATTACTACATTCCGTAGTGATTTGCTGATCGTCTGATTCAATACATGAAATGTCCCACAAGATAGGATTCCAACCAACACAGATGCGACCATTAGGGTCTTTATCATGATTGGAGATCCATTTCCATCCAAACAGGAAAAGTTTATAAGAAGTGTGCTTCATATGTACTTTGATCTTCGTTTCTACTAGAATATCTAATGAGGCTTGAGCTTCAGTAATGGAACGTCTAACCTCTCTTTTCTTTCGTAGTTTCCATGAACCACAGACATTAGTCATTATAAAGGTCATTAAAGACCCCTACTAGTTGAACAGGTATTGCGTGGCCCACCCACTCTAGTAGTTTTGTTCTTCCTATATTTAGGGGTCCTTCTCATTTCACCTTCTTCTTTGTCCGGTTCAACTGCCTTGTCCGCTTGATTAGCAGTGTCTGTTGAGGCACTAGCGCCCTCTTTGGGCCCTTGTGTTTCCTTCGATCTGGGTGTCTATTCATCTATGCTAGATTCAACATGAGTGATGGCACCTTGGGTGCTATTCAGATGATCCTCCTTTCTATTAGTGTCCTCGACTTGGATGGATATATCAATTGTGTCATTGTCAAGGCCTTTGAGTCTTTCGAATCTATTACTGACTTGGACTCCACTGCTCATCTGTGTTTCATTGCTCGACTGAGTGTTTTTTTTTCTTCTTCTTATAGGATACAACCTTCTAGACTTTTGTAGCATTAGAAGTAGTTGTTGATTGCATATCATCCCCTGTAGTCTTCTCCTTCAAAGGGAAGTCATCAGTGCCATGACCGAAGACCTTGCAGTCTGTGCAGTGCTTGGGAACATGTTCATATGTGATAGACACAACAGTCGGATCTCTTCTAGTCATGTTAACCCATATTTCCATTGGTGGTTCCTCATTAGCTTCCAACTCTACAAGAGCACGGGCTTCTCCCAATGATTCTTGCCCTATGGATCTGTAGTCGATGCGGAGAAACTTGCCAAAACCATTGGCCACGATGCCTATGACTTGTGGAGACTAATTCCTTCCCATGATAGGTATGTTAATCCAAACAGGAATCGAACTACAGAAATCCTTCATGAGATCATCACATGTTTTATAGTCTTTCATGACCACTATCCGGTTGTCAAGATATTCATATTAGTATTTCATTGAATACCATATCTAAAGTATTAGCATTTATTCCAATAGGTATGTATATACATCAATATGTATTACATGTAATAGAATAGTCATTGTCCCACTACATCTAGTGATGATTGACTTGTCATCATGTCCAATAAACAAGACACTCATATCTCTCAATGGTTCATTAACCAAGAGAGTCTAGCTTTATCCATCAACATGGAACCTAGAGATGAATTTCTTATTCATTTGTTTAGATGATAATGCTAATTTATTTTTTGAGTCATCAATAACTTTTAGGTACTATTATTTTATCTCATGCATACCAAGTACCACAACATAAACATGACATCACCAAAATTGATCATATCTTTGAAATTGAAACACATGAACTTTATTGATAGACATCCTTGTCATTACAAGACGAAGAAATAAAGTGTTTCTATTTATTGGAAAAATGAAAAGTAGTTCATAACTCTATTACATGCCCTTTGGGCTGAAATAAACTAAAAGGTACTTCTATCTATGGCAGCAACACCTACTTTAATGTTGATGAGTGTTCCTTCTTGGTCCTTTCATAAAGGCCATCACTTCTTTTCAGATCCTGCACATCATATATGTCAGATCTATATCTTGGTATCATATACCTAAGATAAAGAAGCATTTTAAGTTTATTTCATGATACATGAGGTGGAGACTTCCATCCCCTCCTTCTTCTTCTTTAGTTTATCTATGTAGCGAGGGAAATTTCTATTCTAATATCCTGGCTCATGACAATCGCGACATTTGCCTCCCTTGTTCACCCCTCCCTTGGCTTTGAGAGTTGAAGATGACTTGGGTTGATGGCTAGCATCATCACCTTTCTTTGCTTTGCCCTAGCCCTTAGACTTTCCCTTCTTTCTACTAATCATCATCACATATTTGAGTTTGTCTTTCTTCATATGTGCCTCTACTATCCTCAACATGCCCAACAACTTTTTCAGTGGCCTGTCAAATTTGTTCATATGGTAGTTCATTACAAACTAACACTAGGATTCTAGAAACAATTGTAGTATCACTTCAGTAGCCAACTCTTGGCTCAGAGGGAATCCCAGTCGAGTTAGGTTCTCCACATACCCAATCATCTTGAGTGTGTGAGGGCCTACTGGATCTCCTTCTATCATGACACACTTGAATAGTTCCTTGGAGATATCATATATCTCTTATTGTGCCTAGTCTTGATACATGTTCTTGAGATATTGAACCATCTCAATGACGTCCATGTTCTCATATAGTCTCTGTAACTCATAGTTCATTGAGCACAACATCAAGCACTTCCCATCAATGGAATCCTCAATATGCTTCTTATAAGCATCCCTTTCAGCCTTGGTGTGTTGGGAGCGGGTTTTGTTGGCTCTGGTTTATGTAGGACATAGAGCTTTTTCTCTTGAGTGAGAATAATTCTCAACGTCCTAAACTAGTCGTGGAAGTTGTTCCCATTTAGATTGTTCTTCTCAAGGATCGATTGCAACGAAAAGTGATTGTTGTTGGTAGCCATTTATTCTACAAAAAAGAAATTTGTAATTTTAGTCCAAAACTCTTTTGATTTGAAATTGATGATAGTAATTAGGTCTTTAATTAATTATCGCTCCCACTATTTTGTTCAAATTGATAATGTAAGGCCCCTAAACTTGCTTAATAAGTTGAATAAGCTTAATTATCATAATTGAATTCTTATAAACGTAATATCACCTTGTATAATTGCTTTTAAATCATAATACAAGCTTAATTTTCAAATTTGGTCCAATTTGGACATTGTTTGAGCAAGTTATGCAATTTTATGCACATTTTGGACTTTTCTACAATTTACCCAATTGAGAGGTTTTCTTTGCAATTTATCACTTGAATAATGTTCCTTGGACATTCTCTCAATATTTTTTTATCTTTTTGAGCCATGGGGGCACCTATTTAATCCTTGGTTTGAAGGTGTTTTCTCCAAGGGTATTATACGGTTTACCCCTTCATGGATGAGCCACCTTTAGTAGCTATCAACTAAAGAATTATTTGTTTTTCTTGGAAATTCAAGAAACAAGAGATAAACATGCCTATATGGATTGTGGGGGATCTGCTTGTGTGCGTGCTTGTATATTCTTAATGGTTTAAGGCCATCGACACTTGGAAAGATACTAGAACTTTAACTTTTTCTTTTTCTTTATCTTAAAGTTTCATATACTTATCCCCAAGCACCAAAACGAGCCATTTTCTCTCCACCACTTCCCTCGTTCTAAAAACCTCATCCTCCCCCTGTGCTTCTATGAATTTCCTAACCAAGGAAGAAGAAAGAGGGGACCTTCTTGGAAAAAGAATCTAGGGTTGCAATTGATTTCCTTTTAGGGTTGAAAAAGCTTCCTTCTAGTGATCCTGACCTAAAAGAGTAAGAATCTCCTAATTTCCTCCATTTATTTATTTGTTATCCTTCATCCTACCTTTATACAGGTTGGAACCTTGCTGTTCCATGGTAGAAATTGCTCTAAAGCTCTAAAACCCTACCTTTCTTGCTCCTTATGCTTAGGGTTTGCTCAATATTGATGAAGAAAGGTGCTAGATGGACGAGTTCACAACTTATGATTGGATTTTCTACCCTACCTACTCGATTTTTCTTATGTTTGGGGTTTCATGTTCTAATTAGAGGCAAGTTTTATAACTTGTTCCATGTTTGTTGCTTACCATAATATTTCTAGTTAATGTTCTTGCTTGAAAATGGTGATTCATGCACTAAAAAGCTATGCTTGACTTGGATTTCAAATTTTATAATGTTCCCTATTCTAATTTCAGTTCTAGATGAACCTATAATCATGTGTATGTTATTCCTAAGGTATAATATGAATTGGATCAGGTTGGTTTGACAACCTATGGTGCTAAGCACCTATCAACCAATGGTGAATTTGAGGGTTTAAAGCTTGTTTCATTTATAAACCCATGACCCGATGATTGTACCATTGCAACAAACCTATGGTGTTGTCTTCATGAAAACTGATGGTCGAGATCAAAGGTGTCATATGATGGTAACAACCTATATTCAACCCCTTAGGTCAGGTTTTGGATCAATTAGAAGTTTAATGATCAACCATTAAGTGCCCTAATAATGTTATCAATCAATGATGACATTAGATTCATATTTGATACTGATTAATGAATATATTGTTGATATAACAACCTATGGTGACTTAATGGTCACTATTATGGTGGATCAGATCTCCAAAATCTATGGTTAGTTAATCATATAGTTGTAGCTTCAATTAAGCCTTAGACCAATGGTTTCTTGGGTCACTTGATGCAATGGTCAAACCTATACTAAAATTGATAGTTTTAACATATGAACTTGACCCAATGGTCAAGATCTAATGTTTATTCCTCCAATAAAGTTGAATGATGTCTAATGTAATATGTTGGTCCTAATAATGTGATTTAGAGTGTTTCCTTTATATGATCAACTTAAGGAGCTTACTTGTTGACAATGGATGGCTTGTTTTAACCGAACAGTTAATTGTGGGTTTTACCCTACTCTCAATGGAAATTTTTTAGTTGTTAATCAAGGGATGTCTAGGGTTAGATGGTGACTCTTTCTATTGAACAAATCAAGGACTTCATAGGTGGTTTATCCAAGGTGTTTACTTATGTAAATAACCAATGGTCTTACCTTTTAAACATCCAATGGTTCTGGGTGACATTGTGGTATGGTGATATGGGTTGAATGATGATGGAACAAATGGAGGGTTACCCTTAATAAGGTAGTCTCACATATTCACTCATATGAATAGAAGGGATGATAATCATATTGCGTTGATATGTAACCCTAAAAAGGTATCACTTGTTATACCTAGCTTTAATATAACTAAATCATGGTAATTGGGTATGAATAGTGCTTGAATGACTAATACAAGCATGGAGTACTCTGTTACCGTTGTTGAAACCTAGTATGCTATAACTTTATGGTTAAACCTTGATTTATGTGTGGGTTCATACTTGAGAATAATATGGAATGTGAGGGTGATGTTTCACCTTATGCATCCATGATCCAATGGGGATGCCATGAGTTAGGGTTTGGATATGAGTGTTGATTAGTAACATTAATATAATTTATCTTGTGAAATTAACTATAATGAAAATAGATAAAGATGAGCATTCATGTTTAACATTCTTATATGATGTAATGATGGTGGAATAACCCCCTTAACATGAACATAACCTTAATGTGTTAATTGGTGGTTACATAGCCACATGGTTGATACTTTCTTATGCTAAACATGTGCATTATGAATATGATGAGTGTTAATCATATATTGATTCCTTGCATGTTGATGTAATAAAGGAATGTTCTTAGTGTTCAAATAACCACGCTATGATTGTTTATGAGTATCTCTTAGGTCATTAATGCAATATTGTGCTGATCTGGTGTATTATATGTAAGTGATGTTGTTGAGCCTTGTTATAAGGCATGGAAGGATAATGATGATCTTATAGGGAATAATATGATGGTCTTAATGACCTTTGGGCATGGTTTAGCCCTGAATGAGGTGTAATCCTCTTGTGTTGATAAGGGTTGATACCATGTGATATTCTGAAAAGGATTTATATCCTGTGATAGTATGATAGTCTTAATGACCTTTGGGCATGGTTGAGCCCTGAATGAGGTGTAATCCTCATATGTTGATAAGGGTTGATACCCTGTCATATTGTGAAAAGGATTTATATTTTGTGATAGTATGATGACTAGTGTGGTCTCATGAATGGCAAGTGAATACTACCATGTGATGATGAGATGAGAAATTATGTTTCACACATTTTAAATCTTTTAAAAGTTGTGATAATTATATGCTTGCTAGAAATGAATTAGGATTTGTATGTCCACTTGTTTGATGCAGCATTAATTCACCCAATTGGTATAACTAATCAAGTGCAACTCAAATTAGGTAGTTCCCTATGCCGTAGAGCCATCTTTTGTGTCAAAACTTGCTGGATGGTGAAATGAGTATACCTAAGGGAAACTCAGAGTGCATACTGTTGAGTATGTGGAGGTGGCAGGTTGAGGATATATCCTTGTTATCCACAATGTAGATTGTGCAGGTTGGCTATTGTCATGAATCATACATCTAATGTGATTGAGAATGGCTTCGGTCATGTCTCGGTGATTATAACATGATGTGATTGAGGACAACTGCAGTTGTACCTCAGATTGGAGGGTTTTGTATACCCTGGTTTCTAGTATCGTGAACTATACCAAGGGTGGAATAGTGGTTATTAGCTTGACTATATGTCGCTGTGGTGGCAACTTTGACTGATATGCCAGTGCCTTTTTACTCGTACTAATCAAGGGGAAGATATCTTAGGATACTGGCACTCCTAGATCTTGTATGGAACCGAATATCCCTTCACAGGGGTCAGTTGGACTTTGAATGGTACGATTCAAATTCCCTAAGGCATATTAAAAGATGTAATATAGTTGTGTAGCATATTTCTTTTGGGTTATACACAACGTTTCACATTGGATGATAACCCTTGTTTGTTATCTTTACATAAAGATGATGCTTAGTTTAATTAAGAGATAGTAGATATACTTACGTTGTAGATATGCTAAAGATTGTAGATGCATACATACAATAGCTATGCTTGTGTTGATAACTATACTACTACTGTTGATTATAATCATGATGCTAGCTATCTCACATTGTTAGTTATGTTTAGCATGCTAGCCCTACCTTTGTTACTAGAAATGCATAGACCGCTAATCATGCTTATGCAAATAGTTGTGCTTATGTTGTTAGCTCTTCTTATGATGTTAATATGTTCGACCTATTAGACATGCTAATGTTGTTAGCTATTCTTATGTGGCTAGACTTATTCATAATGATAGAGATTCTATGTTACTAGACTTGCTCATGATGCTAGGTATGCATATGCTACTGAATTGCTTATATTGTCAATAAGATAAAGGGTGATAGTCTAGCTAATGATGATAATTATTATCTGCTCCTTTATTTATTCTATCAATCATCCCTGCTATTGACCCTATTTGTTATATTTGATTAAACTACTTAAACTCTTTTATTACTTGAAATGTTGTAATCAATAAGCATTGCTGGAGGTTATATCTCTTACTGGGACATGGGTCCCACCCTTGTGGTTTGCCACATCTTTTTAGGTAATCGACAGTGATGGCAATAGAATTGTAAGGACCCTGACCTCCGTTTAGGGTTTACCCTGTTTGCTTTGCTTAACCCTGATGCTTAGTTGCTTGCTAATCACCTTTAGTGGTGATTAGGGTTTGTTTGTGCTTTGTTGAGAGTTGGAGGTGCTACTTGCAAATAACCCAAGTCTAGGGTTTGTGGGCAAGTTTTTCACCTTGTGTGGCGTTCCTCCCTCTCCTCGCTTCCTCTAGTGTTGATAGGAAGGTTTGGGCCCATTGTTTGTGTTCCTTTGGGCTTGGTTGAGCTTGTTGGGCCTTGTAGTGCCTTGCCTTTGTTTAGTTGGACCTTGTATCGGGCAAGGGGGTGCTTGTGTCACCCAGGGATGTGTCGTCGATGGTGATGGTGTGTCATCCAAGTGTGTCTCCCACGGACCTTTGACCTCGTTTGTGTCACCACTAGTGGACACTTGGTGGTTGATGCTTGCATGTAGCAATAGCCTTGGACATGTGTTTAAGACATGCTAGAGTGGTGGTTTTTTCTCTTGGACAAGTGTCCCTAGGTGGGCGACACCTTGCTTTGCTTTGCTTTGGTTTCTCCTCCATCCCCTTCTATATATGTGTTTCCTTTCCCTTGCTAAGGATCCCTTTAGTTCCTTAGTTTCTCCTCTACCTTGGTGCATGACACACTCTCTTCTTTTGCAAGCTTGGTGGCTGATACCCTTGGAGGATCTAGCTTGGTGGCCGATCCATCTTGGAGTCTCCTTCTTCCTTGGTGGTTCTTGGAGCTAGGAGCTTGGAGCTTGCTTAAGGTGGGTTACATAACTCCTAACCCTAACTACATTACCATCTTCTATGTTCTTGTTCTTGTTGTTTATGATCGGCTATGTTGTTGTTAGTTTGGTTTCCTTGCTTAGTTGCAACTTGTTGGCAGAACCTATGATCTAGGGTTTCTTGGTGAGCAATACTCCCTTCTCTCCTAGGTCTTGAGGAAGTGAGCTTGAGTTCTAGTATCATGAGCAACACTCCTCTCTCGTTTAAGTTGAGAGGTGAGCTTGTGTTCTAGTAGCTTGAGCAACACCCTCCTCTCACCATGGACTTGAAGGGTGAGCTTGGTGTTAGTGGTGGACCTCGTTTAGGGTTGTTCCTTGTGTTGCCTGATTGATGTTAAGAGATGTGCAAGACCCCTCTCTCATTTAAGTTGAGAGGTGAGCCATCTTCTTGAATCTTTTATGGTTTTGGTGCCCTTGAGCTTGAGGTTGGTGATGACCCTGTCGGGTTGCATCTTGCCCGATATGGTGTTGTTGGTGGTGTTGCCCGATATCCTTTCCTTGGTCTGACCTTGGATGACATGTTATGTTTGTGTTGAACGATACACCTTGGTCCTCGAATATGTGTGTGATGGGCGTCACTCTATGTTCCATGTTCTGCCCGATACCCTTATCTCCTTGTTATGACCTGACGTTATGGAGGCGTTGCTAGTTAGTTGTGTGGACAAGCGTCATGCTAGTCATGTGTGTGTGCCAGCCGACAGCCCTACACCTGACGGGCATTGTGCGACACCCTGTCGCCCGATACCCCTGGCTGCACGGAAGGCCATGTGGCCATTATCCCTATTACACGATGCAACATTTCTTGACACAGATGTGCACGACAGATGTTGCACGTTACACTTGAGTGCATGAGATGGTCTGGTTTCTTGGTTGCCTGATACCACTTCTAGTGAGAGTAGTGGATGTTTTTAGTGAGGGTCCTTCCCCTCATAGAAACTGATATGCTGATCTTGCATCATGTTTGGTTTTGATAGTAACCCTGAATGTGCACGATATAGTAGACCACATCTATTCTAAACCTTGTGCATGTATCATGTTTAGTCATGATGGTGGCCTCTGATTTACTTAATGGTAATCGTTATGGTATAACTCATGACTTTACCTATGTATGTGATCATCTTGATATTATGAATAATGTTGAGGAAATGATAAGTGTGTAGAATGCCTTGCTTAATGATGTAACCTATGCTCATGATCACAAGTTGAGGCATGATTGATAAAGCATATAATCATTAATGTCACCTCATACTGATAGCATGGTCTTTCTGTTAAGCCTATGATTATTGTGTATACTAACCATGCAGGTGATGCATAGCCAAGTAAAAGGCTATGAGGTATATATATGATGTGTTTTGGTCTGAGGACCTGAGTTTGGCTAGAGTGCCTGAGTTGATAAGAATGCCTTGAGAGACAGTGACAACATATGATGAGGGATTGAGATCCCATGGCCATGTGATGATCCTTGAGATGGATCTAGATGATTGGCAAGAGGCCAAGTGATAACATGTAATGGTTGGATCCTTGTGATGGATCAGGATGATGTGATTACAATAAAAGCATAACTTTGAGTTTTATGTTGTTTATTCTTGTTATAGTTTGCATGTTATACAACATGGTTGAATCTTGCAATCCATATAAAAGATACTAATTAATCACAGTGGAATATATCATGTAGTTTCCCTGGACATAGATCCATCATCGTCAGGAGCTGGTGATGGTGAAATGGGTTCTCCTGCAGGTTAACCCGGAGCACATATTATTGAATATGCGACGTTTCTCCTAGCCTAAAATAGAGAGGGAATCGAGTGTAGCTGCGGTTGCAGACTCAAAATATGTGATGAGCATGGTGAACATGCCCATGGCTCAGGATGTGTGATATGGGAGCATGAATGCGTTCATGGCTCAGAGAACGGTGAACATGCCCGTGGCTCAGATATACTAGCGTCGTGACCTGTACCAAGGTGGGCTAGAGGAAGGGTAGCCTATGGAGCTGACCCTGTGGCTGAGGCCACTTAAGCACGAGACTGCAGTCCTGCTTTGGTTCTCGTACACTGACCACAAGGGGGAGGTCATGGAGTCCGGCTCTTCCATTGACCTTGTATGGCACCGACTTTGGGTTTCGCAACCGAAGGTTGGATTTGAGCGGTACGGATCACTTCCTCAGGGAATAATAATACGTAATCCAGCCGTATAATATTTACTGCATAAGGCAAAACACAGAACATTGGTTGAGGCCTTGCTTGTGTAGTTAATCTTGTTATATCTTGCAGTTACTTATATGTTCCTCATGTTATGTGGTAAGCCCTTATAATTCTTATCTTGTTAATCATGTTCCATAAAGAAATAGTTGGATATATGCCTTCCGTACATCTGGTAAGATTGACGGTATGAATAGCCTTACTTCATAAACTTCTCTTGTTATACCTCTTATCAGTTATCTACTTTTATCGTTCTTAGGTTTTGTAGTTTCGGCAGGGAGTTATGTTTCTCGCTGGGACTGTGTGTCTCACCCACTGGTTTATACCCTTTTTAGGTGTTCGAGCTAGACATGGTGGAGGTCGCGGAGTGGCGGCCGAGCACCAAGACGAGCAGTAGAAGGCAAGAGATGGATATGCTGCTGTTTTGGATGTTTTGTAGTAGAGTCTTAGAGTCATCCCTGTACTCTCAAGTCCTTGGAGGTGTTTTGATGTTGTTTCGTGATGTATAGTTGTTGATGGTTTGTATATCCTGCTGCTGGCCGGATGTGGGCCGTTATGTATATATAACAGGTGATGAACTCATGTGATGATAGAACAGATGTTCCACTAAGTTGTGGACACATATCAAGATCTTTTATATGTTTATATAACTTGTTTCCCTATAGGATCAGAACTTAAATGTAATAGTTTCTCACTTTATCAGCTTTCCGCAAATGGTTTTAATTAACCTGTGTTTTTGATAATCTGTGGTTATGGTGATTTCTGCATGTTTTCGCGTAACACCTCGTTGTCTATGTGATAGCGGGATGTGTTGCCACAAGAATCGTGAAAGTAAAGAGGAGCTATAGTAATGAATCTTTGAGAAGTTGATTAGATTTCTAGTGTGTCCTAGAGTCATCCCTGTACTCTCAGGTTTGGTTAGGAAAAGTTTGTATATGGTGTTTCCAATGAATCGAAATTTTGTTAGCATGTTAATGCTTATTTGTGTGGCATATACAAATATTGTTCTCCTGTGTATATATGTTCTGGCCAAGGCGATAGAACAATTTATATCAAATTCTTGGCATAGTATGGATATAAGAAAGATGTTGGGCTTTTATGCAAATGTTTTTGAGCTGGTGCTGATGTTGAAATCAGTTTTAATTTACCCATATTTATGGGTATGTGATTAATTAGTGATTGATTGTGTTTTATGTTTTGAGTAATCTTATTTAGTGTAAAGGGTTCTCACAAGTTGTTATCAGAGCTTTAGGTTCACTGAGTGTATAGGGGCACTAGGAATTAGGACTAGGATGATGTCAAAATTAGGAATATGACATAAAAATATTGTGCATACTGCCTAATCTCAGTATTTGGGAAGGTATTCAATTATTGAAGAAAGGTAAGCATGGAACTCTTAGATTGTTATCTTTCTGATTACTCTGATCAAGTACTCATTTTGAGACAATATAAAGAGCTAACAAATAAGAAATCACGGTATGAATATCTCAATCCTACCTTCAAGAAGATGAGAATTGCATCATTATCTATCAAAACTTGAATGTTTGGTAACTATAAGAGAAAGATAAAACACCATGAAATCTAAATCTGAATACAAATAAGGAAAAGAGGAGTTCTTGAAGATGTGATTCAAGTAGATAATAAAGTAAAACACACATAAGTCTACGCTTATAAAGTGATTCAATGTATGAAATCCACATAAGATGGAGAGAACTCCAATTATAAGTATAAAATGAGAAGATAAATGGGAACAATGAAAAAAGAATAAGGTGGAACCTGAGTTCATCTCATACCAACTTATGTGTGTAATAAAGTGTTAGTGTAAAATAAGCATGACATTTGAAAGAAATTAAGGCAGATGATCCATGTTTAATGAAGAAAATGTGGAATATGATGATTTACCTGTTGATAAGTGGTTGAAAACATAATAAAACAAGAGAACATACCCAAGGGTGATAAATAGTCATCAAGGAAGGAGTAATGAGATATGTTAATCATGATGATTCCTATGCTAATTGCAAGGAACCCGAAATGAAAAGGGTAAAATGATACATAAGAAGATGTAACTTGCATAATGAAAATAGAATTGGTTACCTTGTTGGTAGTGACCCTTGAACAATGATACTATGGTATGGGAAGTGTATTTCGCTTTGTGTCTTTCCTTTTTAGGGGACAACTTTCAAGTGGATCATTTCCACTTGATACATGTGGATTCACTGCAAACATGAGGGTGGATAGCTTATTATGGCATAAGGTTTCTTGGACTATGGTTCCAAGATTATAAAGTTTGTGATGAGTTTGCTTTTGAGCCTTCCAATAATTAGGAATACTCCTCTTATATTGTTTTGAAATTTATTATGTTGGTAAAACTAGATGAGATAATGATGTGAGTTCCTTATAGCACATGAGGTGGATACAAAGGTAATGAATCCTAGTATCCAAGATGTATCAACAATATGGGAAGTATATGAAGGTTGGATATGTTTATTAAATGAATGCTCGAAGTATTCCTCTCCTTTAGAGAGAGAAAGAGAGTTGATGATGATCGTCTAAAGGTTGTTTGGAAAAGTGATTCTATAATGTTGTGTATGGTTTGATGATACCTAGGAAAGAGCACTATCAAGGATAGGTGGTTGTTGGTTAATAGATATGTGATACCGTGTTCCTTTAAGATAAACCTATGATCAAATATCAATGCATAAGAGTTAGATTGGATGACATAATTCACATGATCTTGATGAGTTTAGAGTTATGTCCTTTAGACTAATCAATGTACAAATATAATTTATGAATAGGAGGAACATAGTGTTCCAGTGATGTCATACAAGTTATATCAAGCTTTGAATGATGACATGTCAAAGTATTCCAAATATGATAAAAAATATGATCAATATTTCTTCAAAAACCTTAGGGTTGCCGAAGCAATAATAGCTATGAGACAAGTTGAACAAGAGTGAGATGGGGTTGATTAAATTTCTTTATGGGATCATGATATGTCTTCTAAGTAAGTTGTGTAAATCCTAGTAAGGTGAAGATAGTGTTGTTGTTTCACCCCTAACAAGGTTGAATAGGAATGATGTTTCCTTGTATGGAATGACAGGTGCCAATGTCAATATTTCTTTTGATGCTGAAAAATAATTGACAAGAGTTTTAGTGTCAGTGTATAAAAAACATGACAGATACATTACCTTTTTTATGCTTCAAGGAATGGTATGGGACACATGGCATGATTGGTAAAAATCTAGCAAGTATGACTTTTGAGTAATATGTTGATACAATAGATATAATTTTAGGATGATAGCTAGAATTTAAAGTTGAACATTACTACTAGAGTTGTACATATGACAGAACAAGTTTCTACATTCCATATTGAGAATGTCTTCTTAGGTGGGGTTTTTTGTGCTGACCCAAGAGGAGATATGTATGAATGATGTGACATCACCATGATATGCAAGTAACCATGTGACGATAATAGTATGAGGTGCAAAGGAAGTGCCCATCTTTGTTTACCTTGGATTTCGGGGGTGAAATCCCTGTTAGGGGTTTATAGTTGTAAGACCCCTAAACTTGCTTAATGAGTTGAATAAGATTAATTATCATAACTGAATTATTATAACCCTAATATAACGTTATAATATGCTTTCAAATCATAATACAAGCTTAAGTTTCAAATTTGGTCCAATTTGGACACTGTTTGAGCAAGTTATGCAATTTTATGCATGTTTTGGACGTTTTTGCAATTTACCCAATTGAGAGGTTTTCTTTGCAATTTATCACTTGAATTATGCTCCTTGGACATTATATCAACATTCTTGAGCTTGTTGAGCCATGGGGAACCTATTTAATCCTTGTTTTGAAGGTGTTTTCTCCAAGGGTATTTTAGGATTTACCCCCTTCTTGGATGAGCTACCTTTAGTAGCTATCAACTAATGAATTATTTATTTTGCTTGAAAATTCAAGAAAAGAGGGATAAGAATGTATATATGTATGGTAGGGTAGCTTCTTGTGTGTGTGTGTGTGTTTGTATATTCTTAATGGTTTAAGGCCATGGACACTTGGAAAGATACTAGAACTTGAACTTTTTCTTTTTCTTTATCTTAAAGTTTCATATACTTATCCCCAAACACCAAAACGAGCCATTTTCTCTCCACCACTTCCATCCTTCTAAAAACCTCGTCCTCCCTCTGTTCTTATGAGAATTTCCTATCCAAGGAATAAGAAAGAGGGGACCTTCTTGGAAAAAGAATCTAGGGTTGCAATTGACTACCTTTTAGGGTTGAAAAAGCTTCCTTCTAGTGATATTGACCTAAAAGAGTAAGAATCCCCTTCTTTCCTATGTTTATTTCTTTTTTATCCTTCCTCATACCTTTATCTAGGTCGTAACCTTTTTGTTCCATGGTAGAAATTGCTCTAAAGCTCTAAAACCCTACCTTTCTTGCTCCTTATGATTAGGGTTTGCTCAATTGATGAAGAAAGGTGCTAGATGGACGAGTTTACAGCTTATGATTGGATTTTCTACCCTAACTGCTCGATTTTTCTTTTTTTTTGGGGGTTTCATCTTCTAATTAGAGGCAAGTTTTATAACTTGTTCTACGTTTCTTGCTTACCATAAGCTTTCTAGTTAATGTTCTTGTTTGAAAATTTTAATTCATGCACTAAAGAGCTATGCTTGACTTGGATTTCAAATTTTATAATGTTCCCTATTCTGATTTCAGTTCTATATGAACTTGTGATCATGCTTAAGTTATTCCTAAGGTATAATATGACTTGGATCAGGTTGGTTTGACAACCTATGGTGCTAAGCACCTATCAACCGATGGTCAATTTTAGGGTTTAAAGATGATTTCTTTTATAAACCCATGACTAGATTATGGTACCATTACAACAATCCTATGGTGTTGTCTTCATGACAACTGATGGTCAAGATCAAAGGTGTCAGATTATGGTGACAACTTATGGTCACCCCCTTAGGTCAGGTTTTGGGTCACTTAGAAGTTTAATGATCAACCATTAAGTACCCTAATAATGTTATCAACCAATGATGACATTAGCTTAATATTTGGTGATGATTAATGAATATAGTGTTGATCTAACAACCTATGATGACTTAATGGTCACTAATGATGGTGGATAAGATCTACAAAATCTATGGTGAGTTAATCATATAGTTGTAGCATCAATTAAGCCTTAGACCAATGGTTTCTTGGGTCACTTGATGCAATGGTCGAACCTATACTAAAATTGATAATTTTAACATATGAACTTGACCCAATGGTCAAGATTTAATGTTTATTCCTCCAATAAAGTGGAATGATGGCTAATGTAATATGTTGGTCCTAATAATGTGATTTGGATGGTTTCTTTTATATGATAAACTTAAGGAGCTTACTTGTTGACAATGGATGGCTTGTTTTAACTGAACAGTCAATTGTGGGTTTTACCCTACTCTCAATGGAACTTTTTGTGTTGTTAATCAAGGGATGTCTAGGGTTAGATGGTGACTCTTTTTAGAGAACAAATCACAGACTGTATAGGTGGTTTATCCAAGGTGTTTACTTATGTAAACAACCAATGGTCTTACCTTTTATACATCCAATGGTTCTGGGTGACATTGTGGTATGTGATATGGGTTGAATGATGATGAAACAAATGGAGGGTTACCCTTAATAAGATAGTCTCACCTATTCACTCATATGAATAGAAGGGATGATAATCATATTGTTTTTATATGTAACCCTAAAGAGGTATAGCTTGTTATACCTAGCTTTAATAAAACTAAATGATGGTAATTGGGTATGAATAGTCCTTGAATGACTAATGCAATCATGGATTACTCTATTACTGTTGTTGAAACCCTAGTATGCTATAACCTAATGGTTACACCTTGATTTATGTGTGGGTTCATACTTGACAATAATATGGAATGTGATGGTGATGATTCACCTTATGCATCCATGATCTAATGGTGATGCTGTGAGTTAGGGTTTGGGTATGAGTGTTGATTAGTAACATTAATATAATTTATCTTGTGAAATTAACTCTAATGAAAATAGATAAAGATGAGTATTCATGTTTAACATTATTATATGATGGAATGATGACGGAATAACCTCCTTAACATGATCATAACCTTAATGTGTTAATTGGTGGTTATCATAGCCACATGGTTGATACTTTCTTATGTTAAACATGTGCATTATGATTATGATGAGTGTTAATCATATCTAGATTACTTGCATGTTGATGTAATAAAGGAATGTTCTTAGTGTTAATATAACCCTGCTATGATTATTTATGAATATCTCCTAGCTCATTAATGCAATATTGTGTTGATCTGGTGTATTACATGTAAGTGATGTTGCTGAACCTTGTTATAAGGCATGGAAAGATAATGATGATTGTATAGGGATTAATATGATGGTCTTAATGACCTTTGGGCATGGTTGAGCCCTGAATGAGGTGTTATACTATTGTGTTGATAAGGGTTGATACCCTATGATATTATGAAAAGGATTTATATCATGTGATAGTATGATGGTCTTAATGATCTTTGGGCATGGTTGCGCCCTGAATGAGGTGTAATCCTTTTATGTTGATAAGGGTTGATACCCTCTGATATTGTGAAAAGGATTTATATCTTGTGATAGTATGATGACTAGTGTGGTCTCATGAATGGCAAGTGAATACTACCATGTGATGATGAGATGAGAAATTATGTTTCACACATTTTATATCTTTTAAAAGTTGTGATATTTATATGCTTGCTAGAAGTAAATTTGGGTTTGTATGTCCACTTGTTTGATGCAGCCTTAATTCACCCAATTGGCATAACTAATCAAGTGCAACTCTAATCATGTAGTGCCCTGTGCTGTAGAGCCATCTTATGTGTCAGAACTTGCTAGATGGTGAAATCAGTATTCCTAAGGGAAACTTGGAGCACATAATGTTGAGTATGTGGGGGTGGCAGGTTGAGGATATATCCTTGTCATCCATAATGCAGATTGTGGAGGTTGGCTACGATCATGCCTCATACATCTAATGTGATTGAGAATAGTTGCGGTCGTGTCTCAGTGATTATAACATGATTTGATTGAGGACAACTGCGGTTGTACCTCAAATTAGAGGGTTTTGTATAGCCTAGTTTCTAGTAACGTGACCTGTACCAAGGGCAGACTAGTGGTTATCAACTTGACTATATGTCATTGTGGCGATAGCTTTGAGTGATATGTCACTGCCTTTTTACTCATACTGATCGAGGGGAAGAGATCTTAGGATACTGACACTCCAAGATCTTGTACAGAACCGAAAAACCCTTCGTAGGGGTTGATTGGACTTTGAATGGTACAATTCAAATTCCCTAGGGCATAATAAAAGATGCAATACAACCGTCTAGCATATTTGTTTAGGGTTATACCCAGCGTTTCACATTGGATTATAACCCTTGTTCATTATCTTTACATAAAGATGATGCTTAGTGCAATTAAGAGATAATAGATATACTTAGGTTGTGGATATGCTTAAGATTGTAGATGCATACATACATTAGCTATGCTTGTGTTGATAGCTATACTGCTACTGTTGATTATAATCATGATGCTGGCTATCTCACGTTGTTAGTTATGTTTAGCATGCTGGCCATGCCTTTGTTACTAGAGAGGCATATACTACTAATCATGCTTATGCAGATAGTTTTTCTTATGTTGTTATCTCTTCTTATGATGTTAATATGTTCAACCTATTAGACATGATAATGTTGTTAGCTATGCTTATGTGGCTAGACTTATTCATAATGATAGAGATTCTATGTTACTAGACTTGCTCATGATGCTAGATATGCATATCTATTGAATTGATTATATTGTCAACAAGATAAAGGGTGGTAGTCTGGCTAATGATGATAATTATTATCTGCTCCTTTATGTATTCTATCAGTCATCCCTGCTATTGAGCCAATTTGTTATATCTGATTAAACTGCTTAAACTATTTAATTACTTAAAATGTTGTAATTAATAAGCATTGTTGAAGGTTATATCTCTTTCTGGGCCTTGTGGTTCGCCACATCTTTTTAGGTAATCGGAAGTGATGGCAATAAAATCATGGAAGTAAAGAGGATCTATAGTAATGAATCTTTGAGAAAGTTGATTAGATGTCAAGTATGTCCTAGAGTCATCCCTGTACTTTCAGGTCTGGGCAGGAAAAGTTTGTATATGGTGTTTCAAACGAATCAAAATTTGTTAGCATGTTAATGCTTATTTGTTTGTCATATATGAATATTTTTCTCCAGTGTATATATGTTGTGGCTAAGGTGATAGAACAATTTGTATCAAATTCTTGGCATAGTATGGATATAAGAAAGATTTTGGGTTCTTATGCAAATTTTTTGAGTAGGGGTTGATGTTGAAACTAGTTAATTTACCCATATTTTTGGGTAGGTGATTAATTAGTGATTGATTGTGTTTTCTATTGTAAGGACCCTGACCTTCGTTTAGGGTTTACCCTGTTTGCTTTGCTTAACCTTGATGCTTTGGTGCTTGTTAATCACCTTTAGTGGTGATTAGGGTTTGGTTGTGCTTTGTTGAGAGTTGGAGGTGCTACTTGCAAATAACCCAAGTCTAGGGATTATGCGCAAGTTTGCCACCTTGTGAGGTGTCCCTCTCTCTCCTTGCTTCCTCTAGTGTAGTGAGGAAGGCTTGGGCTCATTGCTTGGAGTTCTTTTGGGCATGGTTGAGCTTGTTTGGCCTTGAGGTGCCTTGCTTTGGTTGAGTTGAGCCTTGTATCGGCCAAGAGGAGAGTGTGTCGCCCATGGGGTGTGTCGCCCATGGTGCTGGTTGTGTGTCACCCATGACCCTTTGACCAAGTTTGACCTCGTTTGTGTCACCACTAGTGCACACTTGGTGCATGATGCTTGCATGTAGCAATGACCTTGGACATGTGTTTACGGCTTGCTAGTGTGGTGGCTCGTGCACTAGGACAAGTGTCCCTAGGTGGGCGACACCTTACGTGTCTTTGCTTTGTTTTCTCCTCCAAACCCATCTATATAGGTGTTCTTTTCCTCTTGTTAGGGATCCTTTAGTCTCTTGGTTTTCTTCTCCACCTTGGTGCACGATACCCTTATCCTTGGCAGCTTGGTGGACGACACCCTTGGAGGAGCTAGCTTGGTGGCCGATCTACCTTGGAGTCTTTTTCTTCCTTGGTGCTAGTAGCTTGGAGCTTGCTTAAGGTGGGTTGCATAACTCCTAACCCTAACTATTCTACCTCCTTTCATGTTCTTATACGTTGCTAGCTTTGTTTTTCTTTCTTAGTCTTCATGTTGGCCGAACTTGTGTTCTAGGGTTCTTGGTGAGAAACACTCTCTTCTCTCCTAGGCCTGGAGGAGTGAGCTTGAGCTTTAGTAGCTTAAGCAACACCCTCCTCTCACCATGGACTAGAAGGGTGAGCTTGTTGGTAGTTGTGGACCTCGATTAGGGTTGTCCCTTGTGTTGCCCGATGGATGTTAAGATATGTGCAAAACCCCTCTCTCATTTAAGTTGAGAGGTGAGCCATCTTCTTGACTCTTTAGGGTTTGATGCCCTTGTGCTTGAGGTTAGTGACGAGCTGTATCTTGGTCGTTATAATATTGGGGAGGTGTTGCCCGATAGCCCTCTTGACCTAACCTCTTGGACGATAGGCCATGTTTGTGACAGACGATATCCCTTGCTCTTGTGACGGGCATCACACTATCTCCTTGCCCTGTGACGGCCGTTAGGCCATGGCTTGTGTGGCTGGACATTAGGTCTGCAATGTTTGTTCAAGATGAACCCTTGGACGATACCTCTTGTGGGATAACCCGCCTTGCTTGATATGCACCTGGGATAGGCGTTGCTGAGTAGCCTGTGACGGGCATCACCTTGGCTTTGTGTTGTCTTATAGCCTATCTTATGATGGGCGTTGCCCGATAGGCTGGGTACCCGACACCCTTAGTGTGCGACACCGACACAACGTTGCTTAGTTGAAAGTTTGGCTGTCCTGGGTGGTAACACAGTGTTTCTGGTTGCTTTTGTGTTGGCCGTTATGTGGTGAACAATAGGTGAGGGTAGGTTGCTCGATACAACCTTAAGTGAGGGTTTGTGATGTTTTAGTGAGGGTTCTGCCCATATATATGTCATTTTACTTAATAATAATGGTTATGGTAACACTAGTCCATTTTATCTAACATGACTATATGCATGAACTTGATCATCATGATTATATGTATTATGCTAAGGAAAATGATAAGTAGGTAGTATGGGTTGCTTAGTAATGTGCCTGATACATATGGTTATAAGTTGAGGTAATGGTAAGCATGTATAATGTCTTGCTTAATGTTGTAACCTAAGCTTATGATCACAAGTTGAGGCATGATTGATAATGTATATAATAACTGATGTCACCTTATACTGATAGCCTGGTCTTTCTATTAAGCCTATGATTATTGTATATACTAACCATGCAGGTGAAGCATAGCCAATAATAAGGGGATATGAGGTATGTGTATAGGTTGAATAACTCTACTGTGATTGTTACTCTTAATGTTGAAATAACCTGTATGATGTACATGACTAAGTATTGGGGATTGCTATCCCATGATGATGATGTAAGCCTTGAGAGGCAGTGGCACTATGTGATGAGGGATTGAGATCCCATGGTATGTGATGATCCTTGAGATGGATTTGGATGATTGACAAGAGGCCAAGTGATAACATGTAATGTTAGACCCTTGTGATGGATCAGGATCATGTGTTTACAATAAAAGCATAATGATTGTTGTTTACTTCCTATTATAGTTTACATGTTATATAACTTGGTTGAATCTTGCAATCCATATAAATGATATTAATTAATCACAGTGAAATATTTCATGTAATTTCCCTGGCCCTAGATCCATCATCGTCAGGAGCTGGTGATGGTGAAACGGGTTCTCTTACAGGTTAACCCGGAGCGCATATTGTTGAATATGTGAGGTTTCTCCTAGCCAAAAATAGTGAGGATTCGAGTGCAGCTACGGTTGCAGACTCGGGATATGTGTAGAGCATGGCGAATAGTCCCATGGCTCAGGATATGTGATATGTGGAGCATGAATGCGTTCATGGATCAGAGCACGGTGAACATGCCCGTGGCTCAGGTATACTAGCGTCGAGACCTGTACCAAGGTAGGCTAGAGGATGGGTAGCCTATGGAGCTGACCCTGTGGTTGAGGCCACTTTAGTATGAGACTGTGGTCATGCTTGTGTTGTACTCGTACACTGACTACGAGGGGGGAGGTCGTGGAGTCCGGCTCTTCCATGTGACCTTGTATGGCACCGGCTTCGGGTTTCGTAGCCTTCGGTTGGATTTGAATAGTACGGTTCACTTCCTTGGGGCATAAGAATACGTAATTCAGCCGTATAGTATTTATTGCTTAAGGAAAAACACGGAACATTGGTTGAGGCCTTGCTTGTATAGTTAATCTTGTTATACATACAGTTACTTATATGTTCTGCATGTTATGTGATAATATTTTATAAACCTTATCTTTTTAATCATGTACCATAAAGAGATAAGCGATGATATGTCTCGAGTACAGCCTGGTAAACAATGATGGTACGAATAGCCTTGCTGCATAGGCTGTTATTACTCTACGTTTTACTGTTTATCTTTTGTTGTTCCTTTATCCTTCTAGTTTTATAGTTTCGGTGGGGAGTTATGTTTCTCACTGGGACAATGTTCGATTGTCTCACTCTGCTGGTTTTTAGGTGTTCGTGCTAGATGTGGTGGTGGTTGCTGAGTTGCGGCTGAGCAGCAGGAAGAGCAGTAGAAGGCAAGAGATGGATATGCTGCTGTTTTGATGTTTTGTAGTAGAGTCTAGAGTCATCCCTATACTCTCAGGTCCTTGGGAGCGTTTGGACATTGTTTTATGATGTATAGTTGTTGATGTTTTTTATGTTCTGCTGCTGGCCGGATGTTGGCCGTTATGTATATATGACAGGTGATGAACTTATGTGATGGTTAGATAGTTGTTCCTCTAAGCTGTGGACAAGTATCAAGGCTTGTATATGTTCACATAACATGTTTCCTTGCAGGATGAGGACCTGGATGTAATAGTTTCATAGTTTATCCATTTTCCGCAATCAGTTTTAATTAACCCATGTTTTGGTAATCTGTGATTATGGTAATTTCCGCACGTTTTCGCGTAACACCTCGCTATCTGTGTGATAGTAGGATGTGTTGCCACAAGTTTTGGTATCAGAGCTCTAGGTTCGCTGAGTCTACAGGGATTTAGGACTAGGTTGTCTATTCTTGTGAGTTGTCCATATTATCTCATGATCATCTTCTGCCCTCAGCAGAAGAGAAGTCAAGATGTCTGGAAACCATGAAGAACATGCTCCTGAGTACAGCGATGATGCATCAGTTGATGGAGTTGAGGGTCAAGCACATGAAGATCGGGTGTCTGATGTCACCCAACCTAACCCAGCCATTCTTGAACATCCTACCTATCAACAACTTATGGGGCAGATGATGGCTACAATGAATCTCATGGTTGAGCGATTGCCAGTGCCTCCTCCGTGAGCACAGGCTCCCCATGGAGAAGCATCAGGTATTGGGAAGACCTTCGAGCGGCTTCGCCGAGTCGGAGCTTCGGATTATGCTGGAACGGTTGACCCAGCGGATGTAGATATGTGGCTGACAAGTCTTGAGAAGGCTTTCCGGATCCTCGACATCCCCAAAGCAGACAAAGTAAAACACGCTATCTACCTTTTGAAGGGTAGTACTGGTCACTGGTGGACCATCGAGGAAGAGAAGCGGCCTGGTGAGGTGATCGGTTGGGAAGTTTTTTGGCGTGAGTTCATCAGTAGATACTTTCTGAAGATGTATCTGGATGAGAAGATTAGTCAGTTTGAGTGTCTGCGACAAGGAGTGATGAACATCACCGAGTATGAGGCTAAGTTCATGGATCTGTTGAGGTTTTGTCCTCATATGGCAACAATAGATGAGGAGCGGATTAGACATTTCGAGAAAGGCCTGAGTTCTGAGTTGACAACACATGTCTCTGCGTTGGAGAATAGAGAGTGGTTTGCTACATTTGTGGAATCTGCCCATAGGATTGAAAGGTCAGTAAGGGAGAAAAGAGAATCCATGTCTAAGAAGAGGCCTGCTCAGTTTTAGGGACAGAGGTTTGGTGGTTTTAAGAAGCCCAGGTTTTCAACACCTTCAGTTATGAGAGGTTCCAGTGTACCATCGCAGTGGTCTCCAAGTAAGGGAAGAGGATATGTTTCTTCACTATCTAAGGCACATAGTACAACTTCAGTGGCAGTGACAGGGCCATCTAGGCAACAATTTTAAGATAGGGCATGCTATCTTTGTGGTTAAACCGGGCATCTCAAGTTACATTGCCCGAATAGAGATGTTGAAGTGACACAACAACCGAGGCAGAATCAACAAGGGTCAGATAGATAGCAACCCTGTGGTAGCAGAGGTCGAGGATGCGGTCAAGCATCTCAAGCAGGATCGTCTGCTCAAGGGAGCAGAGGACGTGGACAGAAAGCAACGACTCGATTTTATGCTATGAATCAGCCGGAGGCGATAGTCAACCCGCGAGTGGTGACAGGTCAGATGGAGTTATTTTATTCTGATATGTCTTCTTCTTGCCTTATATCTATTCTGGTTGACTCAGGTGCTACACACTCTTTTATCACCTATAGTATGCTTGAAATCTGTCGTTTACCTGTTACTTGTAAGAAGGATAGCTTGTTGTTAGAAACCCCTCTTGATGGTTCCTCGATGCTTCAAGAAGAGTGACCATCTTGTGTCTTGTCTTTTTCGGGACACATCATTCAAGTGGATCTTATACCACTTGATATGCACCGTTTCGATGTTATCCTTGGGATGGATACCTTAGAAAATTATAAGGTTGTTTTGGACTGTGGTTCCAAGCAGGCAGTGTTTGACGATGGTGGAGAGAAGTGGATCTTTCAGGGAGATAGGAAGATTCTTTCGAAATGTTTGGTATCAGCTATGGTGGTAGAGAAGTTGCTACGATAAGGATGTGAGGCGTTCTTAGCTCACATTGTGGATACCATTGTGGCTACCAATGTGAAAGGTCCTAGCCTTGAGGAGGTGTCGGTTGTTCAAGAGTTTGCCGACGTTTTTCCGAATGAGTTCCCTGGTGTTCCTCCACCCCGGGAGATTGATTTCGAGATCAATCTGGTTCCAGGAACGCAGCCAGTTGCACAAACACCGTATAGGATGGCTCCGATAGAGATGGTAGAGATTAAGAAGAAGTTACAAGAGTTGTTGGAGAAAGGTTTCATCTGACCGAGTATGTCACCTTGGGGTGCTCCAGTGTTGTTTGTCAAGAAGAAGGACGAATCGATGCGGTTATGTATCGACTACCGACAGTTGAACAAAGTCACGATCAAGAACAAGTACCCGTTACCGAGGATAGATGATATGTTCAATCAGTTGCGTGGTGATACAATGTTTTTGAAGATCGATCCACGGTCCAATTATCATCAGTTGAGGATTAAGGCGGATGACATATCAAAGTCAGCTTTCAGGATGAGGTATGGTCACTTCGAGTTCGTGGTTATGCCGTTCGGGCTAACCAATGCACCTGCTGCTTTCATGGACCTAATGAACAGAGTGTTCCGTCTATTCTTAGATCAGTTTGTTGTAGTCTTTATAGATGGCATCTTGATCTACAGTCAGGACAGGCAAGAGCATGAGCAACATCTTCGACAAGCGTTGACTCTTCTTCGCCAGCATCAGTTGTATGCCAAGTTCAGTAAGTGTGAGTTCTGGTTGGAAGAAGTGAATTTCTTGGGTCATGTAATATCTGCTGAAGGAGTCAAAGTGGACCCAAAGAAGGTGGAATCCATTGTGGATTGGGAACAACCAAAGACGCTGACAAAAGTTCGTAGTTTCCTGGGTTTAGCAGGATACTATAGGAGGTTTATCAAGGACTTCAGTGTGATTACGTTGCCAATAATGAAGTTGACTAGAAAGGATGTACCTTTTGTATGGGATGATCGATGTCAGCAAGCTTTCCAGAGTTTGAAAGAGAAGCTGACCAGTGCTCCAGTGTTAGTCCTGCCAGAGCCTGGAAAGGGTTATGTTGTCTTCTGCGATGCTTCCAAGAAAGGCTTAGGTTGTGTGCTAATGCAGGGAGATCATGTGGTTTCTTTTGCTTCACGACAACTTAAGAAACACGAGGAGAACTATCCGACTCATGATTTGGAGTTGGCAGCAGTGGTTCATGCATTAAAGATTTGGAGGCACTATCTGTATGGAGAAGTGTGTCAAATCTTTACAGATCATAAGAATCTGAAGTACATCTTTTCACAACAAGAGTTGAACATACGACATCATCGCTGGATGGAGTTAATCAACGATTATGACAGCACTATCGAGTATCATCTTGGTAAGGTGAATGTGGTAGCTGATGCGCTTAGCCGGAAGTCTTCTTCTCCTTCTACAAAGAAAAAGGCACCGTTGAGTTCCCTAGTATGCCATAGACGGGATATGTTTGTTTCTTTGCGACAGATGAATGTACAGATGGAAGTTTCTTCGTTAGCTAGACTTTTAGCACAAATACAAGTCAAGCCTATGCTGAGACAGCAGATCAAAGATGCACAACAAACAGATGATGCAGTACAGTTGATCAGATCAGAGTTCGGCAGTGAAAGGCATGATGGGTTCCATGAGTTCGAGCATGGGCTAGTTTGCTATCATGATAGGATGGTGGTTCCAGATGATGATGATCTCAGGAAGTTAGTGCTCAAGGAAGCACACACATCGATGTATGCTATGCATCTAGGTGTCACCAAGATGTACCATAATCTGAAGGACGTGTATTGGTGGCCCAGTTTGAAGAGAGATGTAGCTGAGTTCGTGGTTAGATGTGTGGTTTGTTAGCAAGTGAAGGCTAAGCATCAGAAGTCGGCAGCTACGTTGCAACCTTTGCCGATACCATAGTGGAAATGGGATCATATAACCATGGATTTCGTTGTTGGTTTAACCAGAACAACTAGGAATCATGATTCCATTTGGGTGATAGTGGACAGATTGATGAAGTCTGCCCATTTCCTACCAGTAAAGATGACGTATACAGCCGAGAAGCTTGCTCATGTATGCATGGATGAGATAGTACATTTTCACGGTGTGCCAGTGACAATAGTTTCTGATAGAGGACCCCAATTCATGAGTCAAGTCTGGGGACAGTTACACAAAGCGTTGGGAATGCAGTTGAGGTTTAGTACTGCCTTCCACCCGCAGACAGATGGACAGTCTGAGAGGACTATTCAGACTTTGGAGGATCTCCTTCGAGCTTGTGTTTTGCAGTTTCTAGGCAATTGGGCTGTACATCTCAGTTCGATAGAGTTTGCCTACAACAACAATTATCAGCAGAGCATTGATATGGCTCCTTATGAGGCTTTGTATGGAAGGAAGTGCAGATCTCCTTTGTGTTGGTATGAGTCTGGTGAATATCAGCTCTTGGGTCGTGAGTTAGTTTAGTAGACAACAGAAAAGATCAAGGTAATACAGCAATAGTCGAAAGCGGCACAAGACAGGCAGAAGTCTCATGCAGACAATTGTCGATGACCTTTGGAGTTCTAGGTAGGAAATAAAGTGTATCTTAAAGTCTCGCCGTGGAAAGGTGTGCTAAGGTTTGGTCGGAAGGGTAAGTTAGCACCCAGGTATATGGGGCCTTACACAGTTATAGGACGTGTTGGCAGGGTAGCTTACGAGTTAGAGCTTCCGCCAGAGTTTCATAGGTTACATCCAGTATTCCATGTCAGTATGGTGAAGAAAAGTCATCCGGATACAGGAACAATGATACAGCCAGTTGAAGTTGAGCTTGATGAAGATGTGACCTACGAGGAAGGTCATGTGGTGATCCTTGACAGAAGGGTCAAGAAGCTGAAGAAGAAGGACCTGGTTCTTGTGAAGGTTCTTTGGCATGATCATGGCATTGAGGTAGCCATGTGGGAGCTGGAGGAAGAGATGAGGAGGAAGTATCCCTCACTCTTCTCTTCAGATTTCGGGGAAGAAATCCCTTGAAAGGGGTTAGCTTGGAAGGACCCTGACCTTCATTTAGGGTTTACCCTATTTGCTTTGCTTAACTGTGATGCTTTGGTGCTTGCTAATCACCTTTAGTGGTGATTAGGGTTTGGTTGTGATTTGTTGAGAGTTGGAGGTTCTACTTGCAAATAACCCAAGTCTAGGGTTTATGGGCAAGTTTGCTGCCTTGTGAGGTGTCCCTCTCTCTCCTTGCTTCCTCTAGTGTAGAGAGGAAGGCTTGGGCTCGTTTCTTGGAGTTCTTTTGGGCTTGGTTGAGCTTGTTTGGCCTTGAGGTGCCTTGCTTTGGTTGAGTTGAGCCTTGTATCGGCCAAGAGGAGAGTGTGTCGCCCATGGGGTGTGTCGCCCATGGTGCTGGTTGTGTGTTGCTCATGACCCTTTGACCAAGTTTGACCTCGTTTGTGTCACCACTAGTGCACACTTGGTGCATGATGCTTGCATGTAGCAATGACCTTGGACATGTGTTTAGGGCTTGCTAGTGTGGTGGCTCGTGCACTAGGACAAGTGTCCCTAGGTGGGGGACACCTTGCTTGGATTTTCTTTGTTTTCTCCTCCAACCCCATCTATATAGGTGTTCTTTTCCTCTTGCTAGGGATCCTTTAGTCTCTTGGTTTTCTTCTCCACCTTGGTGCATGATACCCTTATCCTTGGCAGCTTGGTGGACGACACCCTTGGAGGAGCTAGCTTGGTGGCCGATCTACCTTGGAGTCTTTTTCTTCCTTGGTGTTAGGAGCTTGGAGCTTGCTTAAGCTGGGTTGCATAACTCCTAACCCTAACTATTCTACCTCCTTTCATGTTCTTATACGTTGCTAGCTTTGTTTTTCTTTCTTAGTCTTCATGTTGGCCGAACTTGTGTTCTAGGGTTCTTGGTGAGAAACACTCTCTTCTCTCCTAGGCCTGGAGGAGTGAGCTTGAGCTTTAGTAGCTTAAGCAACACCCTCCTCTCACCATGGACTAGAAGGGTGAGCTTGTTGGTGGTTGTGGACCTCGATTAGGGTTGTCCCTTGTGTTTCCCGATGGATGTTAAGATATGTGCAAAACCCCTCTCTCATTTAAGTTGAGAGGGGAGCCATCTTCTTGACTCTTTAGGGTTTGATGCCCTTGTGCTTGAGGTTAGTGACGAGCTGTATCTTGGTCGTTATAATCTTGGGGAGGTGTTGCCCGATAGCCCTCTTGACCTAACCTCTTGGATGATAGGCCATGTTTGTGACGGGCGATATCCCTTGCTCTTGTGACAGGCATCACACTGTCTCGTTGCCCTGTGATGGCCGTTAGGCCATGGCTTGTATGGCTGGACATTAGGTCTGTAATGTTAGTTCGAGATGAACCCTTGGACGATACCTCTTGTGGGATAACCCCCCTTGCCTAATATGCACCTGGGATAGGCATTGCTGAGCAGCCTGTGATGGGCATCACCTTGGATTTGTATTGTCTGATAGCCTATCTTATGACGGGCATTGCCCGATAGGCTGGGTACCCGACACCCCTAGTGCGCGACACCGACGCGGTGTTGCTTAGTTGAACGTTTGGCTGTCCTGGGTGGTAACACAGCGTTGCTGGTTGCTTTTGTGTTGGCCGTTATGTGGTGAGCAATAGGTGAGGGTAGGTTGCCCGATATAGCCTTAAGTGAGGGTTTGTGATGTTTTAATGAGGGTTCTGCCCATATATATATATGTCGTTTTACTTAATAATAATGGTTATGGTAACACTAGTCCGTTTTATCTAACATGACTATATGCATGAACTTGATCATCATGATTATCTGTATAATGCTAAGGAAAAGGATAAGTAGGTAGTATGGGTTGCTTAGTAATGTGCCTGATACATATGGTTATAAGTTGAGGTAATGGTAAGCATGTATAATGTCTTGCTTAATGTTGTAACCTACGCTTATGATCACAAGTTGAGGCATGATTGATAATGTATATAATCACTGATGTCACCTTATACTGATAGCCTGGTCTTTCTATTAAGCCTATGATTATTGTATATACTAACCATGCAGGTGAAGCATAGGTAATAATAAGGGGCTATGAGGTATGTGTATAGGTTGAATAACTCTACTGTGATTGTTACTCTTAATGTTGAAATAACCTGTATGATGTACATGACTAAGTATTGGGGATTGCTATCCCATGATGATGATGTAAGCCTTGAGAGGCAGTGGCACTATGTGATGAGGGATTGAGATCCCATGGTATGTGATGATCCTTGAGATGGATTTGGATGACTGGAAAGAGGCCAAGTGATAACATGTAATGTTGGACCCTTGTGATGGATTAGGATGATGTGTTTACAATAAAAGCATAATGATTGTTGTTTACTTCCTTTATAGTTTACATGTTATATAACTTGGTTGAATCTTGCAATCCATATAAAAGATATGAATTAATCACAGTGAAATATTTCATGTAGTTGCCCTGGCCATAGATCCATCATCGTCAGGAGCTGGTGATGGTGAAACAAGTTCTCTTACAGGTTAACCCGGAGTGCATATTGTTGAATATGCGAGGTTTCTCCTAGCTTAAAATAGTGAGGATTCGAGTGCAGCTACAGTTGCAGACTCGGGATATGTGTAGAGCATGGTGAACAGTCCTATGGCTCAGGATATGTGATATGTGGAGTATGAATGCATTCATGGCTCAGAGCACGGTGAACAAGCCCGTGGCTCAGGTATACTAGCACTGAGACCTGTACCAGGGCGGGCTAGAGGATGGGTAGCCTATGGAGTTGACCCTGTGGTTTAGGCCACTTTAGCATGAGACTACGGTCCTACTTGTGTTGTACTCATACACTGACTTCGAGGGGGGTGGTCGTGGAGTCCGGCTCTTCCATGTGACCTTGTATGGCACCGACTTCGGGTTTCACAGCCGTCGGTTGGATTTGAACGGTACGGTTCACTTCCTCGGGGCATAAGAATATGTAATTCAACCGTATAGTATTTATTGCTTAAGGAAAATATGAAACATTGGTTGAGGCCTTGCTTGTATAGTTAATCTTGTTATACATATAGTTACTTATACGTTCCGCATGTTATGTGATAATATTTTATGAACCTTATCTTGTTAATCCTGTACCATAAAGAGATAAGCGGTGATATGTCTCGAGTATATCCTGGTAAACAATGATGGTACGAATAGCCTTGCTGCATAGGCTGTTATTACTCTACATTTTACTGTTTATCTTCTGTTGTTGCTTTATCCTTCTGGTTTTATAGTTTTGGTGGGGAGTTATGTTTCTCACTGGGACAATGTTCGATTGTCTCACTCTGCTGGTTTTCAGGTGTTCGTGCTAGACGTGGTGGTGGTCGCGGAGTTGCAGCCGAGCAGTAGGAAGAGCAGTAGAAGGAAAGAGATGGATATGTTGTTGTTTTGATGTTTTGTAGTAGAGTCTAGAGTCATCCCTATACTCTCAGGTCCTTGGGAGCATTTGGACGTTGTTTTACGATGTATAGTTGTTGATGTTTTGTATGTTCTGTTGTTGGCCGGATGTGGGCCGTTATGCATATATGACAGGTGATGAACTTATGTGATGGTTAGACAACTATTCCTCTAAGATGTGGACAAGTATCAAGGCTTGTACATGTTCATATAACATGTTTCCTTGCAGGATGTGGACCTGGATGTAATAGTTTCACAGTTTATCTGTTTTCTGCTATCAGTTTGAATTAACCCAAGTTTTGGTAATCTGTGGTTATGGTAATTTCCGCACGTTTTCACATAACACCTCACTATCTGTGTGATAGTGGGATGTGTTGCCACATATATTTTGAGTAATCTCTTTTAGTGTAATGGTTTCTAATAGATAACCTCATGTATCAATTAAGAAGATTGTAGTGTACAACCTTCTAGTGAGCAAGATCCAGACTTCCTCTAAGTTATGGACCAGTGAGGGTTGTCACCCACAACTATATTCGTTCAGGTAGGCAACTTTTTCTAATTGCATCATATGCAAATCTGGATAGATGTCATTCACAACTCCTTGCCATGTTCATCTTTATGCCTCAAGGTGCTTGATTCGATCATGGTTACCTTGTTAAGTCCGACCCAAATGTCAACACAATGAATATGCACCCTGCTAGGGCAGACTGACATATTCACCATCGCACTTCCACGAGATAGACGGTGCACCACGCTAGGGCATGCCCACACTTAGTCGATCAAGTTTTTCATGTGTGCTACTTTTGGAAGACATCTTAAACTTAATACGTTTGTTGAGTGATTTTAATATGCTTATATATGCATATATGTATCCAATCACCACATATATAGTACATATCATATACATGTTATATCTAACAAAATAAACTTGCAATAATGATGAAGCGATGATTATGGCCATCCTATTGTAGTTCCTTGGAGCCACAAGGAACTATGGCCATCTAAGGTCTACATCACATGCAACCTATTATTGATGAAGATATGTGCTTGGGTTTACTGGTTCAACCTTTTAACCGATCGACTCGCCTCTTGGCCGGTCGGTTGGTCTCCTCTAGCCGGTCGTTTGGATCCTCCAGATGGTCAACTCATCTGGGCTTCTCGTAGGTCCACCAACTGCTCCTCAGTCGGTCATCCCTATCCATCAAGCGTTCATCTTCAATCTTCATCATAACAAGAAACAAAGCTAATCCTATTTTACATAATCTTTGTGAAACCTAGAATCTTGAGTTATCTTGAGTTACATTCAGAATCGAAGAAGAGGGCTCAGTGCGTAGACCGAGATGAAAACAACCATAACCAACCACACACATGTACATAGGGTTTATAGGCCATAACCATGGTACACATCCACCATTAAAACCATTTTAAGGTGACACATATCGATTACATATATACCATATCATATATGTATATATTAGTTCTGGGATCATGTGGTATTAACCAGATATTCACATTAGTCATTTAAATATTCACATCATATGAAATAAATAAAATATGGTAAAACCAAAATTTGATCATATTGATTATCCCAAAACATAGAGTATTGACATGGCTCTAATACCACTATTAGGATTTACGTGGTCGGAGTAGGCAGTGAAAAAAAAATCTTACTTGACCATAAACCCATAGCTAGCAGATCGCATCAATATCTTTGTAATGGGAATGATGGTTTTAACAAGATATATCTGGTCCTGAGGCTTGCTCAATGACAAAACCTCACAGCTAGTGCAGTCTTCAACCACCTGTCTTTGACGACATCTGTGCAGCTCCTAGTCTTGACCCGAACTATGGTTGACTATCGTCCTCCACAGCGGAAGAAGTATCCAACTTCTATAGATTGTCCACACGGACCACAGAGAACTCTAGTCATCCTGAAGAACAGACTAGAAGGAGTTGTCCCCTTCTGTCAATGTACTAGTCACTAACACACTCTCCCAGAACCAATTGCTTTTCTATAGTTGTCTTTCCCTAGTTGTTCCTCCCTGGACGGGTAGAACTTGATTGGGCTCTCTTGGTTACCAAAACTAGAGATGACAACAACTTTGCAAAGCAACTAATGTTCTGAGTTGTGTCTCTAGAGAAGCCCCCTGTACCCCTCTATTTATAGTAGAGAGTAGGGTCAGGGTTCCCAGTCTGTGCGGGAGTAGAAGGGTTCAAAATTTTCATGAACAATTTACATTGCGGCAGGCGAACCGATCATTTCATAACTGAAACGGTCATTTGGCATGGTGAGACGATCAGTTCACTAGTGAAATGGTCAGTTGGGAGTGTGAACCGGTCATTTCACACAGTGAACTGGTCGTTTCACTTCCCAGACTTTCCTGCAATTGGCTCTCCTATTTTGTTTCTAATTAAAGCAAATATTAATTCATGTCCCAATCAAATTGAACAAGTGAAACAAAAAAAATTCTCACAAACTAGGACAACTCAACATTGCTTGTTTGGTCTAGTTCAACCAATTGGTTCACCAGAGTGAACTGCTCATCTCACTAACCATGAGTCGATCGGTTCACCTAGTGAACAGGTCAGTTGGTGGTCCAGATTGTGCAGAACGTAGTCAATTCAGTTCGACCAATCTGACACTCTAATCAGTTGGTTTAACACTTGAACTTGATGATTCTGAGTTAAGTCTATTGATTGAATGTTTGATTGAGTACCTAAACACTTTAGTAATCAATCCAAACATCATTCATGGATAAACTCTTTTCTAGGTTAATCCTTTGTGTGTGACCCTATAGGTCCCATTTCACGTTGGCAGTGAATGTCCATAACTAGCGTATGACATCACAAGCAAAGAGTGGTGCCTAGTCACACATCGGTGCTACCCAAGTGAAAAGGAAAGTTGGAGAACAACTTTCAATCCTACAGTCTATGATTGGTGTTCCAATGAATGTATAATTTTGTTTGTCTCTGATATCTTGTATGAACTCAAGGAATGGAGTTGTCATCCTTTCAACATTCATTCATGTTTCTTGAACTAGAGCAGACTTTCAGAGATATGTGGACATCAATATCATATGTTGATTCACATTTGCATGCACATGCCTTTCTCAGCCTCGTTTATCAAGTGGCTTGGACATCATACTCCCTTAGGAGGGAAAAATCCCATATCTATCACTCACAGTCTATCTCATGCATCAAAGTCACCCAATCATCATCGTTATAACAAACCATGTCTTAGGACTACGTTTGATGATTTCAAAGTATACCCAATCACATTCGACGAGTGTAGTGATTTTAGGTCTAAGAATCACAATCACCACTATCACTATGGGAGTTGATTCTGACTACCATGTAATGGTTCCATGTGGCACTCTCATGGTGGGTCTGTCCGATACACTGTTCTCCAACATGTATCTGTGTGCTTGGTTTTATATCATATATCATGAGTAATGAGACATTGTCATCAACCAACAACACTCTAGTCTTGGTGTGTCATTGTTTTCTATCAACCTTCTGTAATGACATCCAACTAGGGACATAACAAGAATGCACATACTCTTAGAATCCGCATGATCTCATTGTTCAGGTCCTCAACCTGAATACATACATCATTGAGTATTTCCATTCTTTAGAAATTCATTCTGCTCCATCATATATGTCATAATTGATTGAGCTAGAATAAATTGGAATCTTTCCTTTGATATTTATCAAATTAATCATAAAATATGCCAATCCAATCATCATATGATTAGCTCTCTGGGCATACATGCCAATAGTAATGTGGTGTGAATAAAATTTTTGTGCATATGTATCGTATGTTATTGTATTGTATGTGATTTCATTAATATAGTTACTTATTGGTCATGCATGTGGCACAAAATGTCATTTCTGATTAATTGTCACATACACTATGTGTAGGTGTTGTACTTGTATTTATAAAATAAGAATATTTAAGTAATTGTAAAGCACCATATGTATGTTGCACAAATCTCATTTCTTTTTATAGACTTACATAATGTGTGTATATGCACTATATGTCCTCTGTTGTAGTAATGTGGTGTGAATAAATTTTTTGTACATATGTAATGTACGTTATTGTACTATATGTGATTTCATTAATATAGTTCCTTATTGGTCATGCATGTGGCACAAAATGTCATTTCCAATGAATTGTCGCGTACTGTATGTGCATGTATTGTATTTGTATTTATAAAAGAAGAATATTTGAGTAATTGTAAAGAATATTTGATTATATAGGTGTCGATATGTACAATAACTTATTGTGTATTGTACATATAAGTATTTTATGTATAATTTATAAAAGAACAATATGTGATGAATTGTAAACAAAAGCAGGTCATGAGTGTTATGAAAATAGTGCATTGTCTAGGTACAATACTAATGTAATTATTTGCGGCATACACAATAAATGTTTTCCATTTTTGGCGTACATAATAATTACATACAATGTATTGTACATAATTTCATGTAATGATGTGTTGTGAATAAAATAATTTATTGGTCATACGTACTATACATGGTTATATTTGTAAAACAACTTATTGGTTATTGCAAATACGGAGGGTACAATGTATATGGTTTTGACAAACTTACTTCTCCATGCAGACCTATCTAGATAGATTTATGTTGTGATGTATGCGGTTGTGTGCACTTGTACTGTACGAGTATGTACTATACATGATTTTGTTTATGTAGTTACTTATTGGTAGTGTGTGGATTCATATTAAGAGCGCATTAGTGAATGGGATGGTAGACTATACTTGTAAATATTGATTATTAATATAATTAATTTGTAGGATGGAGGGTGAACGTGGATTCCAGTCTAGGTGTAGCTTTAGAAAGTTCAAGAAGGTAATGGAAATGGCTAAGAGTGAACACAAAAAGAAATTCAAACAAACTATCTTTGGGAGATTTTTGAAAATGAAGTGTCCATCAGCTTTGGACCTTGATTTGTTTGAAGAACTTGTTCGATACAATGATGAAAATGAGATAGGATTTGTTCTTAAGAATGTGGTGGTCAAGTTCAAGTCTGAACATGTGTCCTATATATTTGGATTACTTTCTGAAGGTATGTTTTGAAGTTGTATTGTACTAGACAGATAATTATTTAGTAGTGAAATTATTAAAACATTACGTTGTTCACTGGGTAGGGGAAGAATTGTTATTGGACTCTGATAGAGGTACGGGGAGAACTATATTGTACGGGGGGAATACTTTTCTATAGACCCCAAAGTTTAGGATGTAATGGAAAAAGTTGCAAATCTTAAGGAAAAAAAGAATGCAAAAAGCATTGAGGATTTTGTCAAGATATAGATAATTGTCTTGTTGGTGGATTTTTTGTTCTCTTATGGTAGTTTTGCAATTTGCAAAACATTTCTTTGATTTGGTTGATGACTTGGATTCATTAAGTAACTATAATTGGCTAGAATCTATCACGAACTACTTCCATAATGGAATTGTTGATGTTAAAGATGACATGAAGATAGAGATAGAAACATTAAGGGTTGATACGAAAAGGTTGAAGATGGATCTTAGAAAAATAAAAAAAAAACAAATGAAAAAGTGTCAGTTATGGTTCAGAAAATGGAGGAGCTGAAGTTAGTGTATGAGAAATCAAAGAATGCAATAAATATTCTTTGAAAACATCTTCAACTGAATGTCATTCTTGATCCAACAGTTACAGTGGATGATGAAATCGTCAACACAAAGGTGTGTCCCTATTCAAGTATGATACTTAATATTTGTTGACATATATGTACACTACTTAATATTTCTTGTTCATTGCATAATGCCGATGATACTTATGATGAGGGTGGGGTGTCATCTTCTGATGATTTTGTAAATCCTCTGCTATTGAAGACAAATGATACCAAGAAAAATGAATCTTATGTGTCTGATACTGTGAGAGATGTCATAACAAGTGTAAGTTTATGTGCTATTATCAAAATAAATTAATTTGTGGTTTCATATAGTAATAATACAATTTTAAAATAGAAAAGAAAAAATAATAATGTACTAATAAGTGTTGGTTTTGTATTATTTTAGTTGAGAGATAAAATGTATGAAGATAACAATCAGAAAGGAATCAGGGTAAGATAAAATCTTTTTCACTTCTTGAAACATATTTTTTAGTTGATAGTTGTTGTATGTTGGGAATTTATTTGTTTTATTCTAAGAAGAAAATAGATAAAATAATTTCAAGAGAGGTAATTTACTCTCTAGGGAACCTCCTCTCCCTTCTCTCTAGACTTCTCCCGGTGGCCGCCACTGGGGGGAGGGAGCGTTTCCTTGGCGCTTTCCTTCCCCTAGCATCCACGTAGCCACGACGAGGTCCGATCGATGTTTGATGTGGATTCCTGGAGTTAAGGTGCGGTTGGGGTCTTCTCCTTGGCTGACCTGGAAGAAGGGAGGACATGGAGCATCGCGAGAAGTCAGGCGCGGATCTACGGTTCGGTTTTGTCGATTTGATCGACCTCCACCCAGTTCAAGAGTGACTGATGGAGAAGAGTCTTCCCTCTCAGATATGGGGCTCCACTCTTTATACTCCATTTTCGCAGGCGAAGCAAAGGGATTCCTCGCCCTTGCTTCTCAGGCACCCCTTACTCCTCTCTCTAAGTGAGTCCTGGTTCATCTAGGGTGGTGAATGCCTTCTCATCCACGATCTCATTGGTTGTCTCGGCGACCACGATGTTGTAGGGTGGCTCGCCTCAGGCAGAGATTCGAGCTATCCACCAAGTCTGCACTGACAACGCCTCCCTTCTCCAGGTGTTGTGGTGGGGTCTTGTCCCCTGCTCTATGGTTCCGACCCTGACACAGTAGAGATGCCCCATCGGACTCGGTTCAGTCTCGACAGATTTGATGGCAAGTGGAAGACCAGGGTTCGCCTATGTTTAGCTAGCTAGATACCAAGCGGCTATGCGCTGACGGCGGTCCTGTCCTCCCACTTCTGTGTCTATCTGTGGATGGTGGATGGGATCTTTGCAGGGTGGCTAGGGCTGAGTTATCTTCCCCAACTCCAGGCGGTGATCCCCCATCCTCGACCCTCGACACAACATAGTTGATGATGTATGTTGGATGCCCTCAATGTGCTCGATGTGATGCCTCTGTGCAAATAGGGGCTTTGGATCATAGTTGGGTTTCTCTTGGTCCTGTACATGCTGCTTAATCTAGTTTCAATGTGATTACCAATGGTTAGCAACACTTGGATGAAAGTGGGTGATCGTAGTCTCTCCATGAACCACGTCTTGTGGGTGTTCTAATTGCCAGTGGTCTCATGGTCAGCCTGTCCTCAGCCGCAGCAATCTAAGGGAGGTTCTCTGATGCTGTCACTGGCCTAGAGTTGAAGTTTGTTTGGTAACCTGTCGATTGAAGTATAGGATCAGGTGCAGATGGTCCTCCACTTCAGGAAGGAGATAGTGTGTGGCAGACCTATCCTCCTTGACTGATTCCATTAGCGATCCAGCTGGTATGGCTCTCAGGAGTAGGGACAGGGGCTGACAGATTAACTTGGTTTGGTAGTCAAGTTGGAGATGTTATAGGCATATTCGTGGGTGTTTTAATGGTCTTGTATGTTTTCCCTTCTCCCTTCTAGGCGCATTCTTCTATTTAGAACTTGTTTCTACTCCAGACTTTCTATCAGTTTTGGAGTTTTTCTTTCTGATTTATGATCCCTTGTTATATCCCCCTGCATGGGGATTTAGGGATCTAGTTTATTCCCAAAGGGGCACATTGTACCCAAAGTTTTGGTTTCCTAGTAACACGTTTTTTTGCCGACCAAAAAAAAAAAAGAAAATAGATAAAATGCTAAAGAAAGGAGATAAAAAGAAAAAAAAAACTAAGCTGAAGTTGGTTGTTAAAGATAAGGGGAAGAGAATAGCAGTACATGAAGATATAGAAAACAAATGTTGGAAAGGAGATTCAAGAACAAACAAAAGGAAAAATGAACAAAGAAAATGTTGTGGTGAAAGAAGGAAGTGAATAACTGAGTATGCAAAAGGTATGTGAAAAACTAAATGAGATTGTCCTTAATGTACCGTACTTAATGCATGAGTGTGTTAAATGCACTTAATGTACTAGTTGTACTGTACTTATATGTACTATTTTTCTTGTGATAAGGTTAACCATGAAAAAACCTATGGTGATGCACATGATATAGATGAGTCATAAGTTTTTAACATACCACAAACTGCTATTGATCCCAAACTTGATGATAATAAGTAAATCTGTGTATAGTATATATTTATTAGTTGATTGTTAGAAGTGGTAAATGTACTGTACTTAATCATACTGTAATGTATGGTACTGTATTTATATGTACTATTTTTTTAGGAAAATGTTATCGATGACATTGGAGTTTTAGAAAAGAACGATGATGATGCGCATGGTATAGATGATTCACAGAATGTTCACACAACAGAAACTACTACTGATCCCAAACTTTTTGCTGATACATTAATTCTTTTATAGAATATTAATTCAATGCATGCTATGAATAACCATACATATTTATTTGAACATTTTTTTTAAGGAAAATGTTATTGTTGAAATTCGAGTTGTAGAAAACAACCACGATGATACACATGGAATAGATGATTCACATAATGTTGACGCAGCATAAACTATTGTTGATCCAAAAATTGTTATTGATGTGGTATTTCTTTATATAGAAGATGTGTATTAATTGGTTGTTATATGTACTTAGTGTACATTACTTAAATGTACCATTTTTTCTTAGGATAATGTTGATGGTGAAACTGAAGATGTATCTGCTACTAAATCAAAACTTGAAGCTGATGAGGTAAATCTTTATATACAACATATGTGTTAATTGATCTCCTATATTAAACTTTGGAAGTACAGTACTGAACATACTGTATGACCCTTTTACATGATAGTACTGTATGGACATTATTGAAAATATTACTTACTTGTAAGGTTAGATTATGTCATGTGTATTTATATCTTGTGCTGACTATTTATTTTTTTTGTGATGTGTTCTTAAATAAGAAAACACTGAAATAGAAGAGTGGTATTGTTTTAGATAAAGAGATTAATACTATATATGCAACACAAAAAATGCTGGAAGAGTTGGGAGATGTTGAAAAAAAATGAATATGAATTTATTGATCTTATGGTCGAAGATGAATAGGTAGTTAAATGTCAGCTCATAAAAAATAGTTTCTTAATATGTTTGAAAATAATTTGTAATATTTTTCCTTTATTTGTTATTCTATACATAAGAATGGATTGATTTTTTATGTGACCATATGGAGAAGTTTGGAAAGAAACTGAAACAAAGTTCACTTGTGAAAAATATTAAGAATAGACCACGAATAAGGAAGTCTAAGGTGATAATGGAAGAATTGCAAGGTTTGTTTAGGAAAATAATGAATTTGACAATAAATCCGTGGAGAGTGTAAATGAAAAAGATAAAGAGAAACTTATAAAGGTGTTTAGTGTACAATTCCATTTATGTGCATAGGTATTTAGTGAATTTGACAAATCTTTGTTTGTACTATCAGTTGTCATTTTAATATTTGCATGCAACTTACTTGTAAAGGCAACTATTAATATATTGTCATATTTCAATATCCAACAATAGCCATAATTAGAAAAGATTTGAAAGAATTGTTGAGAGTAGGTGGGATGGTGTCAAATCAGGTAACTATGACAATGCAATTTTTTTTGCTAACTGGTAATATTGTGCATACTGTACTTGGTTTTCTAATTTTGTACTATACGTGATTGTATGCATAAGTATTGTACATAGTTGTATGTATACGTATTGTACGTGGTTGTATGTATATGTAACGTACGTGCGTTTATTTATAGAGTAACTCATAGTCATACTATAAATTCATTTCAGACTTTTTTCTTTTCTTTTGATTAATTGATGCATCTATAAATTACTTTTAGGTCATGGAGGCTGTGATGGACTTAAAATGGGAAATTTATGACCAGATGAAATGTGATGATTATTTTATATTTCATACATCGTTACCTCAGGTGATAAGAGAGCATAGTCATGCATCGATAGTTACATTTTTAGTTTCTAAGATTGATAGGATAAAAAAGGCAAAAGTTCTGTTGTTGCCTTTACTGACAGGAGATCACTGGCATCTAATTACCACTTCTTCTGGAAAAAAGATGTTCGTGCACTATAATAGTTTGGAAATGGGGCAAGTAAACAATGAAGTTGATGTTGATGCAAAGCTTGTGGTTACTATATAAATATTTTAGGTAGTGAGATTTGTTTATATATGTGTTTAATACCAAATTACATCTTATAATAGGAAAATACGATCAAGTATGCTTTGATAAAACATGGAGGGATTGTGAAAGATTGGGAGATGATTTTTGATAGGAAGGCATTGCAACAACTATCAGATTTAAATGATTGTGCACTGTATGTTATTGGGTGGATTGAAGAGATTTTGAAAAATGGGATTGTCCATGACACACATGGTAATGATGTCCATCTGCAATGAGGATTATATGCTTCAACATTGATGAACTCTTAGTTTGCAATTACCAACTCAGTCGTGTTTGATGATTGAAGTAGAAATTTTAGAGTTGTTATTATGTTTGTATTTCATCACCAAACATTATGTTGATGATATTTGTATGAGTACTGCCAACATCTTATCTTGTGTGGTATTGATTTGATGTTTGAATGTACAATACATTGCCTTTTTGGTAATCATAATATCTATTTGAACTTATTGGTGGCACCTCTTTAGCTATTTGTGTGACAAATATAGTTGCTTAAAGTAACTTATTGGTGATGCAGAGGTTACAGTAGGTGTTTTTTAATCGACTGAACATGGTTGTATGTATAGTATGTAGTTGAATGCAAACACTAGTACATGGATGTATGCATATGTACTGTGTGTGTATATACTGTATGTGATTTTGTTTATTAGTCATGCATGTGGCACAAAATTTCATTTCTTTTTATCAACTTTCAACTGTGTTTTGGATGTACTGTATGTTCTTATTATGGTGTACTTTACGTGCAAGTATTGCAAGAGATTCGAAATCATATATAATTTTACAGATAATGTCACATATTGTACGTTCTTATTGTCACATTCTTGTTTTCATACTCACATAGTTGAAGATCATTAGAGATTTATAATAGACATACATGTATTCATGAATATGTTTCAAGTTGTAAAAGTAAGTTCTTGGTGATGCAAATGGTACAATGTTGATGCTTTTGACTGACACTTATTTAGACAAAAATTGTGACATATTGTATCTTGTCATATTATACACGTACGTAGTATGCTTGTGTATATTGTACGTGATTTCATTTATATAGTGACTTATTGATCATGCAGGTTCTTTTTATCAACTTCCATATTGTGTGTAGATGTACTACACGTTCTTATTATCATGTACTATATGTGCAAGTATTATACCTATTATTTATAGTAGAATTTATTAAACCACGTGTACAATTATCAATTTGAAGGGTATTGTGTTTAAATCAATTCTGACTTTGTATTGTACTCAGATAATCGAAGATACTCCCATAATTGAAGATCATTAAAGATTTATGATAGACATATATGAATGCAGGAATACTTTTGAAATGATTTAAATATTTTATTTCATTTGCAACACTTGCATTTCAGAAATGGGGAAAACAGTTATTAAACCACCCGTACAAATATTTATTTGTTTCAGGAAAATTGGGACAAAAGTTATTCAAAATGTGTGCAAGATTTGATAGATTAAAACCCAATTACATATTAAGGGAGAGGACTTCTTCTGTAGTATGTGAAATATAAGGAGATTCATTTAGGTCTTGAACAAATGATTTGGCACAATTTCATCGATTGTTGGCTGTAGATTTATTTCATCACCAAACATTGTGCTGATGTGGTTTGGATGTACTGGATGGTTACTCTATGATGCAAATGGTTGCGGGCCTATATCTTCCACATTCATTATACTTAAATGTATATCTATTGTGTTGTTGTCTGGAAGTACTGTACGAACATTTGTTCTAGAATCCTTCGTGGTTGTATTTTTAGAAGTCCTTTTTTTCTTTGGTGTCAATTGCTCTCTCTTTGATTTATTTATTAGAGATTATGGTCTTCCAACACAAATAGACACAACATGGTCTTGTATAGCTGGTGTGTTTTCTTGTAATACATAAAATGTAACCATTATAGATGCTAATACGGGAATGTACAGTTCTAAAATAAAATATTTATTGTTGTGACTTGTCCTTTTTTGTTCAAAATAGTGTTTATCCTGTGGTACGCATCTGCTAGCAATCTTTTGACATATTCATAATTTTCAACAGATAATCTTGCTAAGTTAGCAAAACCATCACATATACTATAAATGTGCTATGCACATTGCTCAGGATCATCTCCAATACCAGCTAGAAAGGTGTGAGAGGTTTTGTATTCCTGATGTATATCTTTCTGCCATATATCCAATATATATTGTTGTGGTATTTTATCAAGTTTCAGATTTCTGCTAATGACACATAGAATATCACTGCATAAAATTCCCTTTGACTTGAAACATAGATATGAACAATTTATCTCTTCCTCCTGTATTCTATATTGTACGTCAAATTCTTTCAGAAAGGATTTGCATTCATCTGAACTTATCATAATAGGTTTGTGCTCAATAACAACAAATCTTGATTGAAAAGAATCCCCATAAATGAGTTTGGACTTAGAAAACATCATTCCTTCACACTCATTTTGGAATTTCTAGAAAATATTTATGGTATATGTTTCAGTGTACCATGTCTCAATGTTTAGTGTTGTTCTGAGGTGTGGTTTTTTGTAGAAAGATTCAAAGTCTGCTAGCTTATCTTTTTCATATTTTGATTGAAGAGCAGCATCATATTGAGAAACTAACTACTTCAGTGATGTACGTGGATTCACATAGTCATCAAAAAGGCATTCATCGATTCACTTCTTTGTGTTGAGGGCATGTCGGCCCAGAAAAAACTATCCACATAAATAGGAACACAAAGATGTTTTAGCTCGAGAATACTAGACAACCAACTCTCTTCTTTCTTACCCGCAAGTTGGATATCTTGATGCCAAGTGTTCTCAAACTTGTGTATAGACGTACTCTCATAAACTTCATCTTTTACTAGCTTTGAAATGTGTGAGTCCTTTCCTAATTTCTCAGGAAGTCTTTTCATAATATGTCACATACACAGTCGATGATAGGTATTAGGAAGAGCTATTTTAACTGCATTCATAATATGTTGGGCTGATCAGCGACGATGCCCTTTGGTTCCACACCACCTCAAATGAAAAGAAGGATTTAAATCATTAAGTTGTACAATACTAAATCATTTAGTAGTATAGTACTATGTCATACAATACTTGATAAAATTCAAAAATAGACGTACCCATACATTCAAGCCCTATTTGAATAACCATACATATTTCTCTATAGTCTCCTCACATAATAATGCACATTACATTAAAATTGAATGACTGTGATGATTAATGCCAACAAATGGTGAAAAAGGCATTTCATATCTATTAGTTAGGTAGGTTGTGTCGAATGTAATGACATCATTAAAGTATCTTTACGCATGCTTTGATCTTGAGTCTTCCCAAAATACATTCTGTAAAACACCAAGGTCATCTATATCAAGAACATAGAAGAGATCACTATTTTTTTCATTGTAATGAAATATTTCTGAGTCGCTTGAGCATCGCCTTTTCTAAGTTGGATGTTTCTAGATGATGTAGCATAATTCATCAAGTCCTTCTGAGTAAATGGAAGATTATCATATGAGCCCATTTTAGCAACAAAATTAGACGTGGATTTAGTAGGGCAGATACCTATAAAATGACATGGTTAGTACTATACAGCTGGCACAATATGAGTAGTACAGTACACCACACACAGTATGTTACGTACGGTGAGCGATAAACAATTTTGATACATATATTGTCGTTTAGATCTATGTGTCTTTGGATGTCATGAGGAATCTTTCTTTTGGATGGTAAAAGTCAGACTAAATGAGGTTCCAGAAGCTCATGGTTATGATTTTCTATAATCTTATAAATTAAATATTCACTATTATGGTTCTGAAAAAGTCTCAAATGAGCTGGACAATTTGTCTTTAAAGTCGGCTTATAGCTGTACAAAGAATCCTTTTGTTCTTTCGAAGGTGGACCTGAGTTGGCACAAGCAAATTCTACTCTTCTAACAACATCATCACCAGGATCTTTAGCGGAGTGAGATGTTATAATACCAAAACCACATTTATCGGCATATTTGGTGTAAAATTCTTTAGGTTTAGCTATAGAGTCAAATCACAACCCAATTTCCGACTTTGACGAAACCTCTAGGTCATTAGGAACAAAATAAGAATCATCTTTGTTAGGGCTTGAGTCATTTTGTACAATATAGAAAAAATATTAAACAATAAGATTAATAAATGTAGTAATGTGTGCTAGTATTGTGCGTATGAAAGTTATTACAACCTGCACACCATCGAAAACAATCACTTCTATGGGAACTTCATTTGGTATAGAAGGAGATTTGTTACAGTCCATAAAATCCATCTGTATAGGCCAATGAGATAAACTAAACTTCATAACATTGTGCGCAAAGATTAAAATGTGATATAGTACTGTACGTCTAACATAAATGTGTGAACTAGAGAAATAAATTTTTAATGGAAAATACTTAATGAAACTATCAGTGTGAATCCGTTTGGAAGAAGATGTGATTGGTGCATCTACAATAATAACATGTAAACATTACAACATATTAGACTCAAAACAGAAAAGAGATATGTAAAAGATAGAACTATTATATGTACAACACACACACATCTATTGGGGGTTGAGGAGTGGGGATAAAAATGAGAGGGATGCAATGCAACATGTCTTTAAAAGATGATTGTTTGAAAAAATGGAGGGAATAATAAGAGTGAAATTTAAAATTTCATGGATGGATGCAACCATCTCATTGCGTGCGTCTCGTTGCATGCATTTGCATGGTCTTACATGTAGAATATCAGTAGCAATTGTATAATATCCCTTTTTCGGATACGAGTTTAGGTAGTGGAGGATTTCACAAGTTTCCAAGATATAGGTGGGTGGGTGGGAGGGTTGAAAACTACCTATGGGTAGAATTTTTCTTTGCTTACGGTGAAGGGCTCAGATTTGATCCATCAAGCAGTTTGGCCACACCATCAATGCCATCGAATATACCATTCTTGTACATGTGATCGTGCAGACCGATTGGACCGAATCATGGAGAAGTTGATAAAAGGGTACTGATATATAGCACACTATATACACCAACATAGACACCCTAACCTCAGGAAGCCCCAAAAAGGCACACGCCACGTAGGAAAATAGCGCAGAGTGCGTATTTTTGAGGCTTTTTCCGCACTATGTGAATTGAGATGCAGGACAGTGTTAGAAGATTAAACGGCACCCGTTCGGTTACCCGACCCAACCCAAAATGTGGGATTTCCCAAAAAAAGAGGGTGCACTTCCGCCTTTTGTGCAACGAGGCTCTTGTGCGAGGTTTCTGTGTGGTGATCAGGGTGAAGCGAAGTGAGCTGAAGAAGAAGCTCGTTACTGGAGGAGGAAGCTGGTTGTTAGCAGAGGAAGCTAACCAAAGCTGGAGGAGGACGTTGCGGAGCTTGGTTCTAAGTTGATAAGATGAAAAGCTAAAGCGAGAGGCACAAAGCTTGGCGGAGGAAAACGCACAGTGCAAGCTGAAAAGATGAAGCAAGAGGCGGAGACAAAAGCAGAGTTTTGTCGGAGAAGACAAATGCTAGAACTACGCGGAGAAGCTTAGGTAAGTACTCGAAAATCTTTCTACTTTTCCGAAAACCCTTTTCTGATAAAAACCCTTTGCAAGTCACCTTAATACGATAGAAATCTCTATTTAGCAATTTTTTATGGAGATACAGGGGATTTAGAGGATGGATTTCAGAATGTGGTGCATAGGGTTCCGACTTGAGAGAGAAGGAAACTAATTTTTTAGAAACAATGAGTAGAAGGTTGCCTGTTATCTTAAAATTAAAAGTTCTGATTTGAATAAATATCGGTACTATTCTTATGATAATGCCTGGAGTGCATGGTATATTTGACAAGGAATATAGGTTATGTATAACAATTGAATGATAATATTGTTTTCAGAATATTATAATAAAATTTTGGCTATGTGTATTATATCGTTTGGGTTTATTATGATAATGCATGCAATGCTTATTTCATATGGTTGAAATAGAAATGAATTCGTTAGTATTTTTGTATGGTACTGACTATTTGGTTTTGGTCAGAATTAATAAATCTTATGACAATAGTAGTTATGAAATGCAAATTTATTCAATTTATTCTTGGTATTGTTTTGTATAACTATTAGTATTGTTTAGATTTATTTTTGGATTTTATATGGTAAGCTGGTTATAAATTTATGTGACAATGTGGTATACAATTTCTGCTAATTTGGCTGTTGAAATGTTCTTTTCGTACATTGATACATTAATATTGGTATAGATTGGTATATTTTGGGGAATTTGAAATATGGGTACATAGATATAACACTGGGATGTGGCACTACTACAGAAATGGCTTATAAAGTCACTTTTCAAGGTGTCGGTTGTATACATAAACCGACACCTAAACTCTACAGTGTCGGTTGATAAGATAAACTGACATCCAATCTATGAAGGGCGACCAGACACGGGTACCGCTTTTATTAAGTGTCGGTTACTTATTAAAAAACCGACACCTAAAATCAACCGCCAAAACCAAAATTCCAGTGAAAAAATTACCTCCACAATTTGACATATGGCGTCAGTTCATAAATAAATAACCGACGACTAAAGGGTATTCGCGAGACAGGAATAGTTGTCGGTTGTCTTTTAGTTAAAAACCGACGACTATAATCTAGTATAGTTGTTGGTTTTTGGAAAAGAACCGACACTTTTGGTTTAGATGTCAGTTATTTTGAATAACCGGCGCTTATTGTCAACTTAATAGCTTGCGCTAGCGCGAGCGACTCTTCCCCTAGCCTTTCCCTGTTTCATTCCCGATTTCCTGATTAGGTCCGGCGATTTTCTTTCTCGTCTCCGCTCGGTGCTGCCGTCGTGTTGTTGTTGTCCTCTCGTCACCGCTCTTCGCCTCCGCTGGTCGTTGCCCACCACCGGTCGTTTTCTGTCCTCTCATCGCCGCCACCGGTAGAAGCAACTACGGTGCTCTCCTCGTCATCGCCGCCCCCGCCGGTAGAAGCAGCTTTTCTCCTCCGTCAGCTTCCTGCAAGGTAACCCACTAAAGCTTCACCACCTTTTTGGTCCTCCGCCTTGCTTTTCTCTGCCGCCGCCAACCTGGAACTCACCCAGGCGGCACCTAAGCAGGTGCCAGGGCACGCCTAGGGTCCCAAGCCCAGGTGCCCTGCCTAGATAGGCCTTTGGGCGGATGCTTGGGCGGCGTCAGGGCACGTCTAGGCTGCTGCTGGGGTTTGGATTCATCTACTGGATGCCCAAAACATGCACTGATTTCACCAAGTCACCCCAAAAGCCATGAAAAATATTCTGATTGTGTTTATTTATTAACTGATTTCACCAAGCTCGTGGAATTTTTTTTAAAGTTATTTACTGATTGTTTTTATTTAATTATGTACAGATACATGTGTGCTATACCAATCTGATAGTCCATGATAGAACAAAGCATAATGATGTTGATTGCAACTTTGTGCGTCATGCTATTCTGAATTTAGTGTATATTTACTTCATAATTGAATGTTTAAGTAAGTTATACATATCTTGATGATTAACTGTAATGCACACATGTGACATGCTTGGAATGTAAATGATGAACTGTAATGCACACATGTTTAACTTGTTTTATTGTTGAGTATATTGAGAATCCTAATCACCCTTCTTGCTTAATGATGAACTGTAATGCACACATGTGACATGCTTGGAATGTAAATGATGAAATTTTCCCTAAATTGCCAATCATGCTTTTAAAGACATCAATAATCACCCTAACTTGAAGAACTAGGATTTTAGGTATAAGAATGACAACACATTATTTGTTGGCCTAGAAACCCGTCCAAGATTTACTCATTAGGAGTAAATCTTGGATAGTCCCCGGTTTGGGACTGTTCTTGAACACCTAATCTCGCTTAGGATGTAAGTGTATAATGTGTATTGGGTTTTCAAGAAAATTTCGGCAGCATTTCCCCGTTTGTTCTCTAGGTACATATGTACTTGGAGAACAGTGGGGAAATGCTGCCAAAATTTTCTTAAAAACCCAATACACATTATACACTTACTAGTGAGATTAGGTGTTCAAGGATGGGATAGGTGGCACATGTACATTTATTATATATAAGAATGACATCACATGTATTTGTTAACCCTAGACCATAATCTTGTTGTAATATATACTTGTTTTCTCTTTGATCATAGAGCTTTACAATTTTGTTGTGATATATACTTTGTTATAATAATGTGAACTTTACAATGCGAGCTTTACAATTTGAATTACTTTACAATGTGAACTTTACCATTTGAATGTGAATTTGCAGATGGCTGACCATTCTCCTGATGACCGTGCTGATGATTACCGTGAGGGTGAGGACATCAATGCGCCGCCTCACAATGTAAGTTTTAAAAATATATCATATATTTATATCTATATGTCCATTTATAGTTATATCTTGTAAATGTGATTATTTTGTCAAATTTTAGGTTGATGATGCACAGATACCATCTGAAGCACTTGATGCACTTGATCAACATCACCAAAAAGTTGACAAGAGAAGGGGCATCACTATGATGAAGAAGTTAATTGTGTAAAAGGGCAATGGACCCAAACTTGTTGTGGATTTTGATAATGCAGGAAATGCATGTGGTGTGAATCGCAATTCATTTATTTCATATCTTGGGTTTGTTACTCGTAGCCATTGCAGTTGTCGCTTAGATTCTTGGCATAACGTTTCTAAGGAGAAGAAAGACTTAATATGGAGGGATTTATGTGTGAGTTATTATTAATTTGCAATTCTATTTTGTAGATTACTAAATTTTTGGATACTAGTTAATAGCAATTCTATTTTGCAGAGTATATTTGAATTGGATGAAAAGTTGCATCGTAAATGCGTGATGCAACGCTGTGGGAGAGTCCTAAGGAACTATAGGACAAATCTCACCCGAGAATACATAAAAGAAGCTGACAAGAGGAAGAAGACAGCCACTGAACAGTGGATCTTCCTGGACAAAGAAAAATGGGACGCGTTTGTCGCTTCAAGACAAACTGATGAATTCAAGGTATTAGGCGTCAGTCTCAATCTCATTAATTAATATATGTTGTATTCACCTATTCAAGATTAACATTTAGTGTTACTAACCAAATCATTAATGTTCATACTAACTAGGCCCTCAGTGAGGCACAAAGATCAAGGTGTGCACTGAATGTGCATGACCACACAATGGGTCCAAAGGGATATGCAGGCATTCGCCAAAGACTACAGTCTGAGGCTACTACTCAGTCTGCTGCTACTCAGGAGTCCTCTACCATAGGTATCACACCTCTGCCTCGCCATGATGTCTGGATAGCTGGGAGGCAAAATAAGAAGGGAGAAATAACGAAGGCCGCAACTGCTAAGGCGGCTGCAAAAATGGTAAAATACAACTCTTACATCAATCATTCGAATATTGATTATTTGTGTTGTTTACTTAATTACAAAATTTTGTTTTGGCGATTAGTGGGAGCTGCACGAGCTGAGGAAACAAGGCATGTTCATCCCTGAGGGCACAAGGGATGAATTGACAGTTGCTCTGGGTAACCCAGAGCATCCTGGACGTGTTAGGGCTGCAGGCGCTGGTGTGGGCATCAAAGCTTTTTTTGGGCCATCCCAGTGCAAACATGTCCCAAAAGCGGGACTTTCACAAGAGGAGGTAACATATTCTTTCTTTATAATGTTACTATAAAAGAGAATTCAATAATTAGAAGCTAACGTTTCTTTTATCCATGCATAGGTAGATAAGCTAGTTGATAGGAAACTAGAAGAAGCAATGAAAAAAGTGGCAGGCATCTCAGACTGCCACTTACCAGACAGTACCTACTGCAGGCTCTACTCCTCCTACTCCTACTGCATAGGTTGGGAGTAATCTTGTAGAACCACCACCTAGAACATCTGTTGTAAGTATTTTTATGACACAGTAACTAGTTTTTTAATTCAAGATGATATGTATATATGAAATTGTAGTCATTTCAAAAAAAGATGATATGTATATATGTATATAACATTATTTACACAAAAATTTGTAGGGGTTGAAGCCATGTCGTCTAAAAAGTAAAGAATTTGTCGTTGCAGAGGCGTCGGCTTACCCATCCCTACTAGGGGAAATGTGTCATGGGTCTCCAGTACCAGCTGGTTGGATTCGTATGATCCCGATACATATATTCTCCCAGTGGATGGATCTTCCATTGCCATATGCCCACCCAGATTGTGAAACGCTTGGTGAGGCAGTAGGCGCAGTGATATTGTGGCTAAAAGCGGATGTCCTTTTTACTGAAAAGGTATGGTAAATTTACATTACGTTCAATTGTTAGTGTGTGTATATGATGGCAGTTGATCTGAAATTATATATATATACAGGTTAAAAAGAAGACACCCACAACATCTAGGCCTCCACTTCCACCTCCTACATTACCTAGTTGGGTTCCACAGGACCTACCTGTCCTGTTAGGTCCTAACTGTAGGGGTATGGCAATATAGTTAGGCGAACATGATATAAACTCCCCTATAACTGTTTCTTCCGATTCAGATTCTACAGGTCAGTCATACGAAACAAAACTATTTATACAAGATATTTTGGAGTTGTTTCGATATGCTTGGCTAAATACATATGTGATAGAGCTATGGATAAGGTGAGATATTCTTTATACATCCATATACCTTGTGTATGATCTGGTGATCTGGTTTCTTATTTATTAATGCATGCGTAATTAATACATATTTTGCAGCTACTTAGACAACATATGTGCAGATTTTGGATTCAAACATGTAGGGTTTTTGATTCCACCTTTGATTAGTCTAGTAGCTAAAGACCCTACGTCAGTTCAACAATACTGCTGTGAGGCTTTTTCAAATTTTGTTGTAAATAAGAAGATGGTGATAATGGCTCCATTCAATGTAGAGTAAGTTTACTTTGCTTATTATAATTTGGACTTAATAAAATTACATTTTTATTGTGGATTTTGAGTTATTAATTTTTAACTTTTTTACCTCTAGGGGTAGGCATTGGGAGTTACTGGTTATTGCCCCCGAGACTTTCACTGTGTATTATCTAGATCCTAAGGGGAGTAAATTGAATACAAGATTTGGACACATAATGAAAATGGAATTATTCCGGTGAGAAATATTTCATTTTCATATCTGTTAACATATGTTATTACATTACTATTTAATTGCAATGTTCTGTGTTACATTAACATGTAGGGGTTTTGAGGAGTTCAAAAAGGCTAGAGGAAAGGTCCCCACGAAAAAGAACCAGCCAATAATTTGGAAGAATGTGAAAGTAAGTTCCCGACTGTAATATATGGATATATTATTTATGGGAACAAAGCTTAATTAGTTGTATTTTTTAATATTTTGTATGTTTGAATTTATAGTGTGCTACACAAGACAACGGATGGGCATGTGGATACTATGTCATGCGATATATGCACATGATTATCAAACATGCCACACTGGATATCGAGTGTATTGCTCAGGTATTATATAGTCTCATTAGATAATATGATCGAAATATATCAATCTTATTTATAGATCATTAATTATATATATACATCATTCTCTTTACAGGTGTTTAAAGCTGACCCCATTACAGGAGAGGCCTTACCAGATGAAAATGCTCCCTATACGATGGGAGAATGAAATGAAGTAAGAGAAGAATGGGCAACAACCTTACAAATAGTGGGGGCTTTAAAATATAATTGGGATCCTGATAGTGAATAATGACTAAACAATGATATTTTGTAAATGAATTTGTGAATTATAATATATGTGTGAATGTTTCTACATGTCTAGATGTTTCTACATGTGTCTGAGTGAAAATGAATGAAAGTGTTGGTTGCTATATGAATGTTTCTACATGTGTGAATGTGAATGAATGGAACTACAGATTGCTAGCTACATGAATGTTTCTAAATGTGTGAAAATAAAATGGAACCGCAGGTTGCATTGCTAAATGCATGTGTGAATATTTTTGTTGTTAATTTTGTAGGTTTGTGGCCTGTTGTCGGCTGATATCAATGGATGTCGTAAAACCTGCAGTTCATAACTGAACTAAATAGGTTTCTCATCCTGCGACCAGCCACAGTAGGTCTGCAGACTAATAGAAAAAAAAAACAAAACAATAGGCGTCGGTTATTTGTAAAAAACGGACACACAATGTTATAGTGTCGGTTTTATATAAATAACTGGCATCTATTTCCTGTGGCGTGAAGATATATGTCGTCGGTTATTTGTAAAAAACCGACACTGATAGTGCCCAAGATGGCGCCCTTTCTGTGGCGCGAAGGATTTGTACGTCGGTTTCTTATCTAATAACCGACGCCTATAGTCACATAATGGCACGTTTTCGGTGGCGCGCGAAGAGTTTGGGCGTCGGTTTTGGAACCGACGCCTAATGGGTGAGCTTTTAGTGTCGCCCACATAGGTGTCGCTTAGAAACCGACACTAAAGGTAGGTTCTGTAGTAGTGTGGTAAGGTTGGTACTGTGTCTAAGATGTATTGGTATTATTTTGTGTTGTGATTTTTAGGAAGTTTATGAGAGGGGATGATTAAATTTAACACTACGGTGAGGTAATGTGGGTACTATGTCTGCTAGGTATTAGTATTATTTTTTTGTGTGATTTGGGGAGAGTTGAGGATAATGGATAATAATATTTAGCATAATGCTCTGGAAAACTTTGCTATTGCATTGGAGTGTGTAATTATTTTGTTTTGTGATTTTGGGAAGTTGAGTAGAGAGGATAATTGTATTTATCATAGTACTGTGAAAAAATTTATGTAGCATTGGGCTATAGTGATATTGGTACTGTGTGTATTGGCAATTAGTATTATATTGTGTTGTGATTTGGGGAAAGTTGAGAAGAGTGGATAATTATATTTAGCATATTGCTATAGCACTGAGGTTTAGTGACTCTAGTACTGTGTCTAATTGCTTTTGGTATTATTTTGTGTTGTGATTTTGGGAAGTTGAGTAGAGAGAATAATTGTATTTATCATACTGTTGTAAAAAAGTTTATGTAGCACTGGGCTGTAGTAATATTGGTATCATGTGTATTGGCAATTGGTATTATATTGTGTTGTAATTTTGGGAAAGTTGAGAAGAGTGGATAATTATATTTAGCATATTACTGTAGCACTGGGGTTTAGTGACTCTGGTACTGTGTCTAATTGGTTTAGGTATTATTTTGTGTTGTGATTTGAGGAAAGTTGAGGAGAGTGGATAATTATGTTTAGCATACTATTGTGGATAAATTTGTTGTAGCACTGTTCTGTGGTAATGTTGGTACTGTGTTTATTGGTAATTGGTTTTATTTTGTGTTGTGGTACACTTCACTGTGTTGTGGTAGACTTCACTATGTTGTGGTAAATTTGGTATTGTGTCTATTGGCAATTGGTTTTATGTTGTGTAAAAATAGGTAATGACATGTTTCTTAATGCATATTATAGGTGTTGTTACTAGACATCAATATGTCAATTGAGGATCAGATGAGCAAAAAGCATTTTGGGAGTAAATGCTTGATAAGAAAATTTTAAGTTGTATTAGGGATGGATAAAAATGAACACTAAACCATGTTTAAGGAAACTATATTCGGTGTGTTCGTTGGGATGAGATGTCCTACTTCTTTGGACATGAACTTGTTAGAAGATCTTGTGTATGCATATGATGGTAACAAGATGGCTTTCAAGATTGGAAGCACAATGGTGGGGTTTAACCCCCAACAAGTTTGTGCTATATTAGGATTACCTACTATAGGTAAATCATTTTAGAAAAACTATAAGTATAAAATTAGATTTAGGGCACTACATCAATTGATTTTATGAATATTATGTTTTTTCTTTGTTTAAGTGTTAGCAGTTTCTTGCACTCTGAAAATCGGCCGATAAAGGAAGTAAGATTAGATGTGAATCTTTTAAAGTGGATCCTAAAGTAAATGATGCTATTGAAATATTAAAAGAACTTTTTGAGAAGGAAGACAACAAATGTAAAGAAGACTTTGTGAAGATATGGATTTTGGTGCTACTTAGTAGTTTTTTGTATCCATATGGAAATTTTGGAATACAAAAGGTGTTGTTCGATTTGATCGATGATTTAGATAATATTGACGGATTCAATTGGGCTGAGTCTATCCATAACTACCTCCATTTGGGGATGATGGATATGACTATCAATCGAAAGGGCTACCTAAAGGGGTGCAACACACTGTTAATGGTAATTATTGGTATTATAGAGTTGATTTATGATACACGTCTGACCAATTATATTATTATCAAATGTTTATTCTTTAAAGGTCTAGTTTTGGGAGGCTCAGAAGATGTTACCGGAAGATTATCCAAATGGGGTACCACACACCAAAAAATGGAAATATGATCATTAGTTCAGTATTTATTTGTCAAAACATGATAAAAAAATCACTGAACTTAATGGGGTATACATCCATGATGAATGGAAAGTTGGTGATGTGGGAAAGTAGTTGGTGGTTTCTGATGACAGTGATGTGCTAGATTCATCCAGAGTGAAAATAGTATATCTAGATGCCGATAAAATGTAGTTAGGTTTGGAACTAAAAAAACAAAAGTTGAAGTATGACAAAATTATGGGGAGGTTGACGGCGGAGAATGAACAGTTGAAACTAAAGGTGAATGGTTTGGATATGGCTTTGAATAAAAGCCAAATTGATTGTTTGAATTTGAGGGAGGAATTGGCGATACATGGATTGGTTGATCAAACCATGAAAAGCACATGTTCTAAAAAGTTTGGGAGTGAATACGATGAGGAAGATGAGTCATACGGTGATACCCTTGCAGATATGAGGGATAGTCTGAAGGTATAGTACTATTACTATTTTATTAATATATTGATAATTATACTATTATGAGTAATTGTTTTCATTGATTATAGTAGAAAAATAAAAGGAAGGTGCAGGAATCAGAAGATGATGGGAACAGTGACGACATAGATGTTAGTATTGTGACAAAGTTGTTTTAATTATTTTAATAAAAAAATATATAATGTGTTTTTGTGATTGATGTAGGATTTCGTTCTCCTCAAGAGGCCTGAATCAAAGACACTAAAAATAAATGTCGATAAAAAGACATTTTCTTCGAAATTAAGCCTGAAGTTGTTTGCGGACATTAGTATTGTCCTAATTATTTTTTTGTATTCACATCATAATTCATATTGTAAATTTATTAAAGCTTTATTATAGGAAAAAAGCAAAGAGGAAGAACAAGCCGAAGCAGATAACATAATAGCAGATACAATATCTTCCATTACTCGAGAAGCTTGTGATCAAAAACCACAACAAAGTGTTGCAATTAATGATGAAACAATAAAGTAAATGTTCTGATATATATATTTTTTGGTACAATTATTAGTGAAATTTGGTATAGTAGTTAAAAAAAATAAGTATGTCACAACTTGATTATTTAAATGCCAGGACAATGTTAAAGAAGATGTCCCTAAAGTAGTTCAGAGTGATATTAGTGAGAAAGAAAATGTAACAATGACTGTAGAGTGTGAACCCTTTGCGGTCTAGATAGTAGAGATAATAAAGATAAACTGGTATGTGGAATATTTTATATTGTGTTCATAGTATTTTTATTATAGTAGGCTTTAAATTGACTAACTTCTTAATTTTGTTAAGGTGCATGCCATTGGAGAACATCAAATAAGTGAAGTTGGGGGAGAGCAGGCTCAAAACCCTACAATTGAAGAAGGACTACAACATAGCCCTGAAAAGGAAATGGAACAGTTTGCAGGTGATGATAGTTTGTTTGTAACACCTGAGAGAGGAAACACTGTCATTCTTGTTGAAGAAGAGCAAGCAGTAGGGACGGGAAAACTCTTGGTATGTATTAATATGAAAATAAGTATTGGATGATATATGTATTGCTACAGTGTTAAATAATAATGTCATTGTCATAATTCTTGTAGGCTTAAAAGTATACCAGCACAAAACTAGATAAAAAAATTGATGATATTATCAACAATTTGTTGCCATCTGGTTTTGACAAAACACATGTTAAAGGTTTGAACGGGAATCTATTGATTGACGATCTAACGACGACGAATGATGTATATTGTTATTTTTTAATTTATTATAACTGCATAAAGTCTCCTGTCTCATAATTATTGGTTTTATATCTTGTTTAGTGGGAGACAAAGGAATGGATTGTGGCAGTTTGTGATCATGTTGATCAAGTGGAAGATGACATTAAGAAGAAACTGAAGGGGAAGACTGCAGTGCCGATTGTTAGAAGAGTGAAGCTTAAGAGGAAGGCAAAGGGAGACGATGATGATCTGTTCGTTATTACTGTTATGAGAGATTTTGATAATAGCACAGTGCAAACTCTTAAGGATGAGGATATAAAATATCTTGAAGTGGTAATATATTTTTGATATGTTGTTATTTTGAACAAATATTAAACGATGATTATAAAAGTTGTAATTTGTGTTTGATGTTTGATAATTGTGTACTACAGATAACAAGGGAAGGAACCAACGATGGTGATATTGTATATGCGGCACCACACACAACTTTGATGAGAAGTGATTTCAAGAAAATGGTGAAAAGGGCAGGAATGTTGAGCAATCAGGTTAGCAAAATCATACAACACTTCTATCATGAAATATTAGTATTGTTGTTGTATCACATAAGTATTGCTATGTTTGTTCGTAGGTCATGGAAGGCATGATGGAACTAATGAGGAAAGTGAATGTAGGGAACCATACAAAGTGCTTCATTTTTCATTCCTCATTGCTAGACACCATTAGAACACACAATGAAAGGGGACTGACCACTTATTTCTTGAAAAATATGGGGGAAATATTAGAATCCAAAACTATGATTATGCCTATTTTGACAGGTGCACACTGGCATCTGCTGGTAGGAACATTAGACATAAAAAGTTTTGTTCATAATAATAGTTTGGAGGAGGAAAGGAATGTGGACAGTGTTGTAGTGTACAATGCATATGATCGAGATGCATTGCTTATGGTAAGCACCTCTAATTTCAAATATATAAGACGTCATTGACTGATTTGTTGAATAATTAATTTTGTGTGATGTTTGTGTGATGAATTTAGGCCCAAGCAATAAAATATGCACTGAACATTAAAGATGGAGTAACAGATCAAGGTCAGAAAATAATTTATGATAGGAGAGCTCCCCAATAGGATCCTACCAGCAATGATTGTAGATTCTATGTGATAAGGTGGATAGAAGAACTCATTCAGGATTGCGGCATTGAAGGGACAAGGGGAGACGGCGTTCACCTGCTGAGGGGGACATACGCAATGAAATTACTAAACCAGAAGGAGTATGTATGTGTTAGTAATTAGCACTTTAGACATCTATGCATTTTGATGTTATAGGTGAACAAACTCAGAAGCGACATCTAGGTGGCTTTTTGATAGCAATGTTGTAAGTAGTTTGGTATTACTAACAAACTCGTTTGGTACTAATGTGATCTGAACTTGGTAGTGTCGTCTACTGTTTAGTTATTAACAATGTTTAACTTAATGTTTATAATGAAATGCTTTCTTGCTGGCTCAGAAGCGACATCTAGGTAATTTTTTATAGTAATGATGTAGATAGTTTGGTATTACTGACAAACTCGTTTAGTACTAATGTGATCTGAACTTGGTAGTGTCGTCTACTGTTTAGGTAATAACAATGTTTAACTTAATGTTTATAATGAAATTCTTTCTTGATGAAGATTGCCTATAATGACCTATATATTGGAATGCTTTGGTATTGATATGAATCTAAGTTGGTATGGTTAAAGTAAAGAATTAGTATGGTTGTTTTCTATTGTGATATGAGATTAATACTATTTTCCTTCTACCAAACTATGTATGCTTTGGCATGCCTAATGTCCCAAAATGGGAGTGTTGTTGTATCGGATTGGTAGCATTGTGTAGATAATTCGGTATTGATGCTTTCGGGCTGTGAATGTAACGCTTGCGCTGTGATTCTGAGCTATATATTCTAATGCTTTGGTATTGATATGATTCGAAGTTAGTACGGTTTAAGTACGAAATTAGAATGGTTGTTTTCTATTTTCATTAGTGTCAACGGGAATAGGGGTTCTCTTGGATCCTTTGATAGTACTATTTGGGGATACTATTATACAACAGTGATCGAGATTAATACTATTATACTACTACCAAACTGTGTGTTTTGGCATGCCTACTATTCCAAATTGGTATTGTTGTTGTATCATTTTGGTATCGTTTAGTATGTAATTCAGTATTGATTTTCTGTGCATCATACGGTGTCCACACATAGGTTGGTATGAAGTATCTATAAAACATCAATATTTATCAACATGGGTGTGATTCGAACTTGGTAGTGTTTTGAATAATATTGGTATTGTTGTTTACTTTACTCAGTATTGTTTGATGGTTGCCTTATTCTATCGTACGTGGAATATCTGCAATGAATGTAAAAGTTGAGTTTTTTTGGTACTGTTGTATAAGGGTTATGGTATAGTTGGGTTTAGAATATGGTTGTATGTGATTATGCCATCAGTACTGTTCAGTTTGTGTTTCGATTTTATGAAATATGAGAAGAAAATACTTAGGCCTTGTGTACTAGTACGATTGACATTGATAAATAGAATTGTAATACAATCAAATATTGTTTGGTTTGGACATTGAAAACAAATCAATCCACCATTTAGTTTGAGGGTGGTTCCACTGCTTTGACTTGTTTTGATTTGGAGACTTGTTGAGCTGTTGTGACGTATTACGAATGGAGTTTGCAATGTGATTCTGATGACTTGTAGATTCTGTATATGGATTATCCCCCATATGATTTGCCTCTGATTCTATATTGTGAGCTTGATCTACATGTTGTTCTTCCTCTATGGGTTGAAGGGTTTTCAACTTCTTCTTTTTTGCCTTTAACTTCTTCATTGATTGTTCCTCCTTGAATGTTTTTTTTTCGCACCGATGAAGGGAGACCAATTCTTTTGCATACAAGTGGATCTCGTACAGATTGTTTTGAAGACTGGTCCAACTGTTAAAGACATAAAAATGGGTAAGAAAACATAATAGCAATAACGTAACGTATCAAGTATACAATCACTTACATTTGAATGTAAATCAGGTTGTTTTATCTTTTTATAAGCATCAGTAAGAATCTATTTTATCTGTTCAAAATTCTTGTTAGATAATTTTGCAAAGTCGGAAAATCCCCGACAAATTTGAAGAATATCTTCAGATCTAGAGCTTGCACTGTGTGAATTTTGCTTTGGGTCTGGCTTTGATTCGTCATAAAAATGAGTTATGTCTTCCCTCCACCGATCAAGTATGTATTGATTTGGAACTTTTTCAAACTTCAAAATATGAATCATAAAACATACCATGTGACGACAGAGGATGCCGCTAGATTCAAAATATTTACATGCGCAATTCATGTTTTGGGACGAATATTCATGCATGACGGTAAAATGTCTTTTGAAAAATTTTTATTCATTCGGAGATATAATGATGATGCAATGCTCTATAACATTGTAATTGGCATTGACACCGTCATCAAAAAGGACTTTAGTGTCACATGAAATCATACCAGAAAGTTGATCCCAAAATTTCTTAAATAAGGAAATTGTGTAAAGATCTCTGAATTGGAATTCTATCATTTATGATGTCCTTGCGGGGTGCTATTTTATGCATGGATTCGTACTCGGCCAGTCTCTCTTTTTGATATTTAGAGCACACGACAAGCTCATATTGGTACACAAATTGCTTCAATGATGTACGAGAATTCACATATCCATCAAAAAATGCATTCATAGATTCACTGTGTTGTGTAGTGGTCATATCAGCCCAAAAATATTTATCAACATAGGCGGGAACCCACATTTCTCTTAGTTGATACATTCTATTGAGCCATCCATCCTCCTTGACATTATAGTTTTTTACATCCTTGAACTAATTAGATTCGAACTCGTCTACTATAATACTATCATATATAACACTCCTGACCATAAAAGAAGTATATGAATCCTTACCAATCTTATCTGGTAGTTTCCTCATTATATGCCACAAACAAAGACAGTGATGAGTATTAGGAAAAACAATTTTGACTACGTTCATTATATGTTGGGCCTGATTTGTTATTATACCATTAGGAGGGGCACATGTTAAATCGGGATAAGTAATATGTTAACATTGGTATGGTCTGATAAACAATACTAAATAGTATTAAGTATAGTACTAAAATTTCAATTAAACAGTGTCGAATATTTTCTCCATGATCGAAAAATCCAGACATAATAGTATTAAATAGTGTTAAACATAGCACTAAAAGTTCTATAAAATAGTGTTGAATATTTGTAGTGATGACTTAACATACATTTGAGCCATGTTTTAAAAAATCCAGACTTAACAATACTAAATAGTATTAAACATAATACTAAAAGATCTAGTAAACAATGTTGAATATTTTTAGCGATGACTTACCCATACATTTGAGCCAAGTCTGGAAAAGCCAGATATAATTTTCAGTGGTTTCTTCACATAGAAGACCACAACCGAGAAGAATGCTTTGACAATGGTGATTGACACCAACAAATGGAGCAAAAGGCATTTCATAATGACTAGTCAAGTATGTAGTATCAAATGTGATTACATCACCAAAATATTTGTAAGCATGTATGGATCTTGAATCGACCCAAAATACATTTTGAAGAACACCATCATCATTTAAGTCCATAACATATAAAAATTTGGATTTTTGGTCTGCATATTAATAAAATATTCTTGAATAGCTTTCGCATCGCCTTTACCAAGATTTAGACATCTAGATATAGAAACATGGTTTCTGACATCCCTCTTAGTAAATGGTAAATTGTCGTATCCTCTTGCCTCAACAACAAAACTTGACAGATATTTTGCAACACTGATACCTATAACGATTAGTATTGTTAGTATAAAAAATTAGTATTGTCTAATGATATAATAAGTAAACATAATACAAATAGTGTACCAACACGATCATTTAGATCAATCCTCCTAGTAGTATCTTCCGAGATCTTTCTTTTTGAAGGCAACAATCTCAGAACACTTAGTTCTAAAAGGGGATGATTGTGTTGTTCTTGAAAAGATGTAATAACAAATTGATCGCTATATATGTCGTGGCAAAATAGAATATGGGATACACAGTTGGTCTTAGCAGTTGGACGATGACGGTACATAGTTGTATTTGCAGTTTTGGGAGGTCTACCAGCTTTAAGGCATGACAGGGTTAATCTCACAATAGAATTTGTGCACTGATTTTTTGTAGAATGTGTTGTTGATACTCCAAAACGGCAAGCATCAACATACGCTACATAAAATGACCTGACTTCTTCAATGGAATCAAATACCATGCCAACTTTTGGTTTTTCAACTCGGTCATCAATACTTGGAATGACAAGTTTAGAGAAATTGATATTTTGCAAAATGGATACATCTGGGTTAGATGGGGAGTCGAATATATCTTCTTGATTGCAATTAAGTGATACATTAAGATCGATGTCGTCTATTGGCATCTTCTACGTTATAAGAGTACACAGTTACACACTATTTCTGTAATTAAAAGTATGGTTTACTAATTTGTAGGTACTGTTCTAATTAAAAAGAGGTATATGGCCTCGATTCACCAATTTTAATGAAGAATTTCTATACACCATATTTATATGCGCATCTGTACCAATTCACAACAAAATAGTACCAATTTCTAAACCAATCATTTATCGACTAAGTTATTTTCATTTAGCAATATTGTTGGAACAGATATGGAGCAGATTATTAAACTATGGTTACAATAAGTTAGAAAGGTTACTAACATTTAATCGATAGATTGGATTACCTCTCTTGCTGTGTAAATTCGCAAATGCTGGAAATAAATGAGAGGATCAGTAAGAATATGTAGTTGATGATGTTACTCTCAATGGCTAACCTTCAATTAGCAATTAGCAGAAACTCTTGTTGAATGAAGATATATTATTCGATCACTGATTGGTTTCTGGATTGGTATTGTTTAGGATGTAAATTAGTACATATGTAATATAAAATGGTTTTATTAGTTTACATGAAGGGTTGCTGCTAAAAAACGTAAATGGATACCAAATGTAATATAAAAATGGTGTTATTAGTTTACATGAAGGGTTGCTGCTAAAAAATGTAAATGGATACTAACCTTAAAACAGTAGAATGGATAACCTCGAATGCTAACCTTCAAGCATCAATTAAAATCACAAATGCTGGATGATGTTACTCTCGAATGCTATCCTTCAAGCAACAATTAGCAGAACAGAAATGATCAAATAAGACTTCTTGCTCGAGAGACAACTGAGTATATATAGGATACGGAAATGGAGGGAATATATTTCTCTGGAATGCTATCCTTCAAGCAGCAATTAGCAGAACAGAAATGATCAAATAAGACTTCTTGCTCGAGAGGCAACTGAATATATATAGGATACGGAAATGAAGGGAATATATTGAAAATTCAAATAAAAAATGGCACACAATGTGGATTATAAATTTCGTATAGCTGCTTTGATTGGTCAGCAAACATGCTCATTGTTGCTAAAGCATGGATTAATGTGGTTGCATGATCTGCATTTAGCAGATCGTGGGTATTGGTCTCAATAGATCCGGCGCACAACAACAATCATCGGCGTCAGACAACTCTTCCACTTCTTGCGCATCAATGTCTGTCCGCACAGTGCGGATTGTTACATCTGCACGATTTTCCAAAGTAGAGGTGGAGATGGAGGTGGAAGAGGTGTTGTGGGAAGAATTTCCCTTGATAAAATATTTGTACTGATGTAAACTTTCACGTGAGCCAGATGACATCGCATGTTGCAGCCACCCGACAAGCCAGTGGGATTCGATAGGAAGGTTTCGGTTATGAGGGATATTGGACGTCTCCTATTAGCCTGCCGTACAAAGGAAACCGCACGGAAGGTCGTAGCTATTATCCAACGAGATTGTTTCCGAAATGATGCCAAAGAAATGAATCTGCTGGCGGTCCACATGATACAGATTACAGAATCACATGCGCCGAATATGGGACAAACCCGCTGTTCTCCTTGTCGCTACCGGCGGGCTAGTTGGTGGCAGGCAGGAACAGCCGTCACGATCGAGTGGGCCGCCGCATGATCCTCCCCTCCCACTGCACGACACCATGGGCTAGATGAGCTTCATAGCTGCGTGCGTGATTGCGAAAAGCCCCTGGATTCTTCCGCCCCCTAGCGTGGCTCCTAGTCAGCGTCCCATGGACGGTTGTGCTTTCGAAGTGAATGACTGCACTCCGCAGGCCGATAATTTTTTATAGAAAAAAAGCCAATTTAGCACACTTTTACAAAAATATTTACCAACATAACACACTATATTTCTCAAAATAGCACACTTTGGTCTGAAAATGCCACTTTATGTGGAACTTTTTGTAACCCGAACTGAAAAACGTCACAATAATTGGCGTGCCTACTTTTAAATTAAAAAAAAAAAATTTTGAAAAACGCCCCATGAAGTGGGGTTTTCCATTTACGCTCAATATTGAGTGCAAATGGTAAGCGTTTTTCAATTTTTTTTATTTAAAGTAGACACGCCAATTATTATGGCGATTTTCAATCTCGAATATAAAAACGCCACTAAAAGTGACAGGTTCCTAACAAAGTGTGCTATTTTGAAAAATATTTTACAAAGTGTGCTATGTTGGTAAATATTTTTATAAAAGTATGCTAAATTAGTTTTTTTTCCAATTTTTATTGTCTGAGATAGACAAAAGTTAGATGAGGACGATCTAAATTTCCTATTTGGTTGGTGAATCCAAGATCTATCTAGAGCCTGAGCTAGTGGTGATATTCTGAAAAGACAAACTAACAACAGTAAAGCTGCTTATCCATCCATCCACCTACAGCCACAAATCAAACACATAGCACAGACAGACGGACGGCCATGGTTGCTTGTGGTAAAGATGTTTCCCCCTCACTGACGATGGGTCATTTCAGAAACAAGGCTTCCCGGTACCACAGTAGGGCAGCCTGACTAGGCGAAGCAAAACGACGGCTTGATCTCCTGACTCGTGTAACATGGTACGTGAACGTTGAAGAAACAAACGAAAACACGGAAACTATACGCCGACGGTGCCAGATCAGTGCTGCGCGCTGCTTGGGTCCGCCGGCCGCCGTCTGATTACCACAAGCAATCAATCTGAGTAAAGCTACCCATACCTGGCAGCCCCGTTCAGCTGCCCACTCGGTTCCTCAGTAATATGTAAAAAGACTCTGACTCAGTCATTTTTAATTAGAAAAATTCTACCTACAATACCCGGTGGTCTATCCGGAAGTTGAAAACACACGATATTTAATACATGACACAATGTTCCACTTGCACCAGACTGTTTAAATTATTGCTCATGCAGTCATACAAATTATAGACATGTCTGCAGTCAATTTATTCTGCATGTCTCTACATCCAAAAATTATGCAAGAGATGATTATCTCTCCACCAAAAATGAAATATGTATTTTCCCTCGAACTTTGATTTCCATATTTCTATTATATATTTATCCCCACTGCAGATTACGTAAGTATTATACCCACAATAAATACATATACATTCACAAGTGAATTTGAGAGGTACTCTACTTAAATTTGACAAACTGGGTTGAAAATTAATAATTGAGTACAATATTTATAGATGCATTTTATAGTTGATTATTGACCAGATGTGCACTACACTTTTGTAAAAAAATTATGTCCAGGTGAAAAATGTTGTTATTGGATTCCATAGGTACTATACTTATGCTTCCAGATAAGTTATATAATTATGCTTGATTTTGTAATTTGTTAGATATTGTACTTATGTTTGATTTTATAATTTGGTAGGTACTGTACTTATGTTTGAAAATATTGGATTCCGTAGGTACTGTACTTATGCTTGTTATTGGATTCCATAGGTATTGTACTTATGCTTCCAGATCAGTTATACAATTATGCTTGATTTTGTAATTTGTTAGGTACTGTACTTATGCTTGATTTTTCCGTAGGTACTGTGCTTATGCTTCCAGATCAATGTTGCTATTGGATTCCGTAGGTACTGTACTAATACGGGAATGCTGGTGGATGGATTAGAACGAGAGAAATGAGTGGAAATGTTGGTGGGTTGAAATAGAGATGGAAAGAGGAGAATGAGGGCTAGAGAAAGGAGTGGAGAGAGAATCTCGGGACTCTTCAGTTGATGCATGGAGTTAATTGGCGTGAAGTTATTTCGTATTAAAAGCCTACTGCATGGAGTTAATTGGCATGTATTAAAAGCTGGCTGGGACCACATTTTTGTGGACTCCCGATACACGGGTGGGTGGCCGGGTATAGATGGGACTATGTGTAGCGTAGCTCTTTAATTAATGTCAACCTTCTGCGTACCTCGGAAGTTGAAAAGAAGTTCAGGACTCCAAAGCTTCTCCCAACTGCTGTCTGCCGTCCAATTTTTTTAAAAATAAAATTTTTTATTACTTAAGTTCAACACCTCGACGTTCTCGCGGAAGTATTGTACAAGAATCAGTTATAAAGTGAATCCATAAGTATCGTACAAACTACTTGTTAGTTTTAACTTATTTACTGACGCATAAGTACACTACCTAGTAAATTACAAAATCAAGCATAATTGTATAAGCGATCTGAAAGTATAAACACAGTACCTATGGAATCAAATATCAACATTTGTCATCTGGATATTTTTTTTTACAAAATGCAGATATAAGTTGAGTGCCCACTTGTTAATAATCTTAAAAGTATGGTGCACATCAGATCAAAAATTAACTATAAAATACATCTATAAGTAAGATACTCACTTGTTAATGGTCTCAAAAGTACACTGCACACCAGCTCAAGCATCAACTATAAAATTACATCCATAAATACGGTATCCCACTTGTTAATTTTAACTCAGTTACTCAAGCATAAGTACAGTACCTAACAAATTTAGTTCATAAGTACAGTACCTAGTAATATAAAGGATAAAAGTAAAGTGCTCACGTATTTGTAAAAGAACACAAAGTGAATACGTATTTGTACAGTACTCAACATGAACAAATGATATGTACAATACTTACTCAATGTTTAGCGGAAAATGCATCCATAAGTGCAGTAGTCCACTTGTTAATTTTAACTCATTTACTCATTTTTTAAGTCAGTGCTTAGCAAATTTAATCCATAAATACAGTACCTAGCAATATATACGAGAATGTACCACATGGGTGACTAATGACTTGTTGAGTAGCGTAATTTAGTTTATTACTGATATGAGAATAATAATTAGGTATTGTACTTATTGTTGAATTGTATAAGTGAACAAATAGTACTAGTTCAACATGATCAAATAGTACGTACAATACTTACTCAGTGCTAGGCGGAACTGGTTCAACATGAACAAATGGTACGTACAGTACTTAGAGCTGGGCAGAAATGAATAAGGAGGGGGATGATTGGGGGGATTTGCAGCTATATACGAAATTCCAAATAAAATAGAGGGAATCATTAGAGAGAAATCGAAAATTGAGGTGGTAGATTTGTATTTGGTGGCGAGATAATAATTTCATGCATGACTTTTGTATATAGAAATATAGAGAATTGGTGCCGCAGATATTACTTTAAATATGCATGGTGGCGCAGTAGGTAGTTGGGCGAGCAGGTAGGCATTACTGATGTCCGGATAAGACTTCGCGTATGTGGCCGGTTATACGTAGAATTACTCGTCAAGAAGGGCTGAGGCGGCAAGGGAAGCGCGTTAAACGGTGAAATGCCAACCACTAACTACTCAAGTACAAGTTGGATCGACGGTGACCATTAACTTCACGTCACACCAGATGTGAATGTGTGTTCCCCTAACATATCATTCATGAGTCCTCGCGTAGGAACCAGCTCATCCCTGACCCCATGTTTCATGCTTTCTCTCGCTACACAATTAAACAAGAGCAACGCTACATACATTCAGCTCTATACCCGTCCACACACCCTCAGGAGTTCGTAAAAATATAGTCTCTGTCATTTTTTTTATATGAATTAACTTCATACAAATTAACTTCATACAAATTAACTCCATGCAAAGCCGAAGAGTCTCGAATCAATTCTTCTCTCTGGTTCTATTCCGTCACACTAGCATTCTGGCACTAGTACATTACGTCCCACAACTTAATTCCATCCTACCATCATTCCCGCATTAGTATAGTACGTTTGATTCCCAACTCTCTTCAATCCTTTTAGTTCGCTTTGTTTGTGCCGAAGCCAAGCGTCATATATTCTCCGTCCATCACATAATATTAGTATAGTACGTCTTAGTATTGTACTTCACATACTTCTTATACTATATATTTTATATTTTTTAAAAAAAAATTGATCATTCAATCATCCCGTGGCCGGGGGGTTTTGAACCTGAGACCTCTCGGTCTTACATCAGTACTTTTACCATCTGGGTGCCATCTCTTTGGCTATATATTTTATATTTTAATGACATATAAAATAAAATATGTGTAATATGTGAGATTCTGCAATGTGTGTATGTATTGACCCGAAAAATATGTTAGTTATATGTGTATGTCTTTTAGTAAAATGTGAATTAGTTCACATAGATATTGTACGTAGCTAAAGATATTCTTTTGTACATGATTTTTTGAGGTATTGTACGTGGTTTATGAAAGTATTTTATGTGGTTAGTACTATATTTCTTGTACAATGAGTGTGTTAGTAATATATTTTTCCCACGCAATTTTGACGAATGATGTTATTGTTATACGTTTCGTACTGTATGCCTAGTATAGTATTGTACATCATGTTTTTTCGTCATGCATTGTACTAATAGAATTTTCACTCAGATTTGAGTTCTGCACTTTACATGAGATTTGTATGGCTTTTACATAGCAATAATATAAAAAGTTTGTTGTAGGTGGAGCATCTATGCCACACATTAAAACTCATATTTTTCTAACTTCCGGGTAGGGCAGCCAGTGGGTAACTGACTCTGACTAGAATTATTCTTGAACAAGTGTGTTGAATGTACACTCTATTAGCAACAATCTGATAGCTTTCCACTCTCGCTTGAGCTAATTGGGATATCTCTGACCTCCACTTTGCAGTTACGTTACTGGTTGTAACACCCCCTTTAAACATACATATAACAACGGAAGCAACACCCAAGTTTTCCATAACATTGGCTGCTTTAGCTCAAAGGAGTGTCACAATCATAATAATCATTACAAATTAAATAAACAATAACTATGCATAGACATTAAACTTGATTATACATTGTTTACAATTGAATTCTGAAGCTAACTAAGATACACATGATTAGACATTATTGAAGACATACATGAAATTTTTCTAAACCCATTGGGATTTTCTATTGTAGATGGCACCCCACCATGTCTGTCTTTTGGAAACATGGATTTATTCCTTGATTTGATCTTCATATGATTTATCCTTGGAGTTGTTCTATACATGTGGGCATCACGCCCCCAGCCATGCATGCAATAAAAACTACGTTAGAGTAAGCGGCATTGAGTATCGTTATACTATGTAATAACTTGGAAATAAGGAAAATACATGAAGCTAACTGAACAATAAATTTAGATTCACATAACTTAATCTTGGTGGTTGATTATAGTGTCCTCAACATTTATGCACCAATGGTGCTCATAAAGCCCATAGCCTCAACATTAACATGACGAGGATAAAAAGTATTGCAACTAATTACATGATTCACCATTTACTTAATAATCCTTTACTTTAAATAAATTTCACATTTACAATGGCATGATTATCTAAATTAGAACTGGAAAGCATGAGAAACATATAATAACATTGATGCAAGAAGTATTCAAATTGAAGTACATGGATATGCATATAGTTTAACTTGATCATCATGATAAAATAAGCATAAGGAAAACTGAAAACTCATACTAAATACTCAAAGTGCATGGACCCACTTACCTGAGGTTGAGGAGGTACACTAATAAAAGTTCAAGTCTTGATCAGTCCTAATCATCTTGTTCAACATATAAGTATATTAATTATCATGGTTGAGCCCAGGGTTTTAGGGTTTTAAATGAATCATGGAATTTAGGTTGAGAATTTGGGTCCAAATCCTTAACCATTCGATAGGTCTTGAAACACTGATCAAAAACCATATATGGATCATCCTCATCTGAGCTGTAGATCATTTTCTATGATTTATTGAAGATCAGACTAAAACTGGCCAATCAGAAAGGAGAAAAACAATTTAAACTTTCTTGGAAATTGATTAAATAAAACCATGTGGAAATACTATGCCCTCTCATCATGGAATGAACTTTGTATGTCTGACAGGACATTTATGGTCATTGCGTCATTTTAAAGCATGCATGATTTATATCCAGAATAGTACACTCAAAACCTGAAAAATATCCATGGGGCGTAATCATATAAATGCACATTGTGAGAACACGAATGTAACTGGTTCATCTCGCTTCTTCTCTATCAACCATGGTGGGCTTCTCTTCCTGGGTGATGAATCTATGGAACATTATTCGAGAGTATCAATAAGATTGTGAAAACAACCATCTCAAGGAAATCTTCATGTCATATCAGACTTGGAGAGCCTTTGATGAGGTTCCTAGAAGTAGTGGAGCTCTAGGTCTATGCCACCACCATGGTTATACAATCAAAGGTAGTAAAAACCATTAACAATGTACATCAATCGAAATTAAGGGGATGGTATCTCCGTTGTGACCTAGTGAACTAAGGGAAGAATCCCCATGATGAAACAACCATCAATGACCTGAAATCTACCCCCAAATCATGAGGTACATAGCAACAAAACCAAAACACAGTTATGAATCACATTAAGAAGATCTATGAGATTGAAATAAGAAATCGTTGCTATTGAATTGAAAAGAAGAAACTGTGTGCGGGTATGCATTCAACATGATCTAACGAAGTCAGGGAATGACTTTCTCGGCCTTACTGTGGCAGAGAGGCTTGGATGGTGGTGAGTTATAACAACATGAAATTGGGGTTTGTGAGTGGAGAAGATGGGTAAAATGTGATACCCATAAACATGTCTAGAAGCCAGATATGTGTTTAAGGATGCTTATTGGAGATTTAATTGGACTGGGATGGTCGGTGATGCTAGGTCGAGCTCATCGTCGTCGTCGCCGTCAAGGATGATTGAGTCTACGGTGGCTCCTTGGCTGGCCTCGAACCAAATTGGAGGTGGAGGAGTGTTGCGGAGATCCATGTGATGCTCCAAGTATGCCTGGATGTTGGTCCGCTTCAGTGTGGTGTTGTGGGGATGGCGGTCACGCAATTGAAAAAGAAGGCCAGTTGGGTGTTTCTCGCAGTGAGGGGAGATAGGGTTTGAGTGGGGGCTCTTTTAACTTTGAATGACCTCCTGGTTCTATTTGTGTGAGAAAAAGGGAAAACATAGAGGGGAGAGAGAGAATGATCAGTCAAATTTGTTGCAGTCTATTGAACCTCACATGCAGGTTTAACACGAGGAAAGGGAACGGAATCTAACTCATTCATCTTCATCCAACAACTCTAAAGGATCGGGTTTCATTAAGTTGCGTGTGGCAAGCTTATTATCCTCCCATTATCCTAAACTTTGTTAAAGTCGAGATAATCATGTGCATTGTTAACGATTAGGTCATAAATTGACATTATCTCCCTCTTTTCTTCTTAATGCCTTATTAAATATCTAGGATTATCCAAATCTAACCAAAATTTGTAGACAAGCTAATTTGACCATGAGGAATTCAATTATCCAATTAAATTTCAGATATAAGTTAGAGAAACATGTGTTTTACATCATTAGCTACTTAGGGTAATTAACACATTAATAATCATTGAAAAGGAATTTTATTACCAAAACCTGAGAAAAGCTCTATTATTATATTATCTATTCATATACCAATTAGTGGGATACATTATACATGTATGTGGGTCCAAACTACCATTCAATCCCAACTAGTTACCATTACATAATTAGGGTTAGGATTTTGTGCATTATACATGACACTAATGTGACTAAGTATTGATGTAAATGATTCAATTCAAGGCCCACTTGGCACATTTAGCTCAGTTTGGAATACAAATTAAGCATTGTCTCGACTTAAGTCAACATATGAAAAAAATGGAGTCTTTCAACTTAGGGTTTCACCTTTATTAAATACCAATAATTTTTGGGATTGAATTTTGAGGGTCGTTACAACCTACCCACCATATAGAAATTTCATCATCAAAATTTCTAAGTACTACCCACCTTAGGGTTTCACTTAGTATGTGCATGCTAAATATCTAATATTATCTTAAAGTCTCATTAACATACTTAAGGCATGATGATGAATCCTCTAGAGTCATCCTGATAGTCGCCAATTCTAGGGATTTTGTGCCTCATATCGACTGATCTACCCTTTTTTTGGTTTACTCTAAGTATCTCCTCAGTTTCAAGTAAATAGTGCATTACTAGTTCTAATTACTCTAGTTTTCAGTTTATTTGATCTCATCCTCCTTTACTCACTTTCCTTCTTGTCTGTAGATCATTCTCATCCATCTGATAACATATCTACATCTCCTCGCGGTTTGGCAATCCATCCGATTTTACCCTTCATATGGTCTCAAGACCGCGTGAAGTCACACGGTCTCAAGACCGTGTGAAGCCACACAGTCTCCAGACCGTTTGGACCCATGACCATTTGGAAATGAAGACCGGTTGGATCCTGAAACCGTTAAGACTCCAGATTGGTTGGACAACAAGACCATTTGGATGAAGACCGGTTGCCAAGACCATTTGGACCCAAGACTGTTTGGAGCCAAGACCGTTTGGATCCAAGACCATTTGGAATTCAAGACCGTTTGGAGCCAAGACCGTTTGGGGCCAAGACCGTTTGGACCCAAGAATGTTTCGAAATGAAGACTGTTTGGATCCAAGACCATTTGGAAGTCAAGACCGTTTGGAAGTCAAGACCGTTTGGAGCCAAGACCGTTTGGGGCCAAGACCATTTGGACCCAAGACCGTTTGGAGCCAAGACCGTTTGGATCCAAGACCGTTTGGAAGTCAAGACCGTTTGGAGCCAAGACTGTTTGGGGCCAAGACTGTTTGGAACCAAGACCGTTTGGAAATGAAGACCATTTGGAAATGAAGACTGTTTGGATCCCGAAACCGTTAAGACTCCAGATCGGTTGGACAACAAGACTGTTTGGATGAAAACCGGTTGCCAAGACCGTTTGGGGCCAAGACCGTTTGGACCCAAGACCGTTTGGAAATGAAGACCGTTTGGATCCCAAAACTATTAAGACTCCAGACTGGTTGGATAACAAGACCGTTGGGATGAAGACTGGTTGCCAAGACCGTTTGGACCCAAGACCGATTGGAGCCAAGACCATTTGAACCCAAAACCATTTGAAGTATTATCACGCCAAAAATGTGAGGACCTGACCAGTGCCTATAAATAGAACCACAAGGGTCCTCAATTGGACATTAGATGTGGGAGGCCGCAAGGCTGCTCCACCACATCTCATCTCCATCAAGCTCTTCTCCACCATTGTTCCACCTCATTCCTCCCTTGCAATTTTGGAGGTAGATACGAGGATCGAGGTGGAGAGACATACTTCATCGACCAAGTTGGAGCAGTCCCGAAGACTGGGGCAATCTATACCAAGCTGTCACAGATCTAATCTTCTGCTCCGATGATGATTTCCTTCTCTCTCTTCTCTTTCTTTGTTGCTCCCTCTATGAGGAGTGAGTAGTTCCATCCATTGGGGTGCGGGGACTAGACCCGCTGCCCGTGCTTTGTAATTTGTACCAAAAGATGTTATCTTTTTGATTCAATACTAAATCATTTCATACATGCTTGAATGTTGGCCACGTTCTTGTATGTATCTATTATCTTTCATTGTGATTTGCCTACGAGCACTCTTAGGACTCGAATATCGATTTAGTGTTGGTTTCTGGTGTGTGTATCCACCACACATCAGTTTCGGTATCTAGGAATGCTTTCCAAGGAGTGGAGTAAACACACCTCCATCATTGTACTTTCATACTATGAAATGGAATCAGTTGACGTACTAAAGTGCGATCTTGATAGGTTGAGGAACACACTTTGCAGAGGAAGTGGTGCAAAGTACTTGACCATTCATTTAGGGATGGCTGACATTGCAACACTCCCACATTTCTCGTAGCTATGTCCTCGAAAGAGGGATGGTCTATAAGGATACTAATCGAATTGGTAATTATCGCTCACTTGTTAGTTTTCTAATGCACGTTTCACAAGGTTGAGTAAGATTCTCTCTTAGGAGACTACATATCTTCATTGACACATAGATATGTACCGGATGAGAGTTACTCAACCCGTGAAGGATGTGTGCAATACTCTTGTCCCACAAGACATTGGTATTGTACAACCTCCATGTATCTTGCTTGCAGGTCTTGCTATGATTGGTACATGTACAATGCATGTGTAGTGGCGGTGAACATCCACATCACCCCAGTGATTCATCATCATTTGCTAATCTTAGATTTTAAACCTTAACTAAGTTTTTATACTTGCCTCTACTTTTGCATGTTTTAGGTTAAATAACTCAAATCAAACTTTTGGTCATAGATGATTAACTTAAATCGAGACAAAACGAGATAAAGACACTCAGATTCTTAATGTTGTCCTTTGGGTTCGATCCTAAATCTGTACTACGATAAGGCTTCTACACTCTTGTGGGGTTGGCGAATTTATCTAGCACCAGTTGTAGGTAAACCTAGAGAGAACATCAACTCCCTAGGGTTTTTGGTGCACATTAGGACTTCCATCGAAAGAGCAATCTTTTGGTGTAAATCCTAGATCCATCAAAAAATGGCACCGTTTCTGGGGACAATGGTGTAAGAATCGTCTTTTTCGAATTTCGTGTCGATTTCGGTTTCTTTAGGGTTTTTCATTTTCTTTTCAAAAACCTAAAAAAGTGAAGCACTTAATGTTATATATCTTCTTGGATTTGAAGTGGTTGGTCAAACTTGATAAACTCGTTCTTTGATTTCAGGTACCAATTCTCTTCAAAATGAAGCAGTCGACACCACCAACCATTAGATGTCAGCTATGTGGTGACTATTCTCATGCATCGATTTTCTTCTTCAACATCCCTCCTCACTATGTGATGGCTCTACATCAAGTAATCGCAAATCATATAGTTGGGAAACTTAAAGCAACCTCTTCATACAACTATGGATATAGCGTAAGTTATAATCCATATCACCGTGGAGGCTACTACGAAGAACCTAACTATGGTGGAGGGAACCTGGAAAACAATGCAAATCAATACTATGATGAGGAGAGCTATTATCAACATCGACCCAACAGGTGCAGTGAAGAGCCTTCTTATGGAGATCAACGTCTGTTAATGGAAGAACTACATGCCTTACAGACGTTAGTGGCTCAACAACTAGCCGATCACATAGCCACAACCAAGAAGTTGATAGCCAATCTTGATCAACTTACGCAATTCATCAATGCCTCTGACCAACATGTAGAACAACCACTAATTTCAACTAAGCACATCCCTAGTCCACATGTTGATTATGATGATGATTAGGAAATCATGTGGAATATGCCTTCCAATGATTTTCAATCATCAGAGTAGGGTGAGGAATCATCCTCAGATCTAATAAATGGACTCAAAGATGATTTCTCCACAGCATCACAAGAGAAAGAATCATTTTCCGAGCCAAGGTCCGACTCGGATAATGACTCCTGCACTATGCTCTTAGATGAAAGATTGAGTAGAAAATATGTGGATTCTCTACAGTCAGAAGATCAATTGGAGATAAACTTCAACACTTACCTACCTTCTGACTTCATAGACCCAGATCCAACTATTAAGGAGCAATTAGCAACGATTGAATCCCTAAATGAAAAAATCTCTTCAACTTCAACTGTCTCATGAATGAAGTCCATAGAAGAAGGGTTTATGTCACAAGAACTCTACACTCCTTCACAGTCAGACTCAGAGGAATATGTGACTGATTTGAATAAGGAGATATCTTTTATGAAAGAGACTCAACTAACTCCATTACTGGAACATGACCTGATTTGTCCTTATGAAGAAATTTATGATCATTCGGCTGATCTAGAAACAAACTTCGAGGATGAGAGTGATCAAAATCTTGATTCAAAAATGGATCATGCTATTCTCACTGACCCTAATGATGAAAAAGAATCGTCGAAGTAGGATGGGTCTCAAGATGATGAATCTATAACCGATCCTTTCCATGAGATGATGTCACCAGAGCTACCACCTCTACAACAAGTCCAGATGGAGCCAGTTCTCGAACAAAAGCATGATCTTTCTATTGAATCTCCTTCTAGTCACTTGAATGAGTTGATAGTGCACTATGAAGAGAAACATGAACCATCTCTTGATTTTGGAATGGATTACGATATTTCTGTAGACTCTTGTAATGAAAAAAAGGACCCGTGGAAGGACATCGAGCCACAAACCTGTCCTTTTATAGCAACTCATCCCTATGGAGAAACTCCTCCTGAGATACCACATATTCAAGAAAATGAGATACTTCCATTACCTGCACAAGGTTTCATTCTTCCCATAGTGACTCTTCCTGAGCACTTAATAGAACTCGAGGAGTACTATGAAGAAGTACCAGAACAACAACCTAACTCAGAAATGGAGTAATTTAGTCCCAATATCGAAGAAACAGAGTCATCGGGAGATTCTAGTCGTCAAAACATTATGTCATGGACTAATCCCTCCCATGAAGAAACATCATTATAACCTCTACCCCGGAATCCCATGATTCCTTTACCCGAGCAAGAGTTTGTTTTACTAGTCGAATCCTCTTCTAGTTACTTGGATGAATTAAGGATGTTCTACAAGGAAAATTATGAACAAAATTTTGAAAAAAAGAATGACACTCTCATCAATTTCAACATTGATAAAGATGATGATACTTCTCAAAATAACTCCTCTGATGAAGAAACGTCATCCTGGCTACCATATCCTACACAAGAAAAGCCAGGTGATGAAATGAAGCCTGAACCGGATCTGTGACCTGATCCTGGACAGGAGGAAGTTCAAGTAGCCGACCCTCAATCAACTGCTCTATATTTTTAAGAAAGCAGTTTTACTTTGAACTTCGAGGGCGAGCCACAACTACAGGACACAAATAGGCATGACTTCGATTATTCACCTAGTCCCCCAGTTTTGACTGCATATATTCCGCCTCCCCCACTAATGGGAGAAGGTCTCTGGATTCTTCTGGATGGACAAAGAGGAGAAAGAAATGTGCATCCAAGTCATCTAGAAAACTCATTCGAGTTGCCACAGGTTTTCTGTGCCACTTCCTCACTCTCAGTTCCGACCCTCATGAAACATCTTCGTGGGACCTTCTTCCAATTACGAGGACCACCTAGTTAATACTGCACAACTCTTCACCTCCAGCTCAAACTTAGTGTTTGCTCGGAAATGAGCAAACTCATAAGTTCGAGGTGGAGGGTGGGTGGTATGTCTCTCACTCCACCCTCTATCTTTACTATTTTATATTTCTCCATTCTAGCTCCTTTTTCATAACTTTTCCGCATTTTCATAGCCTTCTTAAAATAAAGCTTTTATCTAGTTGGCTTTTGCTTTTCAATTCTGTGTCCATCACCTCTTTTTGTTGCAAATCCATGAGAAAACAATGCTTAAAACTAGCCGATAAATGATTTCATCTTGTATAGTATGTGAATCCTAATGTCATATCCTTAATAGAAAAAGATGATAAGCTTCAATAAGACTAAGTTAGATCAAATGCATCATGCCTCTCACTGATTAATGGATCAGCTGTATGGAATTCTCATTTGAAGTTTTATCATGTCACTATTTGAGAAAAAGGAACCTGTCATATGGAATCACTAAGAAAACTGCATTATGATCCGAACTCTCTTCTACACTTCTTTCTTCATTTTCATACCTCTCCACTCACTAATTATGCCAAAGCTTTAAGTTCAGTGTGGCATGCACACTCCTTTGTAGTGAAAACTAGAATATTGCCGAACTCTAAGTTCGGTATGGTGAACCACACCTCTGCCGAACTCTAAGTTCGATGTGGTAAACCACACCTTTGTTGAACTCTAAGTTCGGTGTGATACACTACACCTCTTTTTCCACTACCGCTTCTTCCATACCCCTCAATACATAACAGGGGCGTATCACCTTCTCATTTTGATTCAAAGAGTATACAATGATGATTGTACACATACCAAGGTTGGTGAAAAATCTACCCTGATTCCAAAAAGAGGCCTGGCAGCCCAAAATTACAAAAATCCAAAAATACCCTTTCTCCTAAGCCAAGTGAGAATGAATAAAAGCCAGAGTGTGAATAAAAACATGAGAGTTGTGCCCTAAGTAAGGATTACCGATAAAGGTCTTGCCCGATTGGTACATTAGTTTCCCTCACAAAGATAGATGTATTGTACTCGATAGTGAGATCCTAAGGCTCCAAAAATGACCCCTTACCTCCTATGGAAGAGGTAAGCTAGCCAAAAGCCTTAAGCCAACGTACACACACTTCTGAGTTACCTTTAGAAAAAAAACCGGGTGTAAGGCTAAGTCAACCAGTATTGTGCACAAAATATTCAAAGTTTCTTGATGAATTACCAATAATAAGAGTATTGAGTCAATCAGAGGAGAGACTCTTATCTCTTGATCACATCTCTTCCCTTCCTCTTTCGTATCGGCACCCCAATCGCCTCCATTTCAACCTTTCTCTTGAAAACACCAGTGACGATCATATGCATGTTTGTTGATTCTGTGGGTCTTTTCAAAGTCTCATAAAACTTCTAGACATGACTGATACAACAAAAAGTGAGAAGGAAATAATCCATTGAAATGAACTCAGAAATGAGGATATCACAAGATGTATTACGTGATCTAAGGAATTCTTGATGTTGTATTAGTCTGAGCCATAAACAAAATTATGATATGACATAAGGATGAGGCAATCACGAGATGAACGATTTCATTGGCGACTATTTTAAGTTTTCTGTTCCTTGGGACGAGCAACGCTTAAGTTTGGTGTGGTGATGAATCCTATAGATTCATCCTCAGTCATCAATTCAAAGGATTTCCGACGTTTTTGCCCTAATTTTGTTTTGCCTTTTCTCTCATTTTCATGAAAATTCTGACATTTGCACGAAGATGAGGTAATTACGAGACGAACGAGCATTTTGGCGACTATCTTAGGCTTTTTCGTTCCTCGGGATGAGCAACGCTTAAGTTCGGTGTGGTGATGAATCCTCCAGATTCATCCTCACAATCGCCAATTATAGGGATTTTGTGCCTCATATCGACTGATCTACCCTTGTTTTGGTTTACTCTAAGTATCTCCTCAGTTTCATGTAAATAGTGCATTACTAGTTCTAATTACCCTAGTTTTCAGTTTATTTGATCTCATCCTCCTTTACTCACTTTCCTTCTTCTCTATAGATCATTCTCATCCATCCGATAACATATCTACATCTCCTCACGGTTTGGCCATCCATCCGGTTTTACCCTTCATACAGTCTCAAGACCGCGTGAAGTCACACGGTCTCAAGACCATGTAAAGTGTCACGGTCTCAAGACCGTTTGGACCCAGGACCGTTTGGATCCCGAAACCGTTAAGACTACAAATTGGTTGGACAACAAGATCGTTTGGATGAAGACCAGTTTCCAAGACCATTTGGACCCAAGACCATTTGGAGCCAAGACCGTTTGGATCCAAGACCTTTTAGAAGTCAAGACCATTTGGGGTCAAGACTATTTGGGGCCAAGACTATTTGGACCCAAGACCGTTTAGAAATGAAGACGTTTGGATCCAAGACCGTTTGGAGCCAAGACCGTTTGGATCCAAGACCTTTTAGAAGTCAAGACCGTTTGCATCCAAGATTGTTTGGAAGTCAAGACCGTTTGGAAATGAAGACCGTTTGGATCCCGAAACTGTTAAGACTCCAGACCGGTTGGACAACAAGACCGTTTGGATGAAGACCAGTTGACAAGACCATTTGGGGCCAAGACCGTTTGGACCCAAGAACGTTTGGATATGAAGACTGTTTGGATCCTAAAACTGTTAAGACTCCAGACCGGTTGGACAACAAGACCGTTGGGATGAAGACCAGTTTCCAAGACTGTTTGGACCTAAGACCATTTGGAGCCAAGACCGTTTGGACCCAAAACTGTTTGAAGTATTCTCACGCTAAAAATGTGATGACCAGACCAGTGCGTATAAATAGAACCGTAAGGGTCCTCAATTGGACATCAAATGTGTGAGGCCGCAAGGATGCTCCACCACCATCTCATTTCCATCAAGCTCTTCTCCACCATTGTTCCACCTCATTCCACCCTTGCAATTCTAGAGGTAGACACGAGGATTGAGGTGGAGAGACGAACTTCATCGACTAAGTTGGAGCAGTCCTGAAGACTGGGGTGATCTACACTGGGCTGTCACATATATACTCTTATGCTCCGACAATGATTTCCTTCTCTCTCTTCTCTTTCATTATTTCTCCCTCTATGAGGAGTGAGTAGTTCCATCCACTGGGGTGCGGGGACTAGTCCCGTCGTCCGTGCTTTATAATTTGTACCAAAAGATGTTATCTTCTGATTCAATACTAAATCATTTCATACATGCTTGAATGTTGGCCGCGTTCTTGTATGCATCTATTGTCTTTCGTTGTAGTTTTTCTACGACCACTCTTAGGACTCGAATACCGATTTAGTGTTGGTTTCTGGTGTGTGTATCCACTGCACATCCATTTTGGTATCTAGGAACGCTTTCCAAGGAGTGGGGTAAACTCACCTCTATCGTTGTACTTTTGTAATATGAAATGGAATCAGTTGACGTACTAAAGTGTGATCTTGATAGGTTGAGGAACACACTCTGCAGAGGAAGTGGTGCAAAGTACTTGACCATTTGTTTAGGGATGGCTGACGTTGCAACACTCCCACATTTCTCATAGCTATGTCCTCGAAAGAGGGATGGTCTATAAGGATACTAATCGAATTGGTAATTATCACTTGCTTGTTAGTTTTCTAATGCACGTTTCACGAGGTTGAGTAAGATTCTCTCTTCAGAGACTACATATCTTCATTGACATGTAGATATGTTCTGGATGAGAGTTACTCAACCCGTGAAGGATGTGTGCAATACTCTTGTCCCACAAGACATTGGTATTGTACAACATCCATGTATCTTGCTTGCAGGTCTTGCTATGATTGGTACATGTACAATGCATGTGTAGTGGCGGTGAACATCCACATCACCCCAGTGATTCATCATCATTTGCTAATCTTAGATTTTAAACCTTAACTAAGTTTTTATACTTGCCTCTACTTTTGCATGTTCTAGGTTAAATAACTCAAATCAAACTTTTGGTCATAGATGATTAACTTAGATCGAGATGAAATGAGATAAAGACACTCATATTCTTAACGTTGTCCTTTGGGTTAGATCCTAAATATGTACTACGATAAGGCTTCCACACTCTTGTGGGGTTGGAGCATTTATCTAGCACCAATTGTAGGTAAACCTAGAGAGCATCAACTCCCTAGGGGTTTTGGTGCACATTGGGACTTCCATCGGAAGAGCAATCTTTTCATGTAAATCCTAGATCCATCACATGACTTACTCATAGTTAACATAATTTTATGAGAACTTGATTAACTTGACATAAGTTCATAATATGATAGATTTTTACTTGAGTTGATATAGTCATCTCCTCATTGCACCCACAGTGCTCATAAGGCCAATTAAGGCTCACATAAGGCCGATTAAGGCTCACATAATGCTCCCACAGAGCGCATAAGGCCAATTAAGGCTCACATAAGGCCAGTTAAGGCTCACAAAATGCTCCAACAAAGCTCATAAGGCCAGTTAAGGATCACATAACATGATGGAGAGGACAATAATTAACATAACATGATTTCTTATTCTTAAATATGATTTTCATAATTTCATAATTGATTAGCATAGAAATAATACATGATGTTCAATTCAAACACATAATCAAAAAATAGTAGAGAACATTGTTTAGTAGCATGTGCATGACTTTTCTTTCGTAATAATGCCAAAATATCTACCCCTTTGTATGCATGCTTGGTCTTATTATGTAATTAATTAGGTTTAGGTGACTATATGTCTCAAATTTTTAATGCCAACCTTTGCATTTTTTTACACTTATCTTGGTAACTCCCTCATGCATATGTCCCATACCACATGTACTTGAAAGGACTAGACAAGTATGATTTTGCACATAATGTTCTCTCTACAAAACCCCATGTTCCTGTGTCCCATACCACAAACACGTGGGAAGAAGAGTGAGCATGCTATGTACAAATTCAGAGTTAACATAAAAATCTAAAACATCTAGCCACATAATCTTTACCCTTATCTAACTTATGTCTTCTGACTAGACCCTACTTTGGTTTCCCCTATCTTAAACTTAATATTCTATACCTAGGGCTTAGAACATGTGGATGTGGTTTTTACATGGGGGGCATCTACTTATTTGCTCTGATACAATTATTGTAACACCCCCTTTAAGCATACATATAACAATGAAAGAGACACACATGTTTTCCATAACATGGGGTACTTTAACTCAAAGGAACGTCACAATCATAATAATCATTGCAAATTAAATAAACAATAACCATGCATAGATATTAAACTTGATTGTACATTATTTACAATTGAGTTCTGAAACTAACTAAGATACACATGATTAGACATTATTGAAGACATACATGAAATTTTTCTAAACCCGTTAGGATTTTCTATTGTAGATGGCACTCCACCATGCCTGTCTTTTGGAAACTTGGATTTATTCCTTGATTTGATCTTCATATGATTTATCCTTGCAGTTGTTCTGTACATCCGGGCATCACGCCCCCAGCCATGCATGCAATGAAAACTACGTTAGAGTAAGTGACATTGAGTATTGTTGTACTATGTAATAACTTGGCAATGAGGAAAATACATGAAGCTAACTGAACAACAAATTTAGATTCGCATAATTGAATATTGGTGGTTGATTATAATGTCCTCAACACTTATGCACCAATAGTGCTCATAAAACCCATAGACTCGACATTAACATGATGAGGATAAAAGTATTGCAACTAATTACATGATTCACTACTTACTTAATAATCCTTTACTTTAAAGAATTTTCACATTTACAATGGCATGATTATCTAAAATAGATCTAGAAAGCATGAGAAACATACAATAACATTGATGCAAGAAGTATTCAAATTGAAGTACATGGATATGCATATAGTTTAACTTGATCATCATGATAAAATAAGCATAAGGAAAATTAAAAACTCATACTAAATACTCAAAGTGCATGGACCCGCTTACCTGAGGTTGGGGAGGTACACTAATAAAAGTTCCAGTCCTGATCAGTCCTAATTATCCTGTTCAACATATAAGTATATTAATTATCATGGTTGAGCCTAGAGTTTTTAATGAATCATGGAATGTAAGTTGCAAATCTGGGTCTAAATCCTTAATCATTGTATAGATCTTGAAACACTAATAAAAAACCATATATGGATCATCCTCATCTGAGTTGTAGATCATTTCCTATGATTTATTGAAGATCAGACTAAAACCGACTAATCAGAAAGGAGAGAAAATGATTTAAAACTTTCTTGGAAATTGATTAAATAAAACCACATGGAAATACTATGCCCTCTCATCATGGACTGAAATTTGTATGTCTGATAGGACATTTATGGTCATTACATCATTTTAAAGCATGCATGATTTATATCCATAAATGTAAGGACCCTGACCTCCGTTTAGGGTTTACCCTGTTTGCTTTGCTTAAACCTAATGCTTAGTTGCTTGCTAATCACCTTTAGTGGTGATTAGGGTTTGTTTGAGCTTGTTGAGAGTTGGAGGAGTTTACTTGCAATTTACCCAAGTTTAGGGTTTGTGAGAAAGTTTTTCACCTTGAGTGGTGTTCCTCCCTCTCCTTGCTTCCTCTAGTGTTGAGAGGAAGGTTTGGGCTCGTTGCTTGAGTTCCTTTGAGCTTGGTTGAGCTTGTTCGGCCTTGTGGTGCCTTGTTTTTTCTTGGTTGCACCTTGTGTCGGGCAAGAGGAGGCTGTGTCGCCCAAGGGTTGTGTCGGCCATGGTGGTGGTGTGTCGCCCATGGATCTTTGACCTCATTTGTGTCACCACTAGTGGACACTTGGTGCTTGGTGCGTGCATGTGGAAATGGTCTTGGACATGTGTTTAAGACATTCTAGAGTGGTGGTTTTTGCACATGGACAAGTGTCCCTAGGTGGGTGACACCTTGCTTTGCTCTACCTTGTTTTCTCCTACATCCCCTTCTATATATGCATTTGCCTTTCCTTGCTAAGGATCCCTTTAGTTCCTTAGTTTCTCCTCTACCTTGGTGCATGACACACTCTCTTCTTTTGCTAGCTTGGTGGCCGATCCTTCTTGGAGTGTCCTTCTTCCTTGGTGGTGCTTGGAGCTTGGAGATGGGAGCTTGGAGCTTTCTTAAGGCGGGTTACATAACTCCTAACCCTAACTACATTACCATCTTCTATGTTCTTGTTCTTGTTACTTATGATCGGCTGCGTTGTTGTAGTTTGGTTTCCTTACTTAATTGCACCTTGTTGGCCGAACCTGTGTTCTAGGGTTTCTTGGTGAGCAATACTCCTTTCTCTCCTTAGTCTAGAGGAGTGAGCTTGAGTTCTAGTAGCATGGGAAATACCCCTCTCTCGTTTAAGTTGAGAGGTGAGCTTGTGTTCTAGTAGCTTGAGCAACACCCTCCTCTCACCACAGACTTGAAGGGTGAGCTTGGTGTTGGTTGTGAACCTTGCTAGGGTTGTTCCTTGTGTTTCCCATTTGATGTTAAGAGATGTGCAAGACCCCTATCTCGTTTAAGTTGAGAGGTGAGCCATCTTCTTGACTCTTTTAGGGTTTTGGTGCCCTTGATCTTGAGGTTGGTGATGACCCTGTCAGGTTGCATCTTGCCCGATATGGTGTTGTTGGTGGTGTTGCTCGATATCCTTCCCTTGGTCTGACCTTGGACGACATGTTGTGGTGGTGATGGATGATACCCATGGTCTCTGACCTTGTGATGGGCGTCACCCCTTGACCTTAGCCCATGCGTCGGCCGATAGGCATGGCTAGCCTTGCAATGGGCATTATGCCTACTCTGCTGCACGTGTTATACCTGTGAGCGATGTGCCTTGTCTGATGGCATTGCACGTTACACCCCCCTAGCACGACACTGCATTGCCCGACACCATGATGCCTGACAGAGTTGCACGACATGGTGCATGTCACACCCTGCACGGCACGCCAATGGGCTGGGGTGGATGACAGACTTTGATGCCCAACGTTGCCAGATATGTATGTAAAGCACGACACAGCGTTACACGTTATACCCCTGAGCTTGGTCGATAGGTACGGGTGTGCCTGGACGACTATGTGCTGATCGTTGTGTGTTGGACGATAGGTGAGGGTGACCTGCCCGATACCACTTTTGGTGAGGGTAGAGGGTACTTTTAGTAAGGGTCTTACTTCTCATGAAAAATCGATATGGTGGATAATGTTCTTGTTAACATGTTGGTGACCCTTGATATGTTTGATGGTAATCATTATGGTAAGCTTGTCCATGTAACTTATCATGACTTGACATATGCTCCTAATCATCTTGAATCCCCTTTATAATTCTAAGGGAAATAATAAGCATATAATATGGTTTGATTAATGATGTGCCCTGTGTTCATGATCATAAGTTGAAGCATGATTGATAAAGCATATAATTATTAATGTCACCTTATATTGATAGCATGGTTTTTCTATTTTTTGGTCGACAACATGGTCTTTCTGTTAAACATATGATTATTGTGTATACTAACCATGCAAGTGATGCATAGCCAAGTAAAAGGCTATGAGGTATATATATGATATGTTTTGGTCTGAGGACCTGAGTTTGGCTAGAGTGCCTGAGTTGATGAGAATGCCTTGAGAGGCAGTGACAACATATGATGAGGGATTGAGATCCCATGGTAATGTGATGATCCTTGAGATGGATCTAGATGATTGACAAGAGGCCAAGTGATAACATGTAATGTTGGATCCTTGTGATGGATCAGGATGATGTGATTATAATAAAAGTATAACATTGAGTTTTATGTTGTTTATTCTTGTTATAGTTTGCATGTTATACAACTTGGTTGAATCTTGCAATCCATATAAAAGATACTAATTAATCACAGTGGAATATATCATGTAGTTGCCCTGGCCATAGATCCATCATCATCAGGAGTTGGTGATGGTGAAATAGGTTCTCCTGCGGGTTAACCTGGAGCACATATTATTGAATATGTGAGGTTTCTCCTAGCCTAAAATAGAGAGGGAATCGAGTGCAGCTGCGGTTGCAGACTCGGAATATGTGATGAACATGGTGAACAGGCCCATGGCTCAGGATGTGTGATATGAGAGCATGAATGCGTTCATGGCTCCGAGCATGGTGAACAGGCCCGTGGCTCAGATATACTAGTGCCATGACCTGTACCAAGGCAGGCTAGAGGAAGGGTAGCCTATGGCGCTGACCCTGTGGCTGAGGCCACTTAAGCACGAGACTGCGGTCCTACTTTGGTTCTCATGCAATGATCACAAGGGGGAGGTCATGGAGTCCGGCTCTTCCATTGACCTTGTATGGCACCGACTTTGGGTTTCACAACTGAAGGTTGGATTTGAGCGGTACGACTCACTTCCTTAGGGCATAATAATATGTAATCCAGCTGTATAGTATTTACTGCTTAAGGCAAAACACAGAACATTGGTTGAGGCCTTACTTGTATAGTTAATCTTGTTATATCTTGCGGTTACTTATATGTTCCTCATGTTATGCGGTAATACCTTATAATTATTATCTTGTAAATCATGTTCCATAAAGAAATAATTGGATATATGCCTTCCGTACATCTGGTAAGCTTGACGATATGAATCGCTTTACTTCATAAACTGCTCTTGCTATATCCTTATCAGATATCTGCTGTTGTTGCTTTATCTTTCTGAGGTTTTGTAGTTTCGGCGGGGAGTTATGTTTCTCACTGGGACTGTGTGTCTCACCCCGCTGGTTTACACCCTTTTTAGGTGTTTGAGCTAGACGTAGTGGTGGTCACGGAGTTGCGGCCGAGCAGCAAGATGAGCAGTAGAAGGCAAGCGATGGACATGCTGCTGTTTTGATGTTTGTAGTAGAGTCTTAGAGTCATCCTTGTACTCTCAGGTCCTTGGAGGTGTTTTGACGTTATTTCATGATGTATAGCTGTTAAACCTTTGTATATCATGCCGTGTCCGGATGTGGGCCTTCATGTACATATAAACAGATGATGAACTCATGGGTGGGCTAGACAGCTGTTCCTCTAAGATGTGGACACGTATCAAGATTTACATATGTTATATAACCTGTTTCCTTGCAAGATGAGGACCTAAATGTAATAGTTTTCTCAGTTTATCCACATTCCGCAATCGGTTTTAATTAACCCGTGTTTTGATAATCTGTGGTTATGGTGATTTCCACACGTTTTCGCGTAACACCTCACTGTCTGTGTGATAGTGGGATGTGTTGCCACAAGTTTTGGTATCAGAGCCCTAGGTTCGCTGAGTCTACAGGGATTTAGGACTAGGTTGTGTCTGTTCTTGTGAGTTTTCCAGATTTTCTCACAATCATCCTATGCCCTCAACGGAAGAAAAGTCAAGATGTCTAGAAACCATGAAGAACATGTTCATGAGCTCAGCGATGCTGCATCAGTTGATGGAGCTATAGGTCAGGCACATGAATATCGGGTACCTGAGGTCCCCCAACCTTACCCAGCCATTCTTGAACATCCTACTTACCAACAACTTATGGGGCAGATGATGGCTATGATGAATCTCATGGTAGAAAGATTGCCAGTGCCTCCGCCGAGAGCACAGGCTCCCCATGGTGAAACATCAGGTATTGGGAAGACCTTTAAGCAGCTTCGCCGAGTCAGAGCTTCAGATTATGCTAGAACGGCTGATCCAGTGGATGATGATCTGTGGCAGAAAAGTCTTGAGAAGGTTTTCTGGATCATCGACATCCCCGAAGAGGACAAAGTAAAGCATGTTGTCTACCTTCTAAAAGGTAGTACTGGTCACTGGTGGACCATCGAGGAAGAGAAGCGACCTGGTGAGGTGATCATTTGGGAGGTTTTCCGGCGTGAGTTCGTCAGTAGATACTTTCTGAAGACATATCTGGATGAGAAGATCAGTCAGTTTGAGAGCATGTGACAAGGAACGATGAACATCACTGAGTATGAAGCCAAGTTCATGGACTTGCTGAGGTTTTTTCCTCATATGGCAGCGACCGATGAAGAGCAGATCAGACGCTTTGAGAAAGGTCTGAGTGCTGAGCTGACAACACCTATTTCTGCATTGGAGAATAGAGAGCGGTTTGCTATGTTTGTGGAATCTTTCCAGAGGATTGAAAGGTCACTAAGGGAGAAAATAGAATCCATGTCTCACAAAAGGCCTGCTCAGTTCCAAGAACATAGGTTTGGTGGCTTCAAGAAGCCCATGTTTTCATCACCTTCAGTGATGAGAGGTTGCAGTGCACCATCGCAGTGGTCTCTGAGTAAGGGAAGAGGATATGTTTCTTCACTGTCAAAGGCACATAGTACAACATCGGTGGCAGTGACAGGGCCATCTAGGCCACAGTTTGAAGTTAGGACATGCTATACCTATGGTCAGACAGGGCATGTCAAGTCAAATTGCCCAAATAGAGATGTTGAAGTGACACAACAACTGAGGCAAAATCTTCAAGGGTTAGATAAATAGCAGACCAGTGGTAGCAGAGGGCGAGGACGCGGTCAAGCGTCGTAAGTAGGATCGTCTTCTCAAGGAAGCAGAGGACGTGGACAGCAAGCAACGACTCGATTCTATGCTATGAGTCAACCAGAGGCAATAGTCAACCTGCGAGTGGTGACAGGTCAGATGGAGTTATTTCATTTTGATATGTCTTCTTCTTGCTTTATATCTGTTCTGGTTGACCCGGGTGCTGCACACTCTTTTATCACCTATAGTATGCTTGAAAACTGTCGGTTACCTATTAGTTGTAAGAAAGATAGCTTGTTGTTAGAAACCCCTCTTGATGGTTCCTCGATGCTTCGAGAAGAGTGTCCATCTTGTGTCTTGTCTTTCTCGGGACACATCATTCAAGTGGATCTTATACCACTTGATATGCATGGTTTTGATGTTATCCTTTGGATGGATACCTTAGAGAAGTATAAGGTTGTGTTGGACTGTGGTTCCAAGCAAGCAATGTTTGATGATGATGGAGAGAAGTGGATCTTCTAGGGAGATAGGAAGATTCTCCCGACATGTCTGGTATCAACTATGCTGGCAGAGAAGTTGCTGCGAAAAGGATGTGAGGCGTTCTTAGCTCACATTGTGGATACCGTTGTGGCTACCAAGGAGAAAGGTCCTAGTCTTGAAGAGGTGCCAGTTGTCCGAGAGTTTGCCGATGTGTTTCCTGAGGAGTTCCCTAGTGTTCCTCCACCCCGAGAGATTGATTTTGAGATCAATCTGGTCCCAGGAACACAACCAGTTGCACATACGTCGTATAGGATGGCTTCAGTAGAGATGGCAGAGCTTAAGAAGCAGTTGTAAGAGTTGTTGGAGAAAGGTTTCATCCGACTGAGTACGTCTCCTTGGGGTGCTCCAGTGTTATTCGTCAAGAAGAAGGACGGGTTGATGCAGTTATGTATAGATTATCGACAGTTGAAAAAGGTCACGATCAAGAACAAGTACCCGTTGCCGAGGATAGATGACCTGTTTGATTAGTTGAGTGGTGCTATAGTGTTTTCAAAGATCGATCTACGGTCCGGATATCATCAGTTGAGGATTAAGGCAGATGACATACCAAAGTCAGCTTTCAGGATGAGGTACGGTCATTTCATGTTTGTGGTTATGTCGTTAGGGCTAACCAATGCACCTGCTGCTTTCATGGATTTGATGAACAGAGTGTTCCATCCATTCTTAGATCAGTTTGTCGTAGTCTTTATAGATGCCATCTTGATTTATAGTCGGGATAGGCAAGATCATGCACGACATCTTCGACTAGCATTGACTCTTCTTTGCCAACATCAGTTGTATGCCAAATTCAGTAAGTGTGAGTTCTGGTTAGAAGAAGTGACTTTCTTGGGTCATGTGATATCTGCTGAAGGAGTCAAAGTAGATCCGAAGAAGGTAGAGTCTATTGCAGATTGGGAGCAACCAAAGGTGCCAACAGAAGTTCGCAGTTTCCTAGGTTTAGTAGGATACTACCAGAGGTTTATCAAGGACTTCAGTGCAATTGCGTTACCAATGACGAAGTTGACAAGAAAGGATGTACCTTTTGTCTGGAATGATCCATGTCAGAAAGCTTTCCAAAGTTTGAAGGAGAAGCTTACTAGTGCTCCAGTGCTAATCCTGCCAGAGCCTGGAAAGGGCTATGTTTCCTTCTGTGATGCTTCCATGAAAGGTTTAGGTTGTGTACTGATGCAGGAAGATCATGTGGTTTCTTTTGCTTCGCGACAGCTTAAAAAACACGAGGAGAACTATCCGAATCATGACTTGGAGTTTGCAGTTGTGGTTCATGTGTTAAAGATTTGGAGACACTATCTGTATGGGGAGATATGTCAGATCTTTACGGATCATAAGAATCTGAAGTACATCTTTTTGCAGTATGAGTTGAACATGTGACAACGTCGATGGATGGAGTTGATCAATGATTACGACTGCACCATCAAGTATCATCCTGGTAAGGTGAATGTGGTAGCTGATGCGCTTAGCTGAAAGTCTTCTTCTCTTTCTTCAAAGAAGGCTCAGATGAGTTCCCTGGTATGCCATAGGCGAGATATGTTTGTTTCCTTGCGACAGATGAATGTACAGATGGAGTTTTCCTTATTAGATGGACTTTTAGCACAGATGCAAGTCAAGCCTATGTTGATACAACAGATCAAAGATGCACATCAGATAGATGATATGATATAGTTGATCAGATCAGAGTTCGGCAACAAAAAGCGTGATGGGTTTCATGAGTCCGAGGATGGGCTGGTTTGTTATCATGATAGGATGGTGGTTCCCGATGCTAATGATCTGAGGAAGTTTGTTCTTGAGGAAGCACACACATCGATGTATGCTATGCATCCAGGTGTCACCAAGATGTATCATAGTCTGAAGGACTTGTATTGGTGGCCCGGTTTGAAGAGAGATGTAGCTGAGTTCGTGGCATGGAGGAAGCCATGTGGGAGCTTGAGGAAGAGATGAGGAGGAAGTATCCATCACTTTTCTCTTCGGATTTCGGGGACGAAATATCTTTGTAGGGGGTTAGTTTGTAAGGACCCTAACCTCTATTTAGGGTTTACCTTGTTTGCTTTGCTTAAACCTAATGCTTAGTTTCTTGCTAATCACCTTTAGTGGTGATTAGGGTTTGTTTGAGCTTGTCGAGAGTTGGAGGAGCTACTTGGAATTTACCCAAGTTTAGGGTTTGTGAGAAAGTTTGTCACCTTGAGTGGTGTTCCTCCCTCTCCTTGCTTCCTCTAGTGTTGAGAGGAAGGTTTGGGCTCGTTGCTTGAGTTCCTTTGGGCTTGGTTGAGCTTGTTGGGCCTTGTGGTGCCTTGTTTTTGCTTGGTTGCACCTTGTATCGGGTAAGAGGAGACTGTGTCTCCCAGAGGCTGTGTCGCCCATGGTAGTGGTGTGTCACCCATGGATCTTTGACCATCTTTGACCTCGTTTGTGTCACCACTAGTGGACACTTGGTGCTTGGTGCGTGCATGTGGCAATGGTCTTGGACATGTGTTTAAGACATGCTAGAGTGGTGGTTTTTGCACATGGACAAGTGTCCCTAGGTGGGAGACACCTTGCTTTGCTCTACCTTGTTTTCTCCTCCATCCCCTTCTATATATTCATTTCCCTTTCCTTGCTAAGGATCCCTTTAGTTCCTTAGGTTCTCCTCTACCTTGGTGCACGACACACTCTCTTCTTTTGCTAGCTTGGTGGCCGATCCTTCTTGGAGTCTCCTTCTTCCTTGGTGGTGCTTGGAGCTTGGAGATGGGAGCTTGGAGCTTGCTTAAGGCGGGTTACATAACTCCTAACCCTAACTGCATTACCATCTTCTATGTTCTTGTTCTTGTTGCTTATGATCGGCTATGTTGTTGTAGTTTGGTTTCCTTGCTTCGTTGCACCTTGTTGGCCGAACCTGTGATCTAGGGTTTCTTGGTGAGCAATACTCCTTTCTCTCCTTGGTCTAGAGGAGTGATCTTGAGTTCTAGTAGCATGGGCAATACCCCTCTCTCGTTTAAGTTGAGAGGTGAGCTTGTGTTCTAGTAGCTTAAGCAACACCCTCCTCTCACCACGAACTTGAAGAGTGAGCTTGGTGTTGGTTGTGAACCTTGCTAGGGTTGTTCCTTGTGTTTCTCATTTGATGTTAAGAGATGTGCAAGACCCCTCTCTCATTTAAGTTGAGAGGTGAGCCATCTTCTTGACTCTTTTAGGGTTTTGGTGCCCTTGAGCTTGAGGTTGGTGATGACCCTGTCGGGTTGCATCTTGCCCGATATGGTGTTGTTGGTGGTGTTTCTCGATATCCTTCCCTTGGTCTGACCTTGGACGACATGTTGTGGTGGTGATGGATGATACCCCTGGTCTCTGACCTTGTGATGGGCGTCACCCCTTGACCTTAGCCCATGTGTCGGCCGATAGGCATGGCTAGACTTGCAATGGGTGTTATGCCTACTCTGTTGCATGCATTATACCTGTGAGCGATGTGCCTTATCTGATGGTGTTGCACGTTACACCCCCCTAGCATGACATTGCATTGCCCGACACCATGATGCCCGACAGAGTTGCACGACATTGGGCACGTCACACCCTGCATGGCACGCCCATGGGCTGTGGTGGATGACAGAATTTGATGCCCAGCGTTGCCAGATATGTATGTAAAGCACGACACAACGTTACGCGTTATACCCCTAAGCTTGGTCAAAAGGTACGGGTGTGCCTGGCCGACTATGTGTTGATCGTTGTGTGTTGGACGATAGGTGAGGGTGCCCTGCCCGATACCACTTTTGGTGAGGGTAGATGGTACTTTTAGTAAGGGTCTTACTTCTCATGAAAAATTAATATGGTGGATAATGTTCTTGTTAACGTGTTGGTGACCCTTGATATGTTTGATGGTAATCATTATGGTAAGCTTGTCCATGTAACTTATCATGACTTGACATCTGCTCCTAATCATCTTGAATCCCCTTTATAATGCTAAGGGAAATACTAAGCATGTAATATGGTTTGCTTAATGATGTGCCCTGTGTTCATGATCATAAGTTGAAGCATGATTGATAAACCATATAATCATTAATTTCACCTTATATTGATAGCATGGTCTTTCTGTTAAACCTATGATTATTGTGTATACTAACCATGCATGTGATGCATAGCCAAGTAAAAGGCTATGAGGTATATATATGATGTGTTTTGGTCTGAGGACCTGAGTTTGGCTAGAGTGCCTGAGTTGATGAGAATGCCTTGAGAGGCAGTGGCAGCATATGATGAGGGATTGAGATCCCATGGCAATGTGATGATCCTTGAGATGGATCTAGATGATTGGCAAGAGGCCAAGTGATAACATGTAATGTTGGATCCTTGTGATGGATCAGGATGATGTGATTACAATAAAAGCATAACATTGAGTTTTATGTTGTTTATTCTTATTATAGTTTGCATGTTATACAACTTGGTTGAATCTTGCAATCCATATAAAAGATACTAATTAATCATAGTGTAATATATCATGTAGTTGCTCTGGCCATAGATCCATCATCGCCAGGAGCCGGTGATGGTGAAACGGGTTCTCCTGCGGGTTAACCCAGAGCACATAATATTGAATATGCGAGGTTTCTCCTAGCCTAAAATAGAGAGGGAATTGAGTGCAGCTGCAGTTGCAGACTCAGAATATGTGATGAGCATGGTGAACAGGCCCATGGCTCAGGATGTGTGATATGAGAGCATGAATGCGTTCATGGCTCCGAGCACGGTGAACAAGCCTTTGGCTCAGATATACTAGCGCCATGACCTGTACCAAGGTTGGCTAGAGGAAGGGTAGCCTATGGAGCTGACCCTGTGGCTGAGGCCACTTAAGCACGAGACTGCGGTCCTGCTTTGGTTCTCGTGCACTGACCATGAGGGGGAGGTCGTGGAGTCCGACTCTTCCATTGACCTTGTATGGCACCGACTTTGGGTTTCACAACCGAAGGTTGGATTTGAGCGGTACGACTCACTTCCTCATGGCATAATAATATGTAATCCAGCCGTATAGTATTTACTGCTTAAGGCAAAACACGGAACATTGGTTGAGGCCTTGCTTGTGTAGTTAATCTTGTTAGATCTTGCGGTTACTTATATGTTCCTCATGTTATGTGGTAATACCTTATAATTCTTATCTTGTAAATCATGTTCCATAAAGAAATAATTGGATATATGCCTTCCGTACATCTGGTAAGCTTTACGGTATGAATCGCTTTACTTCATAAACTGCCCTTTCTATATCCTTATCAGATAGTTGTTGTTGCTTTATCTTTCTGAGGTTTTGTAGTTTTGGCGGGGAGTTATGTTTCTCACAGGGACTATGTGTCTCACCCCGCTGGTTTATACCCTTTTTAGGTGTTCGACCCAGACGTAGTGGTGATCGCAGAGTTGCGTCCGAGCAGTAAGACGAGCAGTAGAAGGCAAGCGATGGACATGCTGCTGTTTTGATGTTTGTAGTAGAGTCTTAGAGTCATCCCTGTACTCTTAGGTCCTTGGATGTGTTTTGACGTTATTTCATGATGTATAGTTGTTAAACCTTTGTATATCCTTCCGCTGGCCGGATGTGGGCCTTCATGTACATATAAACAGATGATGAACTCATGGGTGGGCTAGACAGCTGTTCCTCTAAGTTGTGGACACGTAGCAAGATTTGTATATGTTATATAACATGTTTCCTTGCAAGATGAGGACCGAAATGTAATAGTTTCTCAATTTATCATCTTTTCGCAATCAGTTTTAATTAACCTGTATTTTGATAATCTGTGGTTATGGTGATTTCCGCACGTTTTTTCTTAACATCTCGTTGTCTGTGTGATAGTGGGATGTGTTGCCACAATAAAAGTACACTGAAAGCCCGAAAAATATCAGTGGGGCATAATCATATAAATGCACATTGTGAGGGCACAAATGTAACTAGTTCATCTCGCTTCTTTTCTATCAGCCATGGTGGACTGCTCTTATTGGGTGATGAATCTCTAGAATAGTATTTGAGAGTATCAATAAGATTGTGAAAACAACCATCTCAAGGAAATCTTCATGTCATATCAAACTTGGAGAGCCTTTGATGAGGTTCCTAGAAGTAGTGGAGCTCTAGGTCTATGCCACCATCATGGTTATACAATCTAAGGTAGTGAAAACCATGAATAGAGTACATCATTCAAAATCAAGGGGTTGGCATCTCCGTTGTGACCCAGTGAACTAAGGGAAGAATCCCCATGATGAAACAACCACCAATGACCTAAAACCCACCCCCAAATCATGAGGTACAGAGCAACAAACCCAAAACACGACTGTGAATCACAGTAAGCTGAGCTATGAGCTCAAAATCAGAAATCATTGCTATTGAACTGAAAAGCAGAAACTGAGTGCGGGTATGTATTCTGCATGATATAACGAAGTCAGGGAATGACTTTCTTGGCCTTACTGTGGCTGAGAGGCTTGGCTGGTGGCAAGTTCTAATAGCATGAAATTGGGGTTCATGGATGGAGAAGATGGGTAAAATGTGATACCCATAAACATGTCTAGAAGCCAGATATGCGTATAAGGATTCTTACTGGAGATTTAATTGGGGATGGTCGGTGATGCTAGGTCGAGCTCATCATCACCGTCAGGGATGCTTGAGTCTATGGCAGCTCCTTGGGCAGCCTCAAACCAAATTGGAGGTGGAGGAGTGTTGCAGAGATCCGTGTGATGCTCCAGGTATGCCCATATGTTGGTTCTCTTCGGTGTGGTGTTGTGGGGATGGCGGCTGCACAACTGAAGAAGAAGGCCAATTGGGTGTTTCTCACAGGGAGGAGAGCTAGGGTTCGAGCTTTTAACTCAGAATGACCTCCTAGTTCTGTTCGTGATGAGAAAAAGGGAAAATGTGGAGGGGAGAGAGAGAACGATCAGCCAAATTTGTTGAAGTCTATTGAACCTCACACGCATGTTTAGAGCGAGGAAGGGGACATAATCTGACTCGTCCATCCTCTTCTGATGGCTCTAAAGGAGCTAGGTTCATTAAGCTGTGTGTGATAAGCTTATTATCCACCCATTATGGTGAACTTTGTTAAAGTCGAGATAATCGTGTGCATTATTAAACGATTAGGTCGTAAATTGATATTATCTCCCTCCTTTCTTCTTAATATCTTCTTCAATATCTAGTATTATCCAAATCTAACCAAAATTGGTAGACGAGCTAATTTGACCATGAGGAATTTAATTATCCAATTAAATTTTGGATATAAGTTAGGGAAGCATGTGTTTTACATCATTAGCTACTTAGGGTAATTAACACATTAATAATCATTGAAAAGGAATTTTATTACCAAAATCTGAGGGAAGCTCTATTATTCTATTATCTATTCATATACTAATGAGTGGGATACATTATACATGTATTTGTGTCCAAACTACCATTCAATCCCAACTAGTCACCATTGCATCATTAGGGTTAGGTTTTTGTGCATTATACATGACATTAATGTGACTAAGTATCGATGTAAATGATTCAATTCAAGGCCCACTTGGCACATTTAGTTCATTTTAGAATATGAATTAAGCATGGTCTCGACTTAAGTCAACATACAAAAAATGGATTCTTTCAACTTAGGGTTTCTCCTTTATTAAATACCAAGAATTTTTGGGACTGAATTTTGAGGGTCGTTACACTAGTTTATGTCATATTTCAGTCTATTGTTCTTCATTTACTGTAACTAAATAGCTTCAAACACTTTGAACTATTTTGTCCACGGAGGAGGCAGAATGAATCCTCAATTAGTTTCTTCATATGTAGCTCAATACACTCATGAATTTTTCGAGCTTAAAGCTACAACAATGTGGTGGTCCCCCACCTGCTTCTTAATGCGTCAACTTGTGATGTGTTTCCCTAATGAGTTGCCTAAGACAATTGGATGTAGGAGTGGCATCAAAGATCAATGTGCTCTATTCTCTAGTGATAAGAAGCATTCTTACTCAATCACATGATCTTAGATTATCACGCGGAAAATAAATTAATTATCATGTTTTAATTCTAATGCTTATGAGAAAAATTGCACAAAGCAGACAAAGCAACACACTTCTTAACTAGTCATAAAAATTTGAACACAAAATCAAAAAAAGACTCCATGTGATGAAGACCATTTTCTGAATTTGCATCTCTAAAACCCGTCAAATGGTGCCACATCTCTATATCAAAAGGAAGCACGAGATATAGCCGTTATAAACCTATCAAATGGTTTTGTATCTCCATGATTGGTCACCAAGATTTTGGACCCTTAGTGGTCGATGAAGGTGTTGAACTCTTGATGGTCGCCAAGATTTGGACTTCATGTTTGTCGATGAGTTTTTGGTGGTCACGAAATTTTTGAACTATGATTGGTCGCCAAGTTTTGATCCATATCGGTCGCCAAGATTTTGTATCTCCATGTGGCCGCCAAGTTTTGGACCTTTAATGGTCAAATAAGTTTTGGACCCTTAGTGGTTGATGAAGATTATGACTCTTTATGGTTGCCATGGTTCTGAACCTAGTGGTCACTATGATACCTAAAACCTAGTGGTCGATGAAAACACCTAACCCTAGCAGTCGCTAAGATGTTCCTAACCCTAGTGGTCACTACGAAACTTAGCCCTTGCGGTTGCCAAGGTGTTCCTAACCCTATTTCTCACTAAGGCACCAAACCCTAGCGGTCACCAAGGTGTTTCGAACCCTAGTGGTCGCCAAGAGTTTTGACTTTATGGTAGCCAAGGGTTCCGACTTCATGGTCAATGAAATTTTTGATTGTATGATCTAGAGATTGATAAGGTATAAGAGCATCTAATCCTTGACATTCTCTAATATATCTGCACCTCCTATCTGCTACCAGGCCAATTTCTTCAAATGGTTGCAAGTCCTTCAATTTTGGCCCATGAATCTAAGCAGTTGGGTTCTACAATAGCTCAAACAAAAGAAATTACTTGTATTACAACAAACTACATCAACAACAAGGGCATGTGGCATGCTGATGATCAAGATTTAGAATTGAAATTTGTGAAAGATGAGATGGATGGTGTTGTTGCTAAGTCATCCACCACCCACCTAGCTTCTACATTCTTAGGGTCATCAGAGATCGACATCATAAGTCAGTTTCTTGCAACATCCATTTAAGTTATTCCTCCAATATTTTATTCCAAAGAAGAAAGATACTTCTCAGTAGATGGGAATACAACATTACAGTTATAATTGATGGTAAGCTAGCAAGGAGGGGTTGTGCAACAAGAATGAAAATCTTAAACTGGTGATCCTTATGTGGAATTTGTGTTTGTATTCTTGTTGTACATGTATTTGTGTTCCCGATGTTGTATATCTGCTATCAAGCATGAATCAAGATATATAATGTACTTGGTGATTTGTTTGAATATCAAAAAGCATGTCTTACTTTGATGAAAAAATCGTGATGCAATCAAATTGTTAGTTGTCCTAATGAAATAATGAAATAATTGTTATTTTTGGTTAGCTAGTGTAAAAAGGATAAAAACAACATATCATTTTTACATTTTATATTACTGTAGATACACATAACATGAAATAATAATTTTTCTACATTTTTACGATTGTAATCTTGACTATATATAACACAATTACAACATATCTTAACTACCCATGCATCACACTTATCTCGCTGTCGGCCTGGCTGCCTGAGCTATACGCTCACGCTGCCCAACCAACATAATTTTTTGGTCTATATAATTCACTTCTAGCATTCACAAAATGGTGATTTGGTGTTATTTTATGGTATTCTGAGATCTCTTTCTGGCAGCGTGCATGATGCTATTTTTTTAATCATTTCGACATCATAGAATATGTTGGGAAACTATTCCCAGGACGTCTTCTACCAGCATCATCTTGGCAATATAAAAAAAGCCAGACAATAACAACTCCGGCACAACTTAAATGTTTCTTTGGCATTTTATGTGTTAGGTAAACTAATTTTTTTCAGTGCACTAAAAGAAATCTAATTTTACCCGACACATAATTCTGACAGTTCTAAGATTTTGGGTGCCAAAATTGAAAAGCGTACAGAATGGGCACACCCGCCCTCGTCTGTCGTTTTCCTCTCTCTCCTTGTTCCGTAATTGCTCACCCACCCCTGATAATCCTTTTATCAGTGGACGTTTCTCTGTAGTGATCATGTTCTGCCTTCTCCTTAGGCTCCTATTGGTTTGGTGTAAGTCATGAGTTCCGTGGAACTCATTTTTTAGGAACTCTAGTTCAGTTTTTAGAACTTAAATTTCATTCACTTCCGTGTGATTGGTTTGTTGTAAGTGTAAATATGGAAATGATTAAAAATATTGTTAATTTTTATTGTATAATACAAATAATTGAGGATGCAAAAGGCATAAAAAAGGAATCATAATATTTTTATTTCACTTTGTGTATACAAAATATTGTAATAATATCCACGTTTTATGTGTTTGTAAATATAAATTTTGCTTAATCATTGATTAATACAATGTAAGATATTAATTTTTACATTATTTCTCTAGGGGACTTTTACTATGTTATTCGTGCATGGTTACAATTAATTATCATTTTTCACATCATATTGTTTAAACATGAAGAATGAAAATATATTACATAAATCACATTATTTTCACATGGTGCAATGTTTTTTCATGATGTTTGTATTTTTGATTTTGTAGATTGTACTAATAATGGTAGTTATAGTGTTAAATATTTTACATAGTGCAATTATAGTGTATGATATTTTGTCATATTATGTTGTAATTTTAACAATGAACTATATCATCATCATTAATATTTCTAGTCATAAATATTTTACATGTGTCACTTATAACGAATAAAGAATATAATTGTATAAGAAATGTTGTTCGTTTTCTGCTCTTTTTAAGAGGGAACTCAAAAACTGTATTTTATATGTAAGTTTATAACTCTCCGGAAGTCACGGAACTCAAGTTCCAACACTTACTTTAAACCAATCATGAAAAACTGCTCAAGTTAACTTCATCATTTGTAGTCCCCACCCCTCGCCCAGTGTCAATCTCTTATCTAGTCCCTTGGCAGGCTGGTCGTTTGATTTCCCCCGGTCTGCAGTGTTTGACGAGTGCCCCTTGTTCGAACACAACAAGTTTGATCGTTGATTGCATGTAAGGATGTATATGGGTACCGATAGATCCGCGGATCCAAAAATCAGGACCCTTAAAAGGCCCGTCACATGTTTAAATTTTTATACCCGCATACCCGAGGGTCTGTATACCCTTCGACCCTCATATATGCATGTCCACTAATGGGTATACTTGGACTCCGACCCGCTAGACCCATGTATCCGCTATACATAAATAACTATTTTATTATGTTATTTATTATCATACTTTACTAGTCCAACTAATATAATACTTGAGATTATATCATACTATAATTATAATAAGATTGAGGTAATTATTCTAATTATAATCATGAACAACATATGTTAACTTAAAATCAAAATACTAGCATTATATGCAACATAATAAACACACTATGGTGATGATTACACATATGTAAACAATTAACTCAACTAATCTTCAATATACAAAGTATTACATTATTTAATATAAATATATCATGTTAACATCCTACATAATAGCAATATCTCATTACATTATAACATATAGAACATATTTGTAAATTTTCTTACCTAAACAATATGATGTTACATATATAACCGTTTACCTGCATACCTACACCGTAAACCCACTATTATTACGGATATAGTGTGGGTCTAGATTTTTATATTGTGGGTTTGAACCGGATCCGTTAAATTAAATAAGATATAGGTATGTGTATAGCCACCGTACCCCCTACGTTTACACCTCTAATTGGCTGGTTGAGATCTCGCGGTGGTATTTCAATGACAATAGGAAAACCAGCCAAAGAAGACTCTAATCATGGTGGCTAATCGTACATAGTTTTCCATTGTGGAGGTAGTTCATTGTTCATTTTCTAAATAGATATCAAACAAGTAGAAACCACGCCGTATTTTTCTAATGTGTCAATTCGCATTTCCTTTGTAGATATCTAACAAGCATCTGATTATATATTCTTTTTCATCTTTCATATGTACATGATTTGTTCTCTTTGAAGAGATAGACGATGAATTCTGTAATAAGACAGCAGATTATTCTGGAAGGCAAACATTTCCTAGATCCTATAAATGTTGTACCCTTGTAGGTAACAGTAGTAAATTACATTGTGATTTTGAACTTTAGTTGCCAGAATAAAAAGATATCGTTATAATGATAGAGACATAGAAATCATATCTAAAGTTGAACAATTTTTCTTTATATGCCAGCTACATTACACATCAGTCTTTCTTTCTTATTTGAAAATTAACCTGATCACTATACTTGGATTCGACTGGGCAAAAATACACGGTGAATTACATGCCTCCTCAATCCTTTTATGAGTCTTAATATGAATTGTAGTTTGTTTACCCTTATTTATCTTTGTTCATAATATATGCTCTTTCAAATTCCTACGTTCTTACACCTTCCCCTCCACCCTAGGCTCTCGCTCGAAGTCCTTGTTAAAAACTCTAGTGTTTGCTTGTCTTTCCGCCCTTCATAGTTTATTCCTGTTTGGCATTTTAAACTCGTTCTTTCTCCCGTTTGACAAGATAAAGGTGCTCACAAATCTCATTTTCCCCATAGTCATCCATGTGGCATGAACTCCAATTCAGAATTGATAAATAAGTAAACATGAAAAATGTTTAACAAGTACTTATTTAGATTGTACATCTTGAAGTAAGTGTCATTGGGATTTTTTGTAGTATAATTAACGAAAAACATAAGTTGGCTAATCTCATAATATATGTATAAAACATGCAAAACCATTCTATTAAAAAGTAACCATACTTGCATTTAAATCACCTAGTTGTAAGAATTAATCATTACGGATGCTCAAATTTTCTTTAGTAATTTCCAAAGAAATAGGAATCATTTTCACTTTAGATTGGTAATAAATTAAATTACTCTGTTTGTAGATACAATGACATTGATCTACAATGTTTAAGTGTTATCTTACATATTTTTTTTCTCTCAAGTTTGGTATATGTATTGTTGTTACATTTTAAGTGTTATCTTACATATGTTATCTACAATGTTTAAGTGTTATCTTACATATGGACAATGTGAAGGAAATCATAATTTGCCTTTATAATATTTTATAGCATCATATAATAATTAGCATACAACCGTATGCCAACTCAAGATAACACAGTTAGGTCTAATCCTCAAAATTATTGTATCAATAGCACAGGAAGTGTCATAAATCCAATGGTTTTAGGGTTAAAGTTTTAATAGATGAAAACATACCATAAGTTATCAAGGGCGAGGCACCCATACACTGGGCCTCTTTATGATATATAAACTAGTAGATGGCGCAATTAATCATCAGTATCTCCATTTAGGATCTACTCCAGCATATGTATCCTCTGCGCCAAGGTTGTCTCTCCCAAGACGACTAGTTTGTTACTGGTATCCTTCATGATAGTTTGATTTTCTTTCAGCCTCTATAGTGGCTATGAGTATTTTGATTACGTATGAGCCTTATGGCCTGAATTTGTTGGTGCTGAATAAGTATTTTCAGTCCCGACAGAGATAGTATTTTCTGGACATCCTGAAAATGTATCTCAGTCATTCAACCCTCAACTCGCGCGTGGAGATCCGTGTGTAAGTAAAATGTCCGCACTGATCCCCAAACGGGTTTTCGGACCTGAATGGCTGAGATGTTTTTAAGAGATCATGAAAATGCACTTAGGATATCCTAAGTACTCCGGATGCTATCGCTGATTTCTGTGTCAGTTAGAATCGACCGCCATGCACGTTTGCCGAAGATGGAATGTTGTACTCCATGGGTTCACTCGGATTCCATATATATTGCCATGTCGTACGACAGCTACTGCCACGGCGACTTCTGGGATGTTAATCTTGGGGACAATGGGGAGCCGGTGTACATTGGATGCACCTACTGTTGAGTATTGGCTCACCGGCGATGATAGCTACAGCTACGACGACTAAATGGGCCCGACCAAGGCAGTATTAGCTTCGCTAGCAACTATATAAATGGATCCCAGAGTCCCACGAACTCCATCAGTACGCCTTTCTCATTTATTGTTTTGCCCGTTGGTTAGGTGAGATCGCCACTCTCACCAGCCAGGTTCGCCCGTCGGTGTCTTGGCTCTTAAAAGGAAGTGGCATTCCCCCTCCGCCGGGTGAGCGAATCCCTTCTCTCCGCCGAGCCACGAAACACCGCCTTGTTCCTTCCAGCTGTGAAGGTTAGGTCCTAGGTTTCTCCTTCTCCTCCTCTCCTTCGCATGTCTCTGTGAGTGAAAGAGTCAGGCGAACACCATTTTGCACATTCCTTTCTTGGTATCTCCAACACTTCGACTAACCAGCCGCCAGCAAGACGACGTCACCGAAGAACTGCGGTATCCATTGCCACACTAGCTGCTGCTAGGCAGCTGTTCCTAGTTAATTTGGGACAATATACTTCTTGGTAGTTTCTGATCTAAGATTCCAGGGGAAGGAGAACATGTAGGGCTCTAAATGGGTAGAGTATGGTGTGTTAATATTTATGACGTCGTTACCTACAACAGCTGCTGTCGCAAAATAATTAACAAATTCAGACAGATCTAATAAGAAAACAAAGATCAAACAAAGTAGGAGAAAATAATTAAAGAATTAGATTCGCAAAACGAACGTGATACTCAAAGAAATCAGTTTCCGCCAATCATCGCGGTTAGACACCGTTCTTCCAGTTACGATCCGGCACAAACCTAGATCAGACACGTCTCGCTCGCGCTTGACGTAGTCTCGTTGCACTACCACCAGTGCAGCACAGCGTCCGCAGGAACCTCCGTCTGACAGTCGCGTCTCGATGACGGGAAGAAGGAAGAAGCCACACTTCGCACAGGAGAAATACTCTACGAAGCGGCTCGGGAACGAAGGCAGTCACTCTCCGGATTAAGGCTCTCAATACACACGTGAAACGGCGGCTGAAGTTCGTTTGTTGTGTGTTTAACCCTAAAGACCGGAGGAGTATTTATAGCCACACACGTCCCTTATTCCTATTGTCAGTAAGACGCAAACACTCGATCACTCTTGTACATAATGCGAAAAAAACTGTAAAAGAGAAACATTTTCCAGTTAGGATTAATAAATCCGAATAGGAAAGAAACAATTAATTACACGAGTAATTAATTACTTAGTTGTATCCTAGTGTAAAAAGAAGACGAAAGACATTTTCCACAATCCACAATCTACAAGCCCGAGCCCGTGTTCGTCCCGGCCCGGCCCGGCCAGGCGAGGCGTGGCGTGGCACGCACGTGCGTGTGTTGTGATGTGGTAACCCCACCCACCAAGGAGGTGAGCATACCTCCCTCCTAGGACCCCTTGGACACTAGTGCCCTATGTGATCCTACATATAAGGACCACAAAAGTTCTAGGAGTGAGCAATATGGGATAAAACTTCTTTGCCATTTGCACTAGAGATAAAACTACTTTTCTCACATGTACTTGTTGTACTACATTGGGCTTAACCCATACTTAAAAAATGGCTGCTACAGCTGCCATATATCTAACAATCCCCCACAAAGTCCAATGTGTAGTGTTCTCTACCACTCAGTCATCCATACTGTGCTTTCAGCAGATACCTTTCAGTTTGAATCTACCTGAGTTATCCAACTGTGACCCCCGCAAGAACTAGGTGAACAAAAGTCTTGAACCTGAACCTTGGGTACAAGAGTATATGTTGGTAACAACACAATAAAGATATGGTAGAAAAGAAAACAATACATTAAGGCCATGCATACAAAATTCTATTTCATAGTTGATAATAGAGAACAACCCAATTCTTCTGTTGCGGCCTATACAACATCAATCACTTAGTTGGAGTCTCCAAGGATGTACTGCTAACATCATGTCCTAAGACTTGACATCATTCAGAGACTACTCTCTTACTAACTTGCAGACATGACACTAATCAAGTTTCCAGGAGATAGACACACGGATGCTAGAAGCATCAAACAAGAATACATAGTGTCATCTGATTTACCTGACAGCTTATTATTACCACATTGAATCCAATTTGTGGGATCTCCACTCTTTTGGGTTGGGTTACTACTGCCTGTATATCTATAGGGGTTTCAGTCTCATCCCCAACCTGAATTTTTCCACTAAAGCCAAGATAAGACCTTTAGTGAAAGGATCAACTGTATTATCTTTGGTACCGACGTAGTCTACAACCACGACCCCATTAGACACTGACTCCCTTACAGATTTCAATTTGACTTGGATGTGTCTACGCTATTTTTGATTGTACTTGGAACTCTTTATCTTAGATATAGTTGTAGTGCTATCACAGTGAATTAAAATTGTAGGAAACGACTTCATTACCATAGGTAAACTAGACATAATTCCATGTAGCCATTTGGCTTCCAATCCAGTTCCATATAAAGCACACAACTCTGCTTCAAAAGTGGACCGAGACAATATGGTCTGTTTCTTAGACCTCCAGAAAACATCTCCTCCTACCAACATGAATACATATCCTGAGATACCATTACTCCCAGAATTTATGACAATCTAGCTTGCATCACTATATCTTTCGACTACAGAAGGATGTTTACCATAACGCAGCCTAAGGGAACACATTCCCTTGATATACCTCATTGCTCTATCAAGAGCTTCCCGATGGGTCTTGTCAGGACAGCTGGTATATCTACTTAACTTGTTCACAGAAAACACAATGTTTGGACGTGTACAGTTCATAAGATACATCAAACTTCTGATAATTTGAGAGTATCGTAATTGAGACACTGGAACCCCAATCTCATTCTTGAACAAGGGTTTGGATGAATCATGTGGAGTCTTTACATGTTTACATGACGTGTACTCAAACCTCTCCGATATCTTCTCAACATAGTGAGACTGTGAGAGAGTTATACCATCAGTAGACCTAATGCTTTTAAGCCCTAAAATCACATCAGTGACACCCATATCCTTAATCTCAAACTTGCTACACAAGAATGACTTTGTCTCATTTACTACTTTCATATCGGAACCAAAAAGTAGGATATCATCGACGTATAAGCATAACAAAATGAATCCATTATTGACAATTTTGTAGTAGAGACACTTATCAAACTCATTAGAAACAAAGCCAAATGATGATAACATAGAATCAAACTTCTCATGCCATTGCTTAGGGGCTTGTTTCAAGCAATATAATGACTGTACAAGTTTACACACTTTGGAATCATTCCCACGACCCACAAACCCCTCAAGTTGTTCCATATATATCTCTTCCTGAAGATCACTGTGTAAGAACGCGGTCTTCACATCCATCTGATGGAAATATAGATTATAAATGGAAGCCAATGCTATAAGCACTCAGATTGTGGTAATGTGGGAAATAGGTGAATAGGTATCAAAATAATCTATTCCTTCCCTTTGTGTGTAACTCTTAGCAACTAACCTAGCCTTATACTTATTGATTGTCCCATCTGCATTAAGTTTCTTCTTAAAAATCCATTTGCAACCAACTGTAGAACAACCAGGAGGCAAATCCACCAATTCCCAAGTTCCATTTGAGAGAATTGATTAGATTTCATCATTAATGGCTTCTTTCCAAAACTTAGCTTCTGGAGATTCCATAGCTTGTTTGAAAGTGATAGGATCATCCTCAACATTGTAAGTGAGAAACTCACTTCCAAAGTCCTTGGATGTCCTAGGTCGTTTACTTCTCCTTGGTTCAACTATTTCTTTAGAATCATCAGATTCAGAAATAGCTTGTTCTGAGTCACCCCCACATTTGTCATCCTCTCCACATGCTTGAGAATGGAACCTGTAGTAAATGAATCTTCTTGAGATACCTCATCGGGCACACCAGTTTTCATAGGAAACACATCCTCAAAGAATGTTACATCACGTAATTCCACAATTGTATTGACCTCAATGCCAAAAATATCTGATTTTACGATCAAGAATCTATAAGCATAGCTTGTCTCTACATACCCCAAGAATATGGCATCAACCGTTTTCGGTCCCAATTTCTTCCTTTTGTGTTCAGGGACAAGTACCTTAGCAAGGCACCCTCACACTTGAAGATATTTAAGACTCGGTTTCGTCCCTCTCCTCAACTAAAACGGACTACTCTCTGAATGCTTATGGGGAACTCTGTTCAGAATATGGCAAGTCGTATTCAAAGCTCCCCCCCCACATAAAGTTGGGTAATCTAGATGTTTGGAGTAAGGTATTTACCATATCTATTAAGGTTCAATTTTTATGTTCAGCTATCCCATTAGATTGTGGTGAATAAGGAGCAATAATCTCATGAACTATACCATGTAATTGGAAAAATTCCAAAAACAAGTTTGAGGTATACTCTCCTCCCCTATCAGACCTTAATCGCTTAAGTACTTTACTGGTTTGAGTTTCAGCTTCTTTCTTATAAATTTTGAATTTATCCAATGTCTCATCTTTACTTCTAAGTAAAAAGACATAACGGTATCTACTCACATCGTCAATAAAAGTTATAAAATAACGATTTTGATCCCTCATAGAAACACCATTAAATTCACATATATCTGTATGAACTAAATCCAAAATTTCTGAATTCCTATTCACAGAATGAAAGGGCTTCCTAGGAAATTTAGCTTGCACACAGATTTCACATTTATTATTGGTAATCTCAGATTTAGGGATTAAATTTAGATTCATCATATGCTTCATTGAAGCAACATTAACATGTCCCAAACGTGAATGCCAAACATCGGATGAAACAAGATTCATGCAAACAGAACTATAATCAATCAAATTTAAATGAAATTTGAAACAGGTTCAACATGAATCTTAAATAAGTTCTCCAGATCGCATAAGTACCCCTTACCAAAAAATAAAGAATCATGAAGGTGTGTAATAATAGCCTTATTACATTTTCATTCTACTCTATAACCTTCCCTAACTAAAATTACGCCAATAAGGATATTACGTCGAATGGTTGGAGCATGTCTGACCCTATGAAGAGTCAAAACCTTCCCTGAAGGGAACATCAAGTCCACCCATCCTTCGCCTTTGACTTTTGTAGAGTTAGAATCACCCAAAGTCAGGGACCAACCTTGAGAGGCCTGGTAAGACACTAATAGGGACTTATCAACACACACATGTACATTAGCCACAGTGTCAATTATCCAATAAAGTGGTTCAAAAATAGAAAGGATTTCAGGCTTAATAGACACGTACCCATCATTGAGGTTCTAGGATGTAGTCATCATGTTGACCACAGCCTCCTCAGTTGCAGATGCGGAAGCTTTCTTTGCCTTCTTAGAAGGACAATCCTTGTTCCAATGGCCAACCTGTCCACAAGCCCTACAAGGTTTGTTCTTCAGTTTCTTCTAGATCTTTGCCATAAGTTTATGTGTATTCTTAGATTTCTTATCTTTGGTATTTTCCCAGAAGCAAAATTAACAGTAGGATTTGCATCAGTAGGCACCTTGACCATTTTCTCTTTTAAGTATTCTTCTTATATATTAATATCCATCATTAGTTCTTCCATTGTCTGTGTCCCTTTGCGGTGCTTCAGAGACATACCAAATGATTCCCATGACTTAGGGAATTTTTCTATGATAGACATAACAACGAACTTCTTAGGCAATACCATCTGGGCATCAGAGAGTTCATGAACTAGGAGTTGTAGATCATGTGTTTGATCAAAATATGACTTACTCTCTACAATTTGAAACTTAAGAAATTTAGACACACAGTATTTTCCAACACCTTGATTTTCAGTGCTAAAATTCTTAACTAACAATTCCCACAAAACTTTTATGTAGTGACTGGCGACTTTGAGTAAGAGTCATATAGTTTGTTATTTAAACCAAACAAAATCAAACCGTGGCATGTTTTTTCACCCTTCTTCTAATTAGAAATTATATTTGCATTATTAGGAATTGTGTTATCCGATTTAGGTTCAGTTTCTTCTAAGTACTGATCAAAACCTACAATAATCAGCCAAATTTGCATCCGACTCCGCCAATGGGCAAAGCTGGTACCAGTAAATTTTTCATACATACTGCTGGTGTCAATTCTATTTCCCAAACCACCCTGACTGGCCATTGTTAATTAACGATAGAAAAGCTGATTTCTTTAAGACTGTTGTTAATATTTATGATGTCATTACATGCAACAGCAGCAGGTGCAAAATAATTAACAAGTTCAGGAAGATCCAATAAGAAAACGAAGATCAAACAAACCAGGAGAACAGAAATAAAGGAATTAGATTTGCAAACCTGACTGTTCGTTGAGAAACAAATGTGATACTTAAAGAAATCAGTGTCCGACAATCCTCGCAGATAGGCACCGTTCTCCTAGTTACAATCCGACACAAACCTGGATCAAACACATCTCGCTCACGCTTGATGTAGTATCGTTGCACTACCACAATTCAACAAAACATCTGCAGGATCCTCCACCTGACAGCCACATCTCAGTAATGGGAAGAAGGAAGAAGCTGCACTTCACACAAGAGAAGTACTCCATGAAGCGGCTCAGGAACGAAGGCAGTCACTCTCTAGATTTGAGCTCTCAATATACACGTGAAACAGTGGCTGAAGTTCATTTATTGTGTTTTTAACCCTAAATACCGAAGGAGTATTTATAGCCACGCACGTCCCTTATACCTATTCCCAATAAGACACAAACACTCAGTCACTCTTGTACATAATGCGGAAAAAACCACAAAAGAGAAACACTTTCCAATTAGGATTAATAAATCTGAATATGAAAGAAATAATTAATTATATGAGTAATTAATTACTTAATTGTATCCTAGTGCAAAAAGAAGACGAAAGACATTCTCTGCAATCCACAATCCACAAGCCCGGTCCCGTGCCCGACCCGGCCAGGTGAGGCGTGGCGTGGCACACGCGTGCACGTGCATGCGTGTGTTGTGAGGTGGTAACCCCACCCACCAAGGTAGTGAGAATACCTCCCTCCTAGGACCCCATGGACACTAGTGCCCCATGTGATCCTACATATAAGGACCACAAAAGTTCTAGGAGTGAGCAATATGGGATAAAACTTCTTTGTCATTTGCACTAGAGACAAAACTACTTTTCTTACATGTACTTGCTGCACTACATTGGGCTTAACCCATGCTAAACAAATGGCTACTACAGCTACCATATATCTAACATGGTGCGGGTATGGTCATATCCATAACCGTAACCGTTTAGTTAAGCGGACATGGTTATGGTTATATACCCACTTTGTCAAAAACTATACCTGCAACTACCTATATCTGTATAACCGCCGAGTATATGGATGGATAATTGGGTATACAGTTATGTTTAACTTATTATAATAATACACTACAAACTTTGAGATACAACAAACTACCACACTTAAATTGATAGGTTATGGAGAAATATCATTCAAGGTAGAGAGAGAGACCAGCGGAATGAGAGAATGACTTTATGGCCTTCTTAATTAATTGAAATGTACTTGTGTGGCTATAAAGGTGTATAAATGAATTTGCTCATTATCCTACTGCAAGGTACTTATATGACTAAATTTGAACGCTACAATATGGAACACTACATTATAATATAAATTTTTACTATTTTAAGATATATATACTTGCTAGATGTGAGTCCTACAATATGCACCATTACATCTTAATGTAAATTATTTATGTAAAATATAAGTAAATGGGTATATGGGTATACAAGGTATGGGTATATACATAACCATAACCTTATCATGTAAGAGGCGGGTCTGTGAGTATAAGGGCTAGTGGTTACATGGTTATAAAAATTTATACCCATGACGGGTTTAGTGGGTATGTATTTGAGGGTATACCCATGTCGATTTACAGCCCTAAGAACAGGCGCACATATCCTAAGAGTTAATCTAATAGAAGAATGCTCAGTTCATAAATAAGTAACATGGGAATGTTTTTCTACTTCTCTCTCTTATATTCATTAAAAGAAAAAAAGGGAAGAAGAAAGAGATCCACCTGAAAATGATCTTGTATTAACTCCAATCTACTGGATCATAATCTTTTAACGAGGAAACCTTTGTAGTTAATATTTATTAATGTTGTTACGTACAACAGTAGTAGGTGCAATTTAATTAACAAGTTTAGGCATATATAAATAAGATACAAAGATTAAACAAAACATGAGAACATAAATTAAAAGGAGTTAGAATTCGCAAACTAGATTGTTCGTTGAGAAATGAACGTGATACTTAAAGAAATCAGTGTCCGACAATCCTTGCAAATAGGCACCATTCTCCCAGACTTGATCCGGCGTCGTCTCGCTCGCACTCAACATCATCTCATTGCACTACCTCCAGTGCAACACAACAACCACAGGAACTACCGTCTAACAGTTGCGCCTCGGTGAAGGGAAGGAGGAAGCAAGCCGCGCTTCGCACAGGAGAAGATCTTTGTGAAAATGGCTAAGGAATGAAGGTTGTCTCTCTCTAGATTAGGGCTCTCAAAACACACGTAAAAAATGGTAGTTGAAGATTGTTTGCTCTGTGTTTAATCCTAATGACCAGATGAGTATATATAGCCACACACGTGCCATATTGCTAATCCCATTAAGACACAAACACTCGGTCGCTCATATACAAAATAGAATAATCTGTGAGGCAAACACTTTCAAAATATGATTAATAAATCTGGTTAGGAAAGACATAATTAATTTCATAATTAATCAAATTCACAGTTGTGTCCTTGTGTAAAAAGAAGACGGAAGACAATTTCCACAACCCACAACCCACCACCCACCACCCACAAGCCCGAGCCCATGCCCGATCAGGCCAGGCTAGGTGAGGCATGGCGTGGCGTGGCACACGTGTGTGTGTGTGTGCGTTGTGATGTGGTAACCCAACCCACCAAGGAGGTGAGCATACCCTCCTCCTAGGACTCCTTGGACACTAGTGCCCCATGTGATCCTACATACACATACCACAAAAGTTATAGGAGTGAGAAATGTGGGACTAAAGCTCTTCTCTTTTTTCATAAGACATAAAACTACATTTCCTCCATTTACTAGCTACACTACATTGGGCTTAACCCATGACAAACAAATGGCTAACAACCACTTATCTAACAATCCCCCACAAAGTCCAATGTGTAGTGTACTCTACCATTTAGTGATCCATATTGTGCTTTAAGTAGATACCTTTCGGTTTGAATCTACCTGAGTTATCCAACTGTGACCCTCACAGGAACTAGGTGAACAAAAGTCTTAAACCTAAACCTTAGGTGTAAGAGTATAGTTTGGTAACAATACAATAAAGACAAGGTACAAAAGAAAACTATGAGAGCCCGTTACAGTAAATGAGATTACTCAAAAATAAATGCACAATCAATCACTAATTAATCTCATACCCAAAATATGGGTAAATTAAAACTAATTTCAACGTCAGCACCAGCTAGAAAACATTTGCATAAGAACCCAACATCTTTCTTATATCCATACTATACCAAGAATTTGATACAAATTGATGTACCACCTTAACCACAACATATATACACATGAGAACAATATTCATATATGTCACACAAATAAGCATTAACATGCTAACAAAATTCTGATTCATTTGAAACACCATATACAAACTTTTCCTGCCCAGACCTGAGAGTACAAGGATGACTCTAGGACACACTAGACATCTAATCAACTTTCTCAAATATTCATTACTATAGCTCCTCTATGCTTCCACATGTTTGTTTTCGTCACTTCCAATAACCTAAAAAAATGTGGCAAACCACAAGGGTGAAACCCTGTCCCAGTAAGAGATATAACCTCCAACAACGTTCATTGATCACAACATTTTTAAGTAATTAAAAAGTTAAGTAGTTTAATCAGATATAACAAATACACTCAGTAAAACTGATGATTAACAAAATACATAAAGGAGCAGATAATAACTATCATCATTAGCCAGACTATCATCCTTTATCTTGTTGGTAATATAAGCAATTCAATAGCATATGCATATCTAGCATCATGAGCAAGTCTAGTACATAGAATCTCTATCATTATGAATAAGTCTAGCCACATAAGCATAGCTAACAACATTATCATGTTTAAATGGTTGAACATATCAACATCATAAAAAGAGCTAGCAACATAAGCACAATTATCTATCTAAACATGATTAGAAGTATATGCATCTCTAGTTATAAGGGCATGGCTAGCATGCTAAACACAACTAACAACGTGAGATAGCTAGCATCATGATTATAATCAGTAGTAGAAGTATAGTTATCAACATAATCATGGCTACTGTATGTACGCTTCTACAATCTTAAGCATATCTACAACATTAGTATATCTACTATCTCTTAATTTCACTAAGCATCATATTTATGTAAAGAGAACAAGAAAGGGTTATCATCCAATGTGAAGTGTCGTATATAACCCTAAATAGATATTCTATACGACTGTATTACATATTTTATTATGCCTTAAGGAATTTGAGTATTCCACTCAAAATCCAACTGACCACTGCTAAGTCAAAATCAGTGCCATACAAGATCTAGGAAGAGTCGGACTCTTAAGATCTTCTCCGCCCCCGACCAGTACGGGTCTGACACATAAGGTCAAGCTACTAACAGCCTAGTCTGTCCTTGGTACAGGTCACGACACTAGTGAAAGGAGGTGGGTACGCATACCCTACCATCTGAGGTACAACCGCAGTTGTCCTCCAATCTTATCACATAAATAATCACCGAGACATGACCGCATCCGTTCTCAATCACATCAGATGTATTAGGCATGACCATAGCCAACCTCCACAATCTGCATTGTGGATAACAAGGATATATCCTCACCTTGCCACCCCACATACTCAACAATATGTGCTCCAAATTTCCCTTAGGAATACTCGTTTTACCATCTGGAAAATTCTAACACTCAGATGGATCTATGGCACAATGCACTACATGATTAGAGTTTCAATTGATTTGTTATGCCAATTGGGTGATTTAATGCTGTGTCAAACAATTGGACATACAAACCCTAATTCACTTCTAGTAAGCATATAATTATCACAACTTTTAAAAGATATAAAGTGTGTGAAACATAATTTCTCATCTCATCATCACATGATACTATTCACTTGCCATTCATGAGACCATACTAGTCATCATACTATCACAAGATATAAATCATTTTCACAATATCATAGGGTATCAACCCTTATCAACATAAGAGGATTACACCTCATTCAGGGTTCAACCATGCCTAAAGGTCATTAAGACCATCATACTATCACATGATATAAAATCCTTTTCACAATATCACAAGGTATCAACCCTTATCAACACAAGAGGATTACACCTTATTTAGGGCTCAACCATGCCGAAAGGTCATTAAAACCATCATACTATTACCTGCAAGATCATCATTATCTTTGCATGCCTTATAACAAGGCGCAACAACATCACTTACATATAATACACCAGATCAACACAATATTGCATTAATGAGATAGGATATATTCATAAACAATCATAGTAGGGATATATTAACATTAAGAACATTCCTTTATTACATCAACATGCAAGGAATCTAGATATGATTAACTCTCATCATATTCATAATGCACATGTTTAGCATTAGAAAGAATCAACCATGTGGATATGATAACAACCAATTAACACATTGAGGTTATGATCATGTTAAGGAGGTTATTCCACCATCATTCCATCATATAAGAATGTTAAACATGAATACTAGTCTTTATCTATTTGCATTAGAGTTAGGTTCAACATGATAAATTATATCAATGTTACTAATAGGCACTTATATCCAAACCCTAACTCACAACATCCCTATTGGATCATGTATGCATAAGGTGAAGCATCACCATAACATTCCATACTATTCTCAAGTATGAAAATACACATAAATCAAGGTGTAACCATTGGGTTATAGCATACTAAGGTTTCAACAACAATAACAAAGTCTCCATTATTGTATTAGTCATTTAAGGACTATTCATACCCAATTACCATCATTTAGTTATATTAAAGCTAGGTATAACAATATATACTTCATTAGGGTTACATATCAACACAATCTGGTTATCATCCCTTCTATTCATATGAGTGAATAGGTAAGACTATATTATTAAGGGTAACATTTGTTCCGTCATCATTCAACCTATATAACCATACCACAATGTCACCCAGAACCATTGGATGTTTAAAAGGTAAGACCATTGGTTGTTTACATAAGTAAACACCTTGGATAAACCACCTATGAAGTCATTGATTTGTTCTTTAGAAAGAGTCACCATATAACCCTAGGCATCCTTTGATTAACAACACAAAAAGTTCCACTGAAAGTAGGTTAAAACCCACAATCGACTGTTCATTTAGAACAAGCCATCCATTATCAACAAGTAAGATCCTTAAGTTGATCATAAAAAGGAAACTATATAAATCACATTATTAGGACCGACATATTACATTAGCCATCATTTCACTTTATTGGAGGAATAAACATTATATCTTGACCATTGGGTCAAGTTCATATGCTAAAACCATCAATTATAGTATAGGTCCGACCATTACATCAAGTGACCCAAGAAACCATTGGTATAAGGCTTAATTGAAGATACAACTACTATGCTTAACTCAACATAGGTTGTAGAGACCTGATATACCATCATTAGTGATCATGAAATCACTGTAGGCTATTAGATCAACACCATATTCATTAATCTGCATCAAATATTAAGCTAATGTCAACATTGATTAATAACATCAGTAAGGTACTTAATGGTTGATCATTAAACTTCTAATTGATCCAAAACCTGACCTAAGGGGTGACCATCGGTTGTCACCATAATATGAAACCTTTGATCTCTACCATCAGTTGTCATGAAGACAACATTATAGTGTTGTAATGGTACCATCATCAGATCATGGATTTATAGAAGAAATCAGCTTTAAACCCTAAAATTGACCATTGATTGATAGGTGCTTAGTACCATAGGTTGTCAAGAGAACCTGATCTAGGTCATATTGTACCTTAGGAATAATGTACACATTATCACAGGTTCATCTAGAACTGAAATTAGAACAGGGAACATTATAAAAATCAAACTCCAAGTCAAGCATAGCTTTTTAGTGCATGAATCATCATTTTCAAGCAAGAACATGATCTAGAAAGCTTATGGTAAGAAATAAACGTGGAGAAAGTTATAAAACTTGCATCTAATAAGAATATGAAACCCCACACAGAAGAAATCTCGATCAGGTAGGGTATAAAATCCAATAATATGCTATGAGTTCGTCCATCTAGCACCTTTCTTCATCAAATGAGCAATCCCTAAGCATAAGGAGCAAGAAAGGTAGGATTTTAGAGCTTTAAAGCAAATTCTACCATGGAAAAAAAAGGTTATGACCTATAGGAAGGTCTAAGGAAGGAGAAGAGCAAGATAAATGGAGAACGAAGGAATAAAATAACTTTCCTAGGTCGAAATCCCTAGAAGATGACCTTAGAAACCCTAGGCAGGGCTAAATGGAGCTCTAGGAGACCTTCTTCTCCAAAAAGAGGTTTTCTTCTACCTTAGAGCACTTGGTTTCACAGAAAAATAGAGGGGAGTCATTTATCTAGGTTAAAGGAAAGAGAAATAAATAATAATTTCGAACTTGGGCAAGGAAGAGGTAAATATAGCCCATGGATAAGGACAGAAGTAAGCATGAGGTGTAAAAGTAGCTTTCACATGTGTCTATGGCATTAAACTATTATGAATATACAAGCAGACACACAAGAAGCTCCCCCATCATGTGTATAGACCTTCTTAGATTTACTTTCTCGAATTTCCTAGACAATCAAATAATTCATTAGTTGATAGCTACTAATGGTAGCTCATCCGTGAAGGGGAAAACCCTAAAATACCCTTGGAGAAAACACCTTCAAACCAAGGTTTAAATAGGTTACCCATGGCTAAAAAAGCTCAAGAATGATGATATAATATCCAAAAAACATAATCAAAGTGATAAATTGCAAAGAAAACCTCTCAATTGGGTAAATTGTAGAAAAGTCCAAAATGTGCATAAAATTGCATAACTTGCTCAAACAGTGTCCAAATTGGACCAAATTTGAAACTTAAGCTTGTCTTATGATTTCAAAGAATATAACAAGTTTATATAAGGGTTATAAGAATTCAATTATGATAATTAAGCTCATTCAACTAATTAAGTAAGTTTAGGGGCCTTACAACTATAAGCCCTTAACAGTGATTTTTCCCCTGAAATCCAAGGTAAACAAAAATGGGTACTTCCTTTTCCTGTAACATAATTAATCTTAGATGTAATCTACATATAAATTTTTTTCCCAAGTTTCCCTCTCATTTGTATCCTTTTTGTCATTTATGTTTAATCAGTGGAATTTATAGTGGTTTAGTGAACATTTATTCACTAATTATACCAATATAAGGGTTTAAGCACAAATACCTCAGTGAAAGCTTAATTACCATAATTAAGAGCTATAAACCTTGATATAACTTTTTGATATGATTTTAAAACATAAAATGAGGCTAAGTTTCAAATTTTGTTTGATTTGGATGTTGTTTGTGCAAGTTATGCAATTTAGGTACATTCTGGACTTTTATGCAATTTACCCAATTGGGAGGTTTTCTTTGTAAATTATCTACTGAATTTTAGTACTTAGATATTCCCTTACCATTAATGATATTTTAAACCATTGGAGAACCTAGTTTCACCTTGGTTTGATGGTATTTCTTTCCAAGGGCATTATAGGGATTACCCTCTTTATAAAGTTGCTTATCTTTAAAAGCTATCAACCAATGAGGTTATTTCTTTCTTAAAAATGGTCGAGATGTCCTAGAAGGATCTATGGGCTATTAGGACCACATTTTTATATCCAAGAAGAGTCCATGAGCTTTCCTCTTGCGTGGCCATCAAGCCCTAGGCTAAAGACACATGGAAAGTCCCTTAAGACACCTCATGCTTCACCTCTTTCTTTATATAGCCATGTATACCCATTCCCAACTCACAATTCGAAACCTCTTGCTCTCATTTTCTTTCCTCTAGCTTAGATAATAGTTCCTTTTGTATTTGGACACGAAGTTGCTGTCCCAAGGTAATAGAGGGAGCCTACCTTGGTGAAAAAGGCTCATAGGGCTTCCAAATTGCTCTATTAGGATTTCTAAAAGCTCCTCCTTGGTAATTTCGACCAAAACTAGTAAGTTTCCTCCCTTCCTTCCCTATTTTCATACTTTTAGTCTTCCATACACATTCTTATAGGTCGTAACCATGACCATACATGGTAAAACTCCACCTAAAACCCTAAAACATTTGTTCTCCATGCTCTTTTGCTAGGGTTTGCACCTCTAAAGTGGAGAAGGTGATCTTTACTCAAGAAATGAGCTTAGCTTGGAGCAACCATACCTTATAATCTCGGTATCTTTTCTGTTTGGGCCTTCTTACATTCCTAGAGGCAAGTTTTGTTAACCCCCTTCTCATATATTGCTTAGTACATACTTAAAACCCATGCTTCTATGTTGATAATCGATGATTTCCATCTCTTTTTACCATGTTCTTCTAAGGTTTTGGTTTCTTACTATTTTATCTTCTCTAGAATCTCTAGTTTGGTTATCTAAGAAACTTCAAACCTGATATTGGGTCAAATTGTGTTTTCTCCCTCTCTCTTTAATTATCTCGATCGGTTGATGATGTGGCAATTTCCTATTGGTCAGTATTGAAAAATCCATATCTTCTAAACCGCTTATCCAAATTTGACAAATAAATAAGTTTTAGAATTGGAAAATTAATATCTATCTAATAAAAATATTTTCAAGGTCTGATTTAATGGTTTTACGAAGGGTGATTTTTGTAAAACGAATTTAATGCATAAAATCCATAAAAATAACATCTTAATCATAATAACTCCAAAATTAACATAAGAATATGTTTTTTTCATTAGGAGAACCTCATAAGTTCATTGGTAATATTTTCAAAAGCTAAATCCGATTTTTTTCTAAAAAGTTCTGAAATTAGTGTTTCTATATATTAATGTGCACTATGTACTCTAATACATGTTAATACATTGAAAATAGGCAAAGTGGAACTTGTACTCAATTAAAGTGGTGAAAGTTAGTAATTGATATCAGTAAGAGAGGTATGTGCATTCCTTACACCCTATGTTGGGGTAATTTCAGCCAAACCCTATATTTCCCTAATGAGGCTTAAATGAACCCTAAATATTCTATTCTTGAATCTTAATGTTGTTCATGCCTCAAATTAGATTATAATTTCTTCTTGTTTGGGTCTTATACCCCACTGCCATGCCTATTGAATATTATGACTACTCTTGCCATGACTACTTTTCTAGCATGTGGATTTGTGTTCTATTTAATTTAAAGTAGAAGTACTTATGTACAACCACCCATAGAGGGCATGTAAATAATCACCCCGGGGAATGTCTTATTCTCCCCATAATATTGTAGGTGACTAGGAATGTCTTATTCTCCCATCACCTAAGGTTAGAGGTCCGTTAGGTGCCTCAACCCTACTTAGTTAGGTAGTCATAATTATCTTACATGCAAATCCCTTTTGATATAATTGTTAATGGCAAGTTTCTTTTGAATATAGCCTCATACTCTTGTTATCTTCATCATATGATGAACCCTAGCCTGTTTTTGTTTGTTGTACTTATCTTGATATCCTAGATTAGTTTTGTGACACATACCTTGTTTTCTTTCCCCTTTTGTTGGGTGCTTTCCCAACCACCCAAGTGCTGGTGTTGAGCTAGAAGAAGTACAAGTTTGAAGGAATTCATCTTATGAGTAGATCTCAAGCTATCTGAAAGGATGCCTAGGTTTCTATAGTTAGATCCATTTCTCTTATCTTTTTCTTTTGAGAACAATCATGTAATGAACAATGAAAGACATGTAATAGTCTTAGTACTTTTATTTCTGTTGCTATTGACATTTTGTAATGTATCTAGTGCTTGCTTGTTTACTTGGAATATTATACATGCATCCCTCAATATCTTTTGTCTTTCTAAAAAGATGGATGTTTTGTACTTCCTTTAAATTTTAGTAAGGAGGTGATCTCACCTCTTTATAGCATGGTATCAGAGCCTTTAGGAAACTATTAGGACATGAAGTTGAAGTAAAGATGTCTAGAATGGATTAGGATTTTGGGGGCTGGAAATATTTTCCTCCTCACCACTATCTTGGTTTACGAGGACTCCCATGCCCATATGATACCGGCCTGGCCTGAGCTGATATGAATTGCCAAAAATAGTATGCTTTTAGGCAATAGCATTCTAGATATTATTTTCTCATCTATTCTTCTATTCTTTTTCATCTATGATTCAAATACTCCTGGGAACTTAATATGTTAACCCTATCTTTCAGTATAGGTGACTTGTTCGACAATAGGAACAAGGGAAAGGAGTCAAACCCTAATGACTCCAATGTGGAAAACACTCCTATGACTCCTACTGACCATAGTGTGGTCAACCCTGCTACTCTGGGCACCCCCTCCTTCACACCGGAGCAAGAGCTGGCAATGTTGCACCAGGTGCTCTCCACCATGATGGGGCAGCTCCACACAGTGGCTTCCAATGCCAATAAGCTGAGGGAGTTCACCCTCACCGACTTCATAAAGATGCAACCACCCTACTTCAAGGGTGAAAGTGAACACACCATGGTGGATAAAGCTGATGACTGGGTGTTTGCTTTGGATCAGACCTTCGTGGGTATGGCATGCCCTCCTCACCAGAAAGTTTGGTTCGTGATGCATGTGCTGGACGGACCGACACGTGTCTAGTGGAATGGTGTCGCCCGCACTCGAGACACCTCTACCATGGAGTGGGACCAGTTCCTGAAGCTCTTCAGGGAGAAGTACATCTGTCCTGCCTTCTTGAGGAAGAAGGAAATCAAGTTCTACAGCCTTAGGCAAGGAAGCATGAGTGTGGCCGACTACATCTAATGGTTCCTACTTCTGGAATGCTATGTCACCGACCTTGGAGCCGAGAGAAGGGCAACATTGCTCTTGGAGGGCCTAAACTACCAAATGGGTCGAAGTCTTATTCCACAGCTTCCACTCACCTTCCAATAGATGGTGGATAAGGCCTTGGCCATCGAGTCCTACCCAGGATTCCAATCCTATGGACATAATAATGGCTACAACAACAACAAGAGGAAGAACTCTACCCAGAATGAGAATCACAGACGTGATCGGTGCAATAGGTGCTCTCGCCACCATCCTCCAGGGAGATGTCCTACCAACAATGCACCTGCTCATAAAGACAATCGACCTCCTCCGACCTGCCACGAGTGTGGCCAAGTTCGGCATATCTGACCACTCTGCCCCTGTTTCCAGCAAGGACAGAATAATGCCCAGAAGCTGCAGCAGCCAAGGCAGAATCTACCTCTACGGAATAATAACAACAATAACAACAACCAGAACCCAAGGCGATCACCAGTGGAGAGGAGGAATGGGAGAGTGTTTGCTCTCAATGCTGAGGAAGCAGGCGAAGATAATGAAGTTATTGAAGGTACCTTGCATCTTAATATGCATCCTATAAAGGCACTATTTGATTCTAGCTCATACAATACCTTCATATCATGTTAGCTTGCTTCTATGTTAGAAATATAATCTGAGTATATGCAACATATATTAGATGTAAAAACCCCTAGTGGTAAGATTTTCTCTTTGTATCTCCAAACTCCGACCATGAACCTATGTATATCTGGTATAATGTTTCCCTCAAATTTCATCTTTCTCGACATGACCGCCTTTGATGTCATCCTGGGAATGGATTGGTTGAAGAGGTACAAAGCTATTTTGTTTTATGAAGAATCAAAGGTTAGTTTATGACATCCTGTTGAGGGAAGATTGTGTGTCAAGGGTAGGAAGCGATAATATCGACAATTTGTTATCTCTGCCATCAAAGCTGCAAAGCTAGTCTCGCAAGGGTGTAGAGCTTTCTTAGCCTCTATAGTCCTCAAGACTACACTTCCTTCTCTCGACCACATAGATGTGGTGAAGGACTTCCCACACATCTTTCCCGAGGAGTTACTTGGTTTGCCACCAACTCGGGAGGTGGAGTTCTCCATCGAGATTGTACCCGGAACTTCACCAATATCGAAGCCACCTTACTGCTTAGCCCCTGCCGAGCTTGCCGAACTGAAGAAGCAACTAGAATAGCTTCTCAACATGGGCTTCATCTGCCCCGATGTTTCACCCTGGGGAACCCCTATCCTATTCGTGAATAAGAAGGATGGTTTGATGTAGATGTGTATGCATGCTTAACCAAGTGACGGTGAAGAACCATTATCCTTTGCCTCACATCGATGACTTGTTCGACCAGCTAAAGTCAGCCACTGTGTTCTCTAAGATGGATCTGCAAAGTGGCTACTACCAGATGCGCATGAAGGATAATGATGTACCAAAGACGACATTCATAACTCGCTATGGGCATTATGAATTCATGGTCATGCCTTTCAGCTTGACAAATGCCCCTGCTTCCTTCATGGACTTGATGAACCGATTGTTCTGCCCATACCTTGACAAGTTTGCGGTGGTGTTTATCGATGACGTTTTGGTTTATTCTGAGATGTTAGAACAACATCACGAGCATTTGCGGATTGTACTCAACACACTATGAGAAAATCAACTCTATGCAAAATTCTCAAAGTGTGAGTTCTGGATAAAGGAAGTGGTGTTTTTGGGTCATGTGATTTCTGCCGGACATATAGCTGTTGATCCTACAAAGGTAGAAGTTGTGACCAAGTGGAAAGATCCAAAGAATCCCTTAGAGATCTGTAGTTTCCCTGGCTTAGCAGGTTACTATCAAAGATTTATCAAGAACTTCTCTAAGTTGGCCTTGCCTTTAACCAAGATGAAGTGAAAGGAGGCCAAGTTGTCTTAGACACCAGAATATGAGAACAGTTTTCAGAAGCTGAAGAAGAGCCTGACTTCTACTCCCATTCTTTCTTTGCTTATTGAGGGCATACCCTATGTCATCTACACCGACACATCCATACAAGGCTTAGGGTGTGTTTTTATGCAAGTCAGAAACGTGATCGCCTATGCATATCAACATTTGAAACCTAATGAAGCTAATTGGCCTACACATGATTTGGAGCTTGCTGTCATAGTTCATGCTTTGAAGATCTGGTGACACTATCTCTATGGTGAAATGTTTGAAGTCTTTTCTGATCACAAGAGTCTGAGATATCTATTGACTCAGAAGGATCTGAACTTGTGACAACATAGGTGGATGGAATATCTTAAAGATTATGACTTCACCATTACCTATCTTCCAAGTAAAGTGAATGTCATAGCTGATGCTTTAAGTCGCAAGAAGGATATTGTTTGTGCTGCTCTGAGATGTTCAGTATGGGAAAACCTTGAACATGTGGCTATCTAGAGACCTCAGCCTGTTAGATCAGTGGATGAAGACAAGTTGTTTGTTCATATGTCCAGCTTGACCGTTATACCAACCTGGATCTCCGAAGTCATGGCTTCATAGTTGGAGAGTTCTGAGCTTGAGGAGATGAAAGCTTTAACTAAGAAATCACAATCTGACTTCTCTGTCAGAGTGGATGGTGTTGTCCGCTTCAAACAAAGGTTGTAGATTCCTAATGTTGGTGATCTGAGACAGAAGGTTCTGATTGAAGCTCATGGGTCCAAGTACACTATTCATCCTGGCCCAACAAATATGTATAAGGACTTACAACAAAGCTTTTGGTGGAAGAACATGAAGAATGATATATCTCTATTCATCGCGAAGTGCTTGACATGTCAAAAAGTCAAGATCGAACATCAACAACCTGGTGGTCTTCTTCACCCTCTTGAAATTCCAGAATGGAAGTGGGAGAAAATCACAATGGACTTCGTTACTAGTTTCCCCAAGTCCAAGAAAGGTTATGATGTTGTTTGGGTGGTTATTGATCGGCTTACAAAATCTGCTCATTTCTTTCCTTTTAAAACAAATTACAAAGTTGTGGATATGGCTCAGTTGTACGTTGAGTGGATCATACGCCTGCATGGAGTACCTGAGGTAATAGTTTCTGATCGTGACCCAAAGTTTACTTCTCATTTAAGGGTTCAGATTCAAGGGGAGATGGGTACTGACTTGCATTTTAGTATTGCTTACCATCCACAGACTGATGGCCAATCTGAGAGAACAGTTTAGATTCTAGAGGACTTACTTCATTCTTGTCTGATGGATTGGGGTGGTGCATGGGATCGATATCTGCCATTAGCTGAGTTTGCTTACCACAATAGCTACCAAGCTAGTATTGGTATGCCACCTTTTGAAGCTCTCTATGGTTGACCATGTCGTTCACCTTTGCATTGGGATGATGTCGGTGAACATTCTCTAGTGAAGACTGATGACATGCAAATGATGATAGAAAATGTGCAGTTGATAAAGAAATGCATGACAGCTGCTCAGGACCGATAGAAGATGTATGCTGACAAGAAGAGGTCCGATGTTAACTTCCTAGTGGGTGACTATGCATTTATGAAGATCAAGCCTGTTCTATTGCTAGATCTAAAGTTAAAGGAAAGTTTAGTCCCCGCTATGTTGGACCATTTGAAATCTTAGATAAGGTTGGAGACTGTGCATACCGCTTAGCCTTACCTCCTTCCTATGATAAGATTCATAATGTGTTCCATGTCTCTATGCTGCAGAAGTATGTGAAGGACTCTTCTCATGTGCTTGTTGTTGAGCCTTTGGAGATACATGAGAATCTGACCTATGAAGAGCTACCTGTAAAGATTCTTGACTCCCGAGTAAAGAATCTAAAGAAAAAAGAGATTGAGCCGGTAAAAAATTGTGGAAATATCATGGTTTGGAAGAAACCACTTGGGAGTTGAGAGATGAAATGTTACGTACTCACCCTTCTCTTTTTGCTTGAGATTTTGAGGACAAAATCCTTTTAAAGGGGTGGAGTGTTGTAACATAATGAATCTTAGATGTAATCTCCATGTAAACCTTTTTCCCAAGTTTCCCTCTCATTTCTATCCTTTATGTCATTTATGTTTAATCAGTGGAATTTATAGTGGTTTAGTGAACATTTATTCAATAATTATACCAATATAAGGGTTTATGCACAAATACCTCAGTAAAAGCTTAATTACCATAATTAAGTTCTATAAACCTTAATCTAACTTTTTTATGTTATTTGAAAACATAAAATGAGGCTAAGTTTCAAATTTGGTTCGATTTGGATGTTGTTTGTACAAGTTATGCAATTTTAGGTACATTCTGGACTTTTATGCAATTTACCCAATTGGGAGGTTTTCATTGCAAATTATTAACTGAATTTTAATCTTTAGATATTCCTTTACCATTAACGAGATTTTAAACCATTGGAGAACCTAGTTTCACCTTGGTTTGATGGTATTTCTTTCCAATGGCATTATAGGGATTACCCACTTAATAAAGGTGCTTATCTTTAAAAGCTATCAACCAATGAGGTTATTTCTTTCTTGAAAAACGGTGGGAATGGCCTAGAAGGATATGTGAGCTCTTAGGACCGCATTTTGATATCCAGGAAGAGTCCATGAGCTGTCCTCTTGCATGGCCATCAAGCCCTAGGCTAAAGACACATGGAAAGTACCTTAAGACACCTCATGCTTCACCTCTTTCTTTATATAGCCATGTATACCCATTCCTAACTCACAATTTGAAAAATATTTCTCTCCTTTTCTTTCCTCTATATTAGATAATAGTTCCTTCTATATTTGGCCACGAAGTTGCTGTCCCAAGGTAATAGAGGGAGCCTACCTTGGTGAAAAAGGCTCATAGGTCTTCCAAATTGCTCTAATAGGGTTTCTAAAATCTCCTCCTTGGTAATTTCGACCAAAACAAGTTTCCTCCCTTCCTTCCCTATTTTCATATTGTTAGTCTTCCTTACACATTTTTCTTGGTCGGAACCATGACCATACATGGTAAAACTCCACTTAAAACCCTAAAACATCTTATCTCCATGCTCTTTTGCTAGGGTTTGCACCTCTAAAGTGGAGAAGGTGATCTTTGCTCAAGAAAGGAGATTAGCTTGGAGAAACCATACCTTATAATCTAGGGATACTTTATTTTTGGACCTTCATACATTCCTAGAGGAAAGTTTTGTTAACTCCCTTCTCATATATTGCTTAGTACATACTTAAAACCCATGCTTCTATGTTGATAATCGATGATTTCCATCTCATTTTACCATGTTCTTCTAAGGTTTTAGTTTCTTGCTATTTTATCTTATCTAGAATCTCTAGTTTGGTTATCTAAGAAACTTCAAACCTGATCTTGGGTCAAATTGTGTTTTCTCCCTCTCTCTTTAATTATCTCAATCGGTTTGATGATGTGGCAATTTCCTATTGGTCAGTATTGAAAAATTCATATCTTCTAAACCGCTTATCCAAATTTGACAAATAAATATGTTTTAGAATTGGAAAATTAATCTATATCTAATAAAAATATTTTCAAGGTCTGATTTCATGGTTTGGCGAAGGGTGATTTTTGTAAAACGAATTTAATGCATAATATCCATAAAAATTACATCTTAATCATCATAATTCCAAACTTAACATAAGAATATGTTTTATTCATCAGGAGAACCTAATAAGTTCATTGGTGATATTTTCAAAATCTAAATCTGATTTTTTTTTCTAAAAAGCTCTGAAATTAGGGTTTCTATATATTAATATGCACTATGTACTCTAATATATGTTAATACATTGAAAATAGGCAAAGTGGAACTTGAACTCAATTAAAGTGGTGAAAGTTAGTAATTGATATCAGTAAGAGAGGTATGTGCATTCCTTACACCCTATGTTGGGATAATTGCAGCCAAACCCTATATTTCCCTAATGAGGCTTAAATGAACTCTAAATATTCTATTCTCGAATCCTAATGTTGTTCATGCCTCAAATTAGATTATAATTTCTTCTTGTTTGGGTCTTATACCCCACTGCCATACTTATTGAATATTATGACTACTCTTGCCATGACTACCTTTATAGCATGTGGATTTATGTTCTATTTAATTTAAAGTAGCAGTATTTATGTACAACCACCCAAAGAGGGCATGTAAATAATCGCCCTAGGGAATGTTTTATTCTTCCCATAATATTGTAGGTGACTGGGAATGTCTTATTCTCCCCTCACCTAAGGTTATAGGTCTAGTAGGAGCCTCAACCCTACTTAGTTAGGTAGGCATAATTATCTTACATGCAAATCCTTTTTGATATAATTGTTAATGGCAAGTTTCTTTTGAATATATCCCCATACTCTTGTTATCTTCATCATATGATGAACCCTAGCCTATTTTTATTTGTTCTACTTATCTTGATATCTGAGATTTGTTTTGTGACACATATCTTGTTTTCTATTTGTTGTACTTATCTTGATATCCTAGATATGTTTTGTGACACATACCTTGTTTTCTTTCCCCTTTTGTTGGGTGCTTTCCCAACCACCCAGGTGCTGGTGCTGGGCAAGGAGAAGGACAAGTTTGAAGGAATTCATCTCAGGAGTAGATCTCAAGCTATCTGAAAGGATGTCTAGGTAGCTATATGTATATCCTTTTCTCTTATCTTTTTCTTTTGAGAACAATCATGTAATGAACAATTAAAGGCATGTAATTGGCTTAGTACTTTTATTTCCACTGCTATTGACATTTTGTAATGTATCTGGTGCATGCTTATTTACTTGGAATATTATACATGCATCCCTCAATATCTTTTGTCTTTCTAAAAAGATGGATGTTTTGTACTTCCTTTAAATTTTAGTAAGGCGATGATCTCGCCTCTTTACATTGCCCCTCGTCCTATTATCTTCACATGATTACTTGCATATCATGGTGATGTCACATCATTCATAAATATCTCATCTTGGGTCAGCACAAAACCCCCCATCTAAGAAGACATTCTTAATATGGAATGTAGAAACTTTTTTTGTCACCTAGACAACTCTAGTAGTAATGTTCAACTTTAAATTCTAGCTATCATCCTAAAATTATATCTATTGTATCAACACATTACTCAAAAGTCATACTTCATATCTTTTTACCAATCATGGCATGTGTCCCATACCATTCCTTGAAGCATAAAAAAAGCAATATCTCCATCCTTTTTTTATATATACATTGACACTAGAAATCTTGTCAGGTCTTTTTCTGCATCAAAAGAAATGCTGACATTGGCAGCTATCATTCCATACATGAAAACATCGTTCCTAGTCAACCTTGTTAGGGGTGAAATAACAACACTATCTTCACCTTACTAGGATTTACACAACCTACTTAGAGGACATATCATGATCCCATAAAGAAATTTAATCAACCCTATCTCACTCTTGTTCAACTTGTTCTCATAGCTATTGTTGCTTTGGCAACCCTAAGGTTTTGAATAAATATTGATCATATTTTTGACCATATTTGAAATACTTTGACATGTCATTATTTAAAGCTTGATATAACTAGTATGCCATGAATGGAACACTCTGTCCCTCCTATTCATAAATTATATTTGTACATTGGTTAGTCTATAGGACATAACTCTAAACTCACAATGGTCATGCGAATTATGTCATCCAATCTAAATCTTATGCATTTATATTTGATCATAGGTTTATCTTAAAGGAATACGATATCACATATCTATTGAGCAACATACCATATATACTTGATAGTGGTCTTGTCTAGCTATCATTAAACCATACACAACATTATAGAATCACTTTTTTTCACAAACTTTAGAGGGTCATCATCAACTCTCTCTCTCTAAGGGAGAGGAATACTTGGAATGTTCATTTAATAAACATCTCCAACCTTCACATACTTCCCATACTATTGACACATCTTGGATACTAGGATTCATTACCTTGGTATCCACCTCATGTTCTATAAGGAACTCACATCCTTATCTCATCTACTTTTACCAACATAATAAATTTCAAAACATATAAGAGGAGTCTCCCAATTTATTGTAAGGCTGAAAAGCAAACTCATCACAAACTTTATGATCTTGGAACCATAATCCAAGCAACGTTATGCTATAATAAGCTATCCACCCTCATGTTTGTTGCGAATCCACACATACCAAGTGGAAATAATCCACTTGAAATATGTTCCCTAGAAAGGAAAGACACAAAGGGAAACACACTTCCCATACCATAGTAGTATTTTTCAAGGGTCACTAGAAAAAAAGTAACCAATTCTATTTTCATTATGCATGTTACAACTTCTTATGTATCATTTTACCTTTTTCATTTTAGGTTCCTTGACATTAGCATAGGAATCATCTTGATGAAGATATATCATTACTCCTTGCTTGATGAATATTTATCACACTTGGGTATGTTATCTTATTTTATTATATTTTTCAACAACTTATCAACAAGTAAATCATCATTTTATTCATTAAACATGGATCATCTCTTAATTCCTTTCACATGTCATGCTGATTTTTCATTAATACTTTCTTACACACATAGGTTGGTCTGAGATTAACTCAGTTTCCACCTTATTTCTTTGTCATTGTTATCGTTTATCTTCTCATTTTATACTTATCATTGGAATTATCTCCATCTTGTGTGGATTTCATACCTTGAATAACTTTATAAGCATAGACTTATCTGTCTCTTACTTTATTATCTTCATGAATCACAACTTCAAGAACTTCTCTTTTTTGTATTTGTATTCGAATTTAGATTTCTTGGTGTTGTATCTTTCTCTTATAGTTACCAAACATTCAAGGTTTGATAGATAATGATGTAATTCTCATCTTCTTTAAGGTAGGATTGAGATATTCATACCATGATTTCTTATTAATTATGCTCTTTAGATTGTCTCAAAATGACTACTTTATCAGAGTAATTAGAAAGATAACAATCTAAGAGTTCCATACTTACCTATGTTCAATAATTGAATACCTGACCAGGGCACCCAAATACTGAGATTAGGTAGTATGCACCATATTTTATGTCATATTTCTAATTTTGACATCATCCTAGTCCTAATTCCTAGTGTCCCTATAGACTCAGTGAATCTAAAGCTATGATACCAACCTGTGAGAACCCATTACACTAAATGAGATTACTCAAAACATAACGCACAATCAATCACTCGTTAATCTCATACCCAAAATATGGGTAAATTAACACTGATTTCAACGTCAACACCAACTCAGAAATATTTGCATAAGAGCCCAACATCTTTCTTATATCCATACTATGCCAAGAATTTGATACAAATTGATCTATCACCTTAGCCACAATATATATATACAGGAGAACAATATTCGTATATGTCACACAAACAAGCATTAACATGCTAACAAATTTCTGATTTGTTTGAAACACCATACACAAACTTTTCCTGCCCGGACCTGAGAGTAAAGAGATGACTCTAGGACACACTAGACATCTAATCAACTTTATCAAAGATTCATTACTATATCTCCTCTTTGCTTCCACATGTTTGTTTTTGTCATTTCCAATTACCTAAAAAAAATGTGGCCAACCACAAGGGTAAGACCCAGTCCCAGCAAGAGATATAACCTCCAACAACGTTCATTGATTACAACATTTTTAAGTAATTAAACAGTTAAGAAGTTTAATTAGATATAACAAATAATCTCAACAACACTGATGATTAACAAAATACATAAAGGAGCATATAATAACTATCATCATTAGCCAGACTATCATCCTTTATCTTGCTGACAATATAAGAAATTTAGTAGCATATGCATATCTAGCATCATGAGCAAGTCTAGTAACATAGAATCTCTTTCATTATGAATAAGTCTAGCAACGTAAGCATAGATAACAACATTATCATGTCTAATTGGTTGAACATATCAACATCATAAAAAGTGCTAGCAGCATAAGCATAATTATCTAGATAAACATGATTAGTAGTATATGCATCTCTAGTTATAAGGGCATGGCTAGCATGCTAAACACAACTAACAACATAAGATAGATAGCATCATGATTATAATCAACAATAATAGTATAGTTATCAACATAATCACGACTATTGTATGTACGCATCTATAATCTTAAGCATATCCACAACATAAGTATATCTACTATCTCTTAATTGCACTAAGCATCATCTTTATGTAAAGAGAACAAGCAAGGGTTATCATCCAATACGAAGTGTCATGTATAACCCTAAATAAATATGCTATACGACTATATTACATCTTTTATTATGCCCTCAGGAATTTGAGGATACCAATCAAAATCCAACTGACCACTTCTAAGTCGAAATCAATGCCATACAAGATCTAGGAAGATCCAGACTCCTAAGATCTTCTCCGCCCCCGGTCAGTACGGGTCTGCCACAACGCAATAAGGTCAAGCTACTAACAGCCTAGTCCGTCCTTGGTATAGGTCACAACACTAGTGAAAGGAGGTGGGTACGCATACCCTACCATCCTAGGTACAACCACTAATGTCCTCCAATCTTATCACATATAAAATGACCGAGACACGATCACATCCATTCTCAATCACATCAGATGTATGAGGCATGACCACAGACAACCTCCACAATTTGCATTGTGGATGACAAGGATATATCCACAACATTCCACCCCCACATACTAAACAATATGCGCTCCGAGTTTCCCTTAGGAATACTCATTTCACCATCTGGTAAATTCTAACACTCAAATGGATCTATGGCATAGGGCACTACATGATTAGAGTTTTACTTGATTAGTTATGCCAATTGGGTGATTTAAGGCTGCATCAAACAAGTGGACATACAAACCCTAATTCACTTCTAGCAAGCATATAAATACCACACCTTTGAAAAGATATAAAATGTTTGAAACATAATTTCTCATCTCATCATCACATGGTATATTCACTTGCCATTCATGAGACCATACTAGTCATCATACTATCACAAGATATAAATCCTTTTCACAATATCACAGGGTATCAACCCTTATCAACATAAGAGGATTACACCTCATTCAGGGTTCAACCATGCACAAAGGTCATTAAGAACATCATACTATCACAGGATATAAAATCCTTTTCACAATATCACATGGTATCAACCCTTATCAACACAAGAGAATTACACCTCATTTAGGGCTCAACCATGCCCAAAGGTCATTAAGACCATCATACTATTACATGCAAGATCATCATTATCTTTGCATGCCTTATAACAAGGCTCAACAACATCACTTACATATAATACACTAGATCAACACAATATTGCATTAATGAGCTATGATATATTCATAAAAAATCATAGCAAGGATATATTAACATTAAGAACATTCCTTTATTACATCAACATGCAAGGAATCGAGATATGATTAACTCTCATCATATTCATAATGCACATGTTTAGCATTAGAAAGAATCAACCACGTGCCTATGATAACCACCAATTAACACATTAAGGTTATGATCATGTTAAGGAGGTTATTCCAGCATTATTCCATCATATAAGAATGTTAAACATGAATACTCATCTTTATCTATTTGCATTAGTGTTAGGTTCAACATGATAAGTCATATCAATGTTACTAATCGACACTTATACCCAAACCCTAACTCACGACATCCCCATTGGATCATGGATGCATAAGGTGAAGCATCACCATCACATTCCATACTATTCTCAAGTATGAACCCACACATAAATCAAGGTGTAACAATAGGGTTATAGTGTACTAAGGTTTCAACAATAATAACAAATTCACCATGATTGTATTAGTCATTCAAGGACTATTCATACCCAATTACCATCATTTAGTTCTATTAAAGCTAGGTATAACAAGCTATACTTCATTAGGGTTACATATCAACACAATATGGTTATAATGCCTTCTTTTCATATGGGTGAATAGGTAAGACTACCTTATTAAGGATAACCCTCCATTTGTTCCATCATCATTCAACCCGTATCACCATACCACAATGTTACCTAGAACCATTGGATGTTTAAAAGGTAAGACCTTTGGTTGTTTACATAAGTAAACACCTTGGATAAACCACATATGAAGTCCTTGATTTGTTATTTAGAAAGATTCACCATCTAACCCTAGGCATACCTTGATTAACAACACAAAAATTTCCATTGAAAGTTGGATAGAACCCACCATTGACTGTTCATTTAGAACAAGCCATCCATTGTCAACAAGTAAGATCCTTAAGTTGATCATAAAAAGGAAACCATATAAATCACATTCTTAGGACCAACATATTACCTTAGACATCATTTAACTTTATTGGAGGAATAAGCATTAGATCTTGACCATTGGGTCAAGTTCATATGCTAAAACCATCAATTACATTATAGGTCTGACTATTGCATCAAGTGACCCAAGAAACCATTGGTATAAGGCTTAATTGATGATACAACTACAATGCTTAACTGAACATAGATTGTAGAAACCTGATCTACCATCATTAGTGATCATGAAATCACCATAGGTTGTTAGATCAAGACCATATTCATTAATCAACATCAAATATTAAGCTAATGTCAACATTGATTAATAACATCAGTAAGGTACTTAATGGTTGATCATTAAACTTCTAATTGATCCAAAACCTGACCTAAGAGGTGACCATAGGTTGTCACCATAATCTTAAACCTTTGCTATCGACCATCAGTTGTCCTGAAGACAACATCATAGGGTTGTTGCAATGGTACCATCATTGGATCATGAATTTATAGAAGAAATCAGCTTTAAACCCTAAAATTGACCATTGATTGATAGGTGCTTAGCACTATAGGTTGTCAAAACAACCTGATCGAGGGCATATTGTACCTTATAAATAATGTACACATGATCACAGGTTCATATAGAACTGAAATTAGAATAGGGAACATTATAACAATCGAAATCCAAGTCAAGCATAGCTTTCTAGTGCATGATTCATCATTTTCAAGTAAGAACATGATCTAGAAAGCTTATGGTAAGAAATAAATGTGGAGAAAGTTATAAAACTTGCCTATAATGAGAATATGAAACCCCATAAAGAAGAAATATCAAGCAGGTAGGGTAGAAAATCCAAGAATATTCTATGAATTCGTCCATCTAGCACCTTTCTTCATCAAATGAGCAAACCCTAAGCATAAGGAGCAAGAAAGGTAGGATTTTAGAGATTTAAAGAAAATTATACCATGGAACATCAAGGTTTCGACCTAGAGGAAGGTCTAAGGAAGGATAATAGCAAGAGAAATTGAGAATAAAGGAAAAAATAACTTTTCTTGGTCGAAATCTTTAGAAGATGACCTTGGAAACCCTAGGTAGGGCTAAATGGAGCTCTAGGAGACCTTCTTCTCCAAAAAGAGGTTGTATTCTACCTTAGAGCACTTGGTTTCACAGAATAACAGAGGGGAGTCGTTGCTCCAGGTTAAAGGAAAGAGAAAGAAAGCATAGTTTCGAACTTGGGCAAGGAAGAGGTAAATATAACCCGTGCATAAGGATGGAAGCAAGCATGAGGTGTAAAAGTAGCTTTCCCATGTGTTTATGGCATTAAACTATTATGAATATACAAGAACACACACAAGCAGCTCCACCATCATGTGTATATACCTTCTTATATTTCCTTTGTCGAATTTCCTAGCCAATCAAATAATACATTAGTTGATAGCTACTAAAGGTAGCTCATCCATGAACGGGAAAACCCTAAAATATTCTTGGAGAAAACACCTTCAAACCAAGGTTTAAATAGGTTCCCCATGGCTCAAAAAGCTCAATAATGATTATAGAATATCAAAGGAACATAATACAAGTGATAAATTGCAAAGAAAACCTCTCAATTGGGTAAATTGCAGAAAAGTCCAAAATGCGCATAAAATTGCATAACTTGCTCAAACAATGTCCAAATTGGACCAAATTTGAAACTTAAGCTTGTATTATGATTTCAAAGCATATCAATAGGTTATATTAGGGTTATAAGAATTAAATTTAGATAATTAATCTTATTCAACTAATTAAGTAAGTTTAGGGGCCTTACAAAAACAAATGTATTAAGGTCATGCATACAAAATTTTATGTCATGATTGATAACAGAGAATAATCCAATTCTCCTGTTGCAACCTACAAAACATCAATAATTTAGTTGGAGTCTCCAAGGATGTACCACTAACATCCTTTCCAAATTCTTGACACCATTCATAGACTAATCTGTTACTAACTTGCAGTCATGACACTAACAGGTTTCCCAGGGGATAGACACAGAGATGTAAGAAGCATCAAAGAAGGTTACATAGTGTTATCCAATTCACCCGAAAACTTGATATTACCACATTGAACCCAATTTGTAGGATCTCCACTCTGTTGGGTTGGGTTGCTACTGTTTGTGAATAATGAGGGGTTTCATTCCCATCCCCAACCTGGATTTTTCCACTAAGGCTAAAGCAAGACGTTTAGTGAATGGATCAGCTGTATTATCTTTGGTACCGATGTAGTCCACATCCACGACCACATTAGACACTAACTCCCTTATAGACTTGAGTCTGACTTGGATGTGTCTACGCTATTTTTGATTATACTTGGAACTCTTTATCTTAGAAATAGTTGTAGTGCTGTCATAGTGAACTGAAATTACAGGAAGAGACTTCTTTACCATAGGTAAACTAGACATTAGTCCATGTATCCATTCAACTTCCAATCCAGTTTCATTTAAAGCACACAACTCTGTCTCAAAAGTGGATCGAGATAATATGGTATGTTTCTTAAACGTCCAGGAAACAACTCCTCCTCCCAATAGGAAAACATATCCTGAGACACCATTACTCCCAGAGTTCACAACAATCCAACTTGCATCACTATATCCTTTGACTATAGAAGGATTTTTACCATAATGCAGCCCAAGAGAACAAGTTCCCTTGATATACCTTAGAACCCTATCAAGAGCTTCCCAATGGGTCTTATCGGGACAATTGGTGTATCTACTCAACTTGCTCACCGCAAACGCAATGTCTGGGCATGTACAGTTCATAAGATACACCAGACTTTTGATAATCTGAGAGTATCGTAATTGAGACACTGGAACTCCAGTCTCATTCTTTAACAAAGGCTTGGATGAATCATATGGAGTCTTAACATATTTCCGTGATGTGTACTCAAACCACTCTAGTATCTTCTCAACATAGTGAGACTGAGATAGAGTTATACCATTAGTAGACCTTATGATTTTAAGCCCTAAAATCACATCAACGACACCCATATCCTTCCTATCAAACTTGCTACACAAGAATGACTTTGTCTCACTTACTACTTTTATATCAGAACCAAAAAGTAGAATATCATCGACGTATAAGCATAACAGAATGAATCCATCATTTACAATTTTACAGTAGATACACTTATCAAAATCATTAGAAATAAAGCCAAACGATGATATCACAGAATCAAACTTCTCATGCCATTGCTTAGGGTATTGTTTCAAACCATATAATTTTTGGGTTTTAGGGGAGGCAGAGATGGCAGCAGAAACAAAAAAAAATTCTCCCCAAAACCAAAACCCAAAGAGATCTCGTCAACATCTATACAGTAGGAAGGATGGTTTGTAGAGGCGTACCTTGTCCCAAGGATTTCTCGGTGACGTTACCTCACGGTGAGCGTGGTCTTCACCTCTGGTCTTGGATGGCATCTGTGCATGATCCGAGGATTTTGAGTCACTTTTATGGACTTGTTTTACTTGTGTTTTATGTGTTTATTAGTCACTTTTGTGGTTAGTATCGCATGATTCATTCACTTTAGTCTATAATCTCATTTTGTATCAAATCTCTCACATTTTATCTTTTTTATTATAAACGAGCATAATAATGGGTTTTAGCATAGCTGATTTGGCTTTGTCTTGAAATTTTAGGAAAACACATATACAGAGCTGTCGATACCATCGACATTTGTCGATAGTATCGACATAGTCACAGGGAGACAGCCGCAAGGAGACAAGCAGAGTCGATACCATCGACTGGAAAGTCAATGGTAGTGAGATACCTATAGTGAGCCAACGATCAACTGATCGATACTATCAACACAAAAGTCGATACTATCGACGTTGCACAACTTTAGGGTCGGAATGGTGACAAAACTGACGCCTAAAGGTGTCGATACCATCAACCTGAGTCGATGGTATCGAGTCTGCATCAGGCAGAACGTCAGAGAAGAAGGAAAGCTTGCCGATATCATGAGGGGTCGATACCATCGACCCGCGTCGATGGTATCGACGCCGCCAGGATATGTTTTATTTTAGATCGATCCTAATCAGACAGTGGTGATCTTTTGGCAACCTAAAGTAGTCCATATACCTAATTTCGGCGGCCCTAAGGAGATGATCACGTCATTAGCCATTGCACAAGTCCCGAGGAGAGGTAGAGAGAAGAATGAAGCCCAGAATCACGCCTGATCGTTTCGAGAGCCGCAAAAGGCGTTTTCCACCCTCAGAAGGTTGTAGATCGCGCAGTCTACGTCAAGGAATGCCCAGATCTCCTCCGTTCAGGGGTTTACATCACTTTCATTCTCGTTTCACCATGTTTTCCCTTTCTCTCATCATGTCTTTCATTGAGATGAACATGCAGGGCTAATCCCCTTTGTCTTTAGGACTGGGAGTAGCCCATGTAATCGTTGTATGACATTATTACCATAGTAATTTATATTTTGTCTCTTAAATCCGTGGTATGATTTCATTTTCTCCAATATATCATTATGATTGATCACCCTAATGATAATCAAATGCCTTTAATTGATTTAAAAGAAGAATTAACGGTTGAAAAGAGACGAAATTCACATTAATTAATAAATCCCTTGAACAAGGTGATGTACGGTTAATGGTGGAAACCCAGAGTTTGGTCTTCATGCACCTAGTTTAGGATATAGGTTACTACGACAGTGGAACCGACCTAGATTTAGATAGTGAATTGTATCACGACAGTGAACAATTCTGACTAGAGGCTGGTACCTGGAATAAGAGATGAATTCGATTAACTATGTAGGAATAAATACAATGAGAACCCGTGGTGAAACCGCAATCCTAAAGATTCCCATTTAAATTGATTAAACTAAACATTTAATCGATTGCATTGTTTTCTTTTATTTTTCTTTTATCTTTCAATCAACTCTCAAACCTTTTAATTCGTCTAGTTGATCGTGAGTAGTTACTAAGTAGTCTACCGACAATTCAGTGTCCCTGTGTTCAACTCGGGCCTCACAAAGGCCTATATTACTCCAACGCGTGCACTTGCGTTATACACATAGTAAAATCATGTCAAGTTTTTGGCACCGCTGCCGGGGACACGACAACTGTCGGCACTATGAGTACTACAAGTGGCCACTCTAGGCCACATTTTATTTTATTATTATTATTTTTAAAATACATCATTTATCTTTCATATTTAGCAATCGTCTAGCACTGTACTAAATCAAATTTATTAACTTGCAAGTACCAGTGCATGGTGAAGATGCGTAACACAAACTACATGCTGCCATCACCAGAGGTTCCACTATTGGGATCAGATGAAGAGGAGAATGATATTCACGATCAACCTGAGGATATAGATTCAGACTTTGAACCCGAAGCCATGGATGAGGAACAAACAATATGGGAGAAGATAAAGGCTTCTTCTTCATCAGCATCAAAGGGGCTGATGAAAAAATAGGCAGTTAACATTCCAACATATAAGATTGATTCAGCACTGATAAACTAGGTCAAGTCTCAAGCATTTCACAGGCTGAAGAATGAAGACCCAGTTGCATACATCAGCACGTTCGTGGAAAATTGCGACATGATCAAGATAGATAGGTCTCCACAGGAGACACTATATTTGAAGTTGTTTCCCAGCTCTCTTGTAGGTAATGCACGTGAATGGCTGCATAACTTAGATGATGAGACCATTGAAACTTGGGATCAAATGATCTAGGTTTTCTTTGAGAGATTCTTTCCATTAGAGAAAACCAATGACCTAGTATGGAAGATCCACAATTTCTGTCAAAGGGCTGGCGAGTCATATTCTGAGACGTGGGAGCGCTTCCAGATAATGCTGCGGAAGTGTCCACATCACGGGTTGGATAAAGAAAAACAAGTGAAGATCTTCTACTTCACTTTAAATGGGCATGACAGGAGGAACCTAGACTCCGTAGGTTCCAGCTTCTTCTTGAACAACACTAGCAATAGGTGTTGGGAAATCCTGAAGAATATGGCTAGAAAGAAATCATGGGGCAACCGAGAGACACCAAAGCAGGTTCGAGTCGTAGGTGAGTCAAAGGCCATCAAAGATCTGAATGAGAAGATGGACTTATTAGCTAAGAAATTGCTAACAACGGAAGATAGAGAATCAGATGATGAGGCGCACGTGAAATTTATGCTCCAGCAACAGGGGTACAGAAACAATGATTATTCTTGGAGGAAAGATAAAAGAATTTCATGGAAGGACCCAAATAATTTCCTATAGGACCCCGATGCCAAACCCAACCATCGGCAGAGGACAAGAGCAATGAGTTTCTCAATCAAGTAATCAAGCAGAATCAAGAACTCATGAGCACGTTTGGCCAGCAGATCAAGCAACAAGGAGAATTTATGAATCAATTTGGGCAAACTTTATAAAGTCATGGGGCTCATATGAAAACTATGGAGACATCGTTAGAAAAGATGGCAGCTGAGATAGCAAATCTAAAAATGCCAACACAACAAGGTTTTCCTGGAAAACAAATGTTCCAGGATGAAATCACCAAGCCAAGGCAATTCTGTTACGAAGTGGAAAGAAGATTTTAAACCCTAGGGCTGATGAACCAAGCACAACCCAATCAGAAACCACAAGTGAGGCCACAGAGGAGGTTACAATCACAACGCCGATAGAGGATGCGGTAGAGGAAGCCACACCAGAACCCATTGCTGAGGAAGAAACTCAAAAGAGGACACCATATGTGCCGCCACATCAGAGGGCACAAACTGTCCCAGTGCCGTATCCAAACAGTTTGAAGGCTAAGAAAGTGGACGCCCAGTTCAAGAAGTTCCTAGATAGCTTTAGGAAACTTTCTATCAACATTCTGCTATTAGAAGCAATAGAGCAGATACCCTCCTATGGTAAGTTTCTGAAAGATATAATTACAAAGAAGAGGAAGATTCCTGATACTGAAGTGGTGGTTCTTAAGGAGCAAGTGAGCGCCTTCATTATGGGCACATTGCCACAAAAAATGAAAGATCCAGGTTGCTTCAATATTTCATGTTACATTGGTAAGGTGAAATTCGGCAAAGCATTGTGTGACTCTGGGGCAAGTATTAATTTGATGCCTCTTTCTACTTTCAAGAAGTTGGGACTGAAAGAATCGAGACATAGCAACATGACAATTCATCTAGCAGATAATTCTGTGGTAAATCCGTATGGTATGTGTGAAGATGTACTGGTTAAAGTTGATAGGTTTGTATTTCTAGCAGATTTTGTGGTAATGGAAATGCAAGATGACCAAGGGAACGAGCTACTCCTTGGAAGACCCTTCCAAGCTATGACAGATATGTTACTCGAAATGGGAAGAGGCCGTCTGACATTGGGAATCACGGATGACTGATTTGAAATGGTTATGCCCACGAGTACAACACAATCAAAGGCAAAGGAGCAATGTCGCATGGTGAAACATTTTGATCAGAACATTTCTCTTTGCCTAGGGAAACCATTTATATATATGGCTCATGTAATGACCAAGGTAGATAAGGGGACACTGGGTGTAGACATTATGGAACAGACCAAAGTTGTTTCTCTTTGCAAATCTGTGGGTTTTCCAAATGATGAAGAGGAGGAAATTCCTCTTTCTACAGAAGATGATGCAGTAACAAGTTCTGTACTTGACACATATCTAGAACTGCCCCTTGAAGCTTGCCTTGTCAACATAATGCATGACTGGATGAGAAGCAAGTCGTTACAAGAATGTGTCAAGATGCTCCAAGTGCTTCCGTGCTATTATGCCAAGTATTACGAAGATCTTGGGCCACTCCCACCACCGCTTCAATCATCATTGATCAGTCTACCAGAGTTAGAACTGAAGCCACTGCCTCCACATTTGAAGTATGCATTCTTAGCTGATAGTGAAAGATTACCAGTGATTATTTTAGCATATCTAAGTGCCGATGAAGAGGAGCAATTGATGTTCATGCTGAAGAACCACTGTGGTGCATTCAGGTGGTCAGTTGCTGATATCAAGGGGATTTACCCTAAACTTTGCCAGCATAAGATCCGGCTCAAGGAAGGAGCCAAACCTGTAATCCAGCCACATCGTAGACACAATCCAAGCAAGATGGAGGTCGTCAAGAAGGAGGTGATCTAGCTCCTTTCTACAATCATCATTTATGCTATCTCAGATTTGACGTGGGTAAGCTCGACACAGGTAGTCCCTAAAAAGGGGGGAATCACTATCACTCACAACTTGTTTAATGAGCCCGTCACGACCCGATTGGTAACCGAGTGGCGTGTATGCATTGACTATCGTCGATTGAACTCCGCTACGTTAAAAGATCATTTTCCTCTTCCATTCATCGATCAAATTTTAGAGCGACTAGCTGGTCCATCTCATTTTTATTTTCTAGACGGCTACTCCGGCTACAATCAGATCTCGATTGATCCTAAGGACCAAGAGAAGTCTACCTTCACTTATCCTTATGGAACATTTACATATCGTTGTATGCCTTTTGGCTTATGCAACACACCAACAACCTTTCAACACTGCATGCTCGTTGTTTTTTCTGATATGGTTGAGCGTTGTCTAGAGGTTTTCATGGACGATTTTTTCATCTATGGTGCGTCGTTTGAAGAATGCAAGTAGAATTTGGATAAAGTTTTACAACAATGTGAGGACACACATTTCGTTCTCAACTGGGGAAAGTGTCATATGATGGTTAGTGAAGGAATTGTGCTTGGACACAAAGTGTCTAGCAAGGGGCTGGAGGTGGATCCAGTCAAGATTGAGGTTATTTCAAAATTACCCCCACCTAATTTGGTTAAAGGGGTAAGAAGTTTTCTCGGTCATGCAGGATTTTATCGCCGCTTTATCAAAGATTTCTCGAAAATTTCTAAACCATTGTCTGAACTGCTTGAGAAAGATGCAATGTTTGATTTTAATGAAAAATGTTTGCATGCATTTAATGTACTTAAGGAAAAGTTAATTTCTACACCGGTTGTTCAAACGCCGGATTGGACTAAGCCTTTCGAGCTCATGTGTGATGCTTCAGATTTTGCAATAGGGGCTGTTCTTGGGAAGCGTTTTGAGAACAAACCCGTGGTGATTTTCTATGCATCCAAGACTTTAAACGAGGCACAACTCAATTACACCACAACTGAAAAAGAACTTCTCTTTGTCATTTTTGCATTTCAAAAATTTCGGCAATATCTAGTAGGATCAAAAGTTGTGGTATGGACGGACCACGCCGCCATAAAATACTTGATGGAAAAGAAAGATGGCAAACCTAGATTGATTAGGTGGATCTTATTGTTACAAGAATTTGACATTGAAATTAAAAATAAGGCGGGAATTGAGAATGTGGTTGCGGACCATTTGTCTAGGTTAGAGCGGGTAGATGAGAAAGATATTAATATACCCATTACCGAGACATTCTCCGATGAGAAAATCATTTCTATAAAATCCAAGGATCCATGGTTTTCATACATTGTTAATTATCTTGCCTGCAAAATAATCCCAGATGATTGGACTTATCAAGAGAAAAAGAATTTTTTTTATTCTTTAAGATATTATTTCTGGGATGATCCCATCTTGTTGAAGTAATGCAGGGACGATATTTTGTGCAGGTGTGTACCGGAGATAGAATATGACAGTGTACTTAGTCACTGTCATACAATGCCAACCGATGGTCATTGTGCGAGTTCAAGAACGGCGGCCAAGGTGCTAGAGAGTGGTCTTTATTGGCCTACACTCTTATGGGATGCCTACGACTATGTGCAAAGATGTGATTCCTGTCAAAGAGCAGGTAATATTTCCAAGCGGCAAGAGATGCCCTTGAACGTGTTTCAAGAAGTTGAGGTATTTGATCTGTGGGGCATCGATTTTATGGAACCCATTGTGTCCTCGAATTCTAATTTATACATTTTACTTACTGTTGATTATGTATCGAAGTGGGTAGAGGCAATACCCACAAGGACTAACGATGCTGCTGTAGTGTGCAGGTTTGTAAAAGATCACATTTTCTGCAGATTTGGTGTGCCAAGGATGATTATTAGTGATGGAGGCACCCACTTCAATAATCAAAAGTTTTCTGTGTTGTTGAGAAAGTATGGGGTGAAACACAATGTTGGTACCCCATACCACCTACAGACACAAGGGCAGGTCGAAGTGTCAAAGAGAAATTAAAATTTTTTTGGAGCACACAGTGGCTTCGACAAGAAAGAACTGGAGTACACTACTATCCCGGATGCATTATGGGCGTATAGGACCACATTTAAGACACCTATAGGCACTACGCCTTTTAGGTTGGTTTATGGGTGGGCCTACCATTTACCGGTAGAGCTGGAACACAAGGCGCACTGGGCACTAAGGAAGCTTAATTTGACTTATGATGAGGCAGGGAAGGAGCGAATGCTAGAGCTCAATGAGCTAGATGAGTTGCGGATGAACGCTTATGAGAATTTGAGGATTTACAAAGAGAGAACAAAACAAATTCACGATCGGCACATTCAACTATGTGTTTTCAAAAAGGGAGATCGTGTGTTATTGTTTAACTTGAGGTTGAAGCTGCATCTCGAGAAATTGAAATCATGTTGGAGTGGACCTTTTGTTGTGGAGGAGGTGCGACCACATTGTACCATCATGGTGCGTGATGGAGAGATGACTTTTCTAGTTAATGGTCAACGTTTGAAGCTTTACTTTGGAGGTTAAAGGCATAGCACTTAAGGATGAATGATGAGCTTGATTTTGTCTAGCCTAAGACGTTAAAGAAGGGCGCTTGTTGGGAGGCAACCCAACAATTGGTAGTTCGTTCATTTTCTTCTACATTTGCAAGTTAGTTTGTTTTAATTTCGGTTTTTAGTGTAAAAATGATACCTTAATCATTTATTCACTGTGTAGTACTGAGACTGAGTCGATACCATCGATCACATGGTCGATGGTAGCGACATGGGTACAGGAAATCGGCTGCAGAAAATGTTCTGAGTCAATACCATCGACGGCCTCGTCGATGGTATCGACATACCATCAGCGACGTCAAAGAAAACAATGGTTCCAGGTCGATAGTATCGACAGGGGAGTCGATACTCGCGAGATCCCTGAAGATTTACAGAAGAATTTGTCTTAGTGAAGTCGATACCATCGACGGCCTTGTCGATGGTATCGATATAGCAACAGTAAGGAAGCAGCATCCGGGCCTCGTGAGGGTACTCCAACTACACAAAGTCGATACCATCGACATCCATCGATAGTATCGACGTGACACGTCACCGATCCGCGAGAAGAAATCAACGACGACTGCCAAATCAAGGAAGACGATCTGTGGGATGGGTAGATACCATCGACCTGCGTTGATAGTATCGACACGTCACTGATCCGGGCCCCCAAATACAGCAATCGAAAACCGTCGATCATCGCGAAGAGCGGATCGCACCTCCTGGTGTCGATACCATCGACACTTCCATTGATGGTATTGACGGAGCAGCAACAGCGACATAATTAGTTATAAAAGGAAGGGTTGTTTCTCAATTCTCTTCACACGTTCAAAGTTTCTTCCTTCCACTTGAGCTTGGAGCATTGCCAGTGACTGGAGGTCTTCATCGAGCGTTTGAGGATTGAGATATCTTCTTCGATCTCTTCACCGAGTGGAGATCTTCTTCTCCGACCTTTATCGAGCTCCACTTCTTCTTCTCCATTCTTAGTCTATTCACGATGGTGCATACGGTAGGAGCTTCTTCTTCACGAGCAGCCCCGATGGAGATTATGACTTTTTTCCTCCACCGCCCGACTCCATTCCTCGTCTGAGGATTGTTCACCCCTCAGTGAACGTACGAAAGATATATGAGGAGTTGCTCAAGTGGAAAATTGAGCCAACCCGATATGTCGATCGGACCATGATCCGTGACCTCAGGCTCGAGGCCAACCTCGCCTATGTCCTTCAGGGGCAAGCAAAACATACGAGCAGGAGGTATGATGAGGTTGAGTACCATGCCGAGGGCCACCCCTTTTTTGACGAGTGGTCGACCTACAAGGAGTTAGTGGTGGAGTTTATGGCATCGCTGGATATATGCGTCATGCCTAACGACCTCATCGTCACTGATCGGGAATGGATCAAGGGTCACATTTCTTTTTGTCTCTACAACAACAACTACACCCTCACTCTTGTCCAGTTCAATTCTATATATAACTGGTATCATGATTCCTACCAGCACAGGAGGCCGGATAACCGGACGGATTATGATGAAATCTTTGCCCAACTGGTGACTGCGCCTCCAGGAAAGTCCGTCAGTTATCATAACACAGTCGTAGCTAATTTCGAGCATCCATTTGTGCGGATTCTGCATCGCATGCTATGCACTACTCTTTTTTCTCGAGGTGATCTTTCGCTCAGTAAGTTTCAGGAGATGGACTTATTCTTTCTGTCTAAGCTGTTGAAAAGAGAAGAGCTTAATTGGGGCGTATTTTTCTTGATGCGTGTGCTGGCCGTGCGGAGGAGTACAAGAAAAGCTCCTATCCATTTTGGGGGGCTTATCACACCGCTTGCTCTGTATCTTGGGTTGGATTTTTCCCAACTCACTCTGCTATCCAACAGGAATAAAGTAAATCTGGATCACCTACATCGCTCCAATCTTCTTATGCTCTGTGATGGCGTGGCTTATGCACAATCCTATGTCAACTAGGAGTACTAGGAGTGTGCACTTCCCGATCCCGTCTTCAACATCCAGGGAGCTCAACACTTTTGGTGGCCCATCATCGCCATCGATGAGTCTGACAAAGAAGACGACGGTAATGATGACAAAAATGACAATGGCGATGAGCATGAGGAGGAAGAGGAGTCTTTCACTCCTGTTCATTCACGAGTGGCATCGCGGAAACATCCCCACTTCCACCCGGGTGCATCATCATCTTCACAGCCTCTGCCACCTTAGCCCCCTCAACAAGGAGAGGATTCCTATTCTATGCAGGGAATGTATTCTATGCTGTAGGAAATCCAGCAGACCCAACATCACCACACTACTTCTTTCACCGATATTCAAGAGACTACAAACCGGATATTCCTAAATCAGTAGGCCATCTACGAGAACGAGCGCCTCCTCCTCACCAACCAAGAGAATATTCATGACATGTTGCATAGGATGGAGATGCAGCAACAACCATTCTACGATAATTATTAGAGCCAGAATTACTTCGGAGGATATCTGCAACCTCCACCCATGCCCCCGTATGATCCAAATTTCCAGGGGCAATATCCATCATGGGATCCCACCACCCCGCAATACCCACCACCTGAACAATGACTGGTATCACAGTTCCACCTTTTAAGATTGTTTTTGACTATGAGGTCATAGTCGAATTCAAGATTGGGGGGGAGATGGAACAACTTCTATCTTTTTCTATCTTTTATTTATTGCCTTTTCTTTTATTCTAGAAATTTTATTTGTTTTTAGAATCCACATGCTATCTAGTGTATCCTTGGATGTCTAATTTAATATGTCATCTCTTTGTTTGTCACATGGGATTCATGGGTCAATTTGAAATTTTTTAATGAAATTACCAGCTTGCTTTGTTTGAACTTGAGCATATGACTTATGAAAATAATTGGGTTTGTCAACTTTAAAACATAAGACCAGAATTGTACTTGCCTATGATTCAAGAAATGTGGACGGAATTGGATTTTGTGCCTAAACTGACCAAATGGTAATGAGACTTTAATCTGAAATGAGAGAGAGAAACCTCTTGATTTTACACATGTGAGTAAGGAGGGACATATAATTTCTTCCAATGGTTCTGTCAATTAATCTTGTGATCTATCCACTTCATCTCATTTACACTCCACCATAAGAATTGGGAGCACTATACAGTTTGTCATCTCTTGATTGCATGACATGTAGTTAGGATTGCATTGTAGTTAGTGTTTACATTTGTTGCATTGAAAAAGAAAAAAAATGTTGCATTATAATCATGCATTTTAGAGTGCATGTCAATGTTACTTTAGTTGCATTTTGCATAACTTTAATCATCTTGTGCATGATGTGCCTTGTTTTTTCTGAAAATAAAAGACTTGTTTCATACTCTCTAAAAAAATAGTAGTTATGAAAATAAGCCCAAGACAAAGATGTGTGAATGTCAGCTTAGTTCATGAAGCAAAGGGAGGGTTAAAAAGAAAAAAAATAATAATAAGTGAAAAATTAGAGGGAGAAAGGAACTTGTTCACATGCATAATAAGAAGAACAAGCACATGCGTAGTTTTGTAGATATTCTGTCTCTCGTTGGGATGGAATGATAGTGCATGCATCATTCCACCTAAAATGTAGCATTAGGACATTTTTACATGCATTTTGCATCATGATAGGTCATTCATTTTTGTGTGCATGATTGACTGTTCTGTCCTTCCATTTCTTCCACAACCACCTATTCCATCCACCCATTGCTTGAATTGGTAGGCCACCTGTGATTATCTCCTCATTCATTAATACCAAGAGATCTGCTTCTATTTAGATGGTAGTTTGGGAACGAGCAACGTAGATAGGAGATCACAAAGATGCACCGTCCGTGAACTGGAGGATTTTATTATATTAACTACCTTATTTGATAGTGCACCAATCTTAGGGTGAATATCTCTTATGGATGATCATTGTCGCCTAGAGGGCAATTATCATTCTGTGGTTAGTGAGGGCCGGTATGTGAATGTATGGTGGGGATCATATGGCATTGTCTGTTGTGATAATCTGTTCTTTAGTTGACCCTCACAATTATATTCTATAGATTTGCTGCTCGAGGACGAGCATTGTTTAAGCTTAGGGGAGTTTGATTCGAGGATTTTGAGTCGCTTTTATGGACTTGTTTTACTTGTATTTTATGTGTTTATTAATCACTTTTGTGGTTAGTATCACATGATTCATTATCTTTAGTCTATAATCTCATTTTGTATCAAATCTCTCATATTTTATATTTTAAATTATAAATGAGCATAATAATGGGTTTTAGCATAGCTGATTTGTCTTTGTCTTGAAATTTCAAGAAAATACATATACACAGCTGTCGATACCATCGACATTTGTAGATAGTATCGACACAGTCACCGGGAGACAACCGCAAGGAGCCAAGCAGTGTCGATACCATCGACTGGGAAGTCGATGGTAGTGAGATACCTACAGCGAGCCAGCGATCAACCTGTCGATACTATCGACACAAAAGTCGATACTATCGACGTTGCACTGCTTCAGTGTTGGAATGGTGAAAAAACTGACGCCTAAAGGTGTCGATACCATCGACCCGAGTCGATGGTATCGAGTCTGCATCAGGCGGAACGTCAGAGAAGAAGGAAAGCTTGTCGATATCATGAGGGGTCGATACCATCGACCCGCGTCGATGGTATCGACGCCGTCAGGATATGTTTTGTTTCAGATCAATCCTAATTGGACGGTGGTGATCTTTTGGCCACCTAAAGTAGTCCATATGCCTAATTTCGGCGGCCCTAAGGAGATGATCACGTCATTAGCCATTGCACAAGTCTCAAGGAGAGGTAGAGAGAAGAAAAGAGCCCAGAATCACACCCCGATCGTTTTGAGAGTCGCAGAAGATGTTTTCCACCGCCGGAAGGCTGTAGATCACACACTCTATGTCAAGGAACACCCAGATATCCTCCGTTCAGGGGTTTACATCAATTTCATTTACATTTCTCCATGTTTTCCCTTTCTCTCATCATGTCTTTCATTGAGATGAACATGCGGGGCTAATCCCCTTTGTCTTTAGGACCAAGAGTAGCCCAGGTAATCGTTGTATGACATTGTTACCATAGTAATTTATATTTTATCTCTTAAATCCATGGTATGCTTTTGTTTTCTCCAATATATCATTATGATTGATCACCCTAATGATAATCTAATGCCTTTACTTGATTTGAAAGAAGAATTAATGGTTGAAAAGAGACAAAATTCACATTAATTAATAAATCCCTTGAACAAGGTGATGTACGGTTAATGGTGGAAACCCAGAGTTTGGTCTTCATGCACCTAGTTTAGGATATAGGTTACTATGATAGTGGAACCGATCTAGATTTATGTAGTGAATTGTATCACGACAGTGAACAATTATGACTACAGGCCGCTACCTGGAATGAGAGACGAATTTGATTAACTATGAAGGAATAAATACAATGAGAACCCGTGGTGAAACTACAATCCTAAAGATTCCTATTTAAATTGATTAAACTAAACATTTAATCAATTGCTTTGTTTTCTTTTATTTTTCTTATATCTTTCAATCAACTCTCAAACCTTTTAATTGGTCTAGCTAATCGTGAGTAGTTAGTAAGTAGTCTATCGACAATTCAGTGTCCCTATGTTTGACTCGGGCTTCACAAAGGTCTATATTACTCTGACGCGTGCACGTGCGTTATACACACAGTAAAATCGTGTCAGTGCAGCTCCTTGTCACACACGGACTGACGTATTGACGACTGTCCTCTGAGTGGTAGAAATCTCCCACCTCTGTAGTATTCCATACGGACCAATGGGAACTCCATTCTTCCTGTCCTATAGGACACTGGAAGGAGTCATCCCCTTCTATCGGTGTACTAGTCACCGCCGTGCTCTCCCTTCATCAGTTGTCATCCTATAGTTGTCTTTCCCTCACTATGCCTCCCTAGTCGGGTAGCACCTGCTCGGTCTCTTCTGGTTCACAACCATAGAGGACAACTTTGCAGATCAACTGGTGTTGTCTAAGTTATGTCATATTTTAAAAGCCCCTAGTACCCCTCTATATATAGGAGGGGTTAGGGTCAGGGTTCTCAACCTGGGCAATGTGGGACTAAAGCGGGAGTAGAAGGGTCCAAAATTTTCATGAATTGATACACTACAGAAGGTGAACCGGTCGTTTCAGAAACGAACCGATCGTTTGGGGACTGAACGGATTGGTTCATCTCATGAATCAATCGTTTGGGGAGCTCAACCGATAGGTTCATTCATGAAATGGTCATTTCACTTCCCAGGGCAGTTCCCAATTGATTTTCCTCTTTCAATTTCCAATTAATCCAAAGATTAATAATTGTCCCAATCTAATTGTACAAGTGAAATGAAAATATTTTCTCACCAACCTAACTTTCCCAAACTGGCTCATTTGGTCTAGCTGAACTGATCGGTTCAACACTTGAATTGGTCATCACACTTGACCCTGAGCCGATCGGTTCAACAGTTTGAACTGATCGGTTGGCAGTCCAGGTTGTGCATAAATTAGTCAATGCAATTCTCAATCAATCTGACACCCAAATCAGTTAGTCAAACACTTGAACTTGGTGATTCTGAGTCAAGTCAATTGATTGAATGTTTAATTGAACTACTAAACACATTTAGTAAACAATCTAAACATCATTCATGGATAAAATCCTCTTCCAAGTTAAATCCTATGTGTGCGACCCTACATGCCCATGTCACATTGGCAATGAAAGTTCATAACACTTATGACTTCATAAGCAAAGAGCAGTGCCTAGTCGAATGTCAGTGCTACCCAAGTGAAAAGGAATGTTGGAGAACAACTTTCAATCCTACAATCTATGACTGGTGTTATAGTGAATGTATAATTCCTTTATCACTAATATCCCGAATGAACTCAAGGCATGGAATAATCATCCTTTCAATGTTCATTCACTTCCTTGATCTCATAACAGACTAGATGAGATATGTGTGACATCAATATCATATATTGATTTACACATGCATGTGCATGACTTTCTAAATCCTACTAATCAAGTGGCCACAGACATCAAACTCCCTCAGGAGGGACAAATCCCATATCTATCACTCACCCCTCAAAACCCCATGTGTCAAAGTCACCCAATCATCATCTTTATAACAATCTATATTTCAAGATTGTGTTTGATGATGTAAAAGTGTACCCAACGACATGTGTTGAGTGTAGTGATTTTAGGTCAAAGAATCACACTCACCACCATCACTGTGAGAGCTGACTGTGACTACCAAGTCATGGTTCCATGTGTCACTCTCACGGTGTGTCTGTCTGATACACTTGTTCTCTAACAAGTACCTATGTGCTTGGTTTGATATCACTATATCATGACTAATGAGATTCTGTCATCAACCAACACACAATCTAGTCTTGTATGTCATTGTTGTCTATCAACCTTCCACAATGACATCCAACTAGGGACATAGCAAGAATGTACAAACTCTTAACATCCGTATGATCTCATCATTCAAGTCACGTACTTGAAGGCATACGTCATTGAATACTATCATTCTCTAGACATTCAATCTGTTCTGTCATTATCTCACAACTGACTAAACCAGAATGAATGGGAAGCTCACCTTTGATGTTTATCAAATCAATCTTAATGTATCCCACCAATCATCCCATGATTGGCTCTCAAGGCATACATTCCAACAGACTCCCACTTGCACTGTGAGCCAATCACCCTTGAATCATATTCTTAGTGATCTTCAAACATGTCCCACATGTTATTGTGCTCTAGTGCTAACGTAGTGAGTTATGGAAACACTTTTCCTATGTCGGTATTATTGCATGTCTCACATCTCTTCATTTTACGTCTTACGTATGAGATGGAGTTGTCGTAATATGCGATCAAATATTCCTTTGCTAACCTTTAGCCTCATTGCATGACCAAACACTCCTTACTTGTCATCAATGACCAGAATATATATATGTTCATCTTTATGAACTCCCAAATTCATATAGTATCCACTGTTGTTCTCCAACACACGAATACTCGACATTTCCTTTTAAAATGACTTAATTGGAACGTTTCCATTTTTCAACACACATTCACTATTATATATCCCATATTTATTTTGCGATAAATTTTCTGTCCTTTTTAGAAGTTCGCATCAATGTAACTCTTTACAGTGAACCCTTCATTATATCCATAGTACTAGTACTTATGAAGTACTTATCAAGTTCCCATGGTATTCCAGTAACCCTTACTGGAACTAAACATACATCCACTCGTCATGTCCCACATATGAGTTATCAGGATGAGCATATTATATTGTCATGTCTACATACAAGATGATAAATTAATTTTATTCTTGCTATGTCCATACATGCAAGATAATGGGATGATTACATACATGATAATCCATATCTATTCTTAGTGTTCCCGTTCTTCATGAGAATTGGACACTTGGGCTTGGGATACCATCTCCATGTAACATGGACAAGTTTTCTCCCACTGAATCTGTGCACTGAACCCTTCAATACAGATTGCCAATGTATGCTCTCTCTTTTCAGGTCAAGAGGTTTTTTGAGAACTATATCTATAGGTCTCTATTCCTATCACATAGGAAATGTCTCTATCTTCCCTAAAGATAATTTCCACAAAGGATTCCATTCTAGAACATCTCATTCCTCATCAACATGTGGAATGCAAATATGCTCCCACTAAATCATAGATCCTTTCTTTATCTTTGTCATATTATTCAAACCCTTTGACTGTATTATCAAAGTAAAGATCGCAACTCTGAGTTGCTTGTACTCAATCAATCACATTAATTAGTTCATTGTAACTTATAGACTACATTTGCATTAATGGATTCATAAACCTTATAGGTTGTGTCACATACACATCCTTGTCTTATTCTTCATAGGAATGTGGTTTTAATATCCATATGCCAAATCTCTTAGTCATAAAGTTGCAATCAACAAGCATGATTCTTCTCAAAATGTCATCCATGTGTCTTAACGCTTAAGACTCATTCACACTTATGGATTGTATCCCAATGGGTGCCACCACTAAGGTCATACCTTATGGTTCACATGGAAGTCATTTAGGATCTTATGGTGATAAACCATAACTCAAAATCTGGTTCCTCAATATCATTTATAATGTCGACTCATCATATGACCAACTCAACATATAAATGTTTGAGGTGTATTTGTTAAGAAATTTGAGAACTCACAACACTTTGTGATTCCTAATATTATTTATTAGTGTAAGGTATTCTCTGTTTATGAAGAATTTAGTTATTTGGTAATCATCCTCTAACTCCTTAGAGTATGAATCCTTTTTGATTTGGACATCCCTATGCCTTAATCATGAGTTCTCTATGATACACTATCATAATCACTCATAAGGTTCTCAAACATTTGGTTTAATTATCTCATTCATTGATCACATCAAGAATTATTACTTTTACCAAATTTGTATTTCATTCGTAATCTTCTTGAACATTTCAAGATATTCATATTGGTATTTCTCTAAACACCATTTGAAGTATTAGCATTTGCTCCAATAGGTATGTAAATACATCACATGTATTATACCTAATAGGATAATCATTCTCCCACTACCACTAGTGAAGATTGATTTATCATGTCTAAGATATTCATGTCTCTTAATGGTTCACAACCAAAAGAGTCTAGATTTATCCATTTATATGAAACCAAAAATGAATTCCCATGATAATGATAATTATTTGTTTGAGTTATCAATAACTTTTAGGTATCATTTTATCTTATGCATACCAAGTACCACAAGATAAAGAACGACATTTCCACAAAGATCATATCTTTGAAATTGAAACATCAACTTTATTGATAGCCATCCTTGTCACTACAAGATGCAACAATAAAGTGTTTCAATTGGCAAACTGAAATAGCAGTTCTCAACTCTATTTCATGCCTTTAGGTTGAAATAAACTGAAAGGCACTCCTATCTATGGAAGAAAAGCTTGCTCTAATGATGAGTACTCCTTACTTGGTCCTTTCACAAAGGCCATCACTTCTTTATTAGATCATACATATCATATATGTCAGATCTATATCTTGGTATCACATACCTTAGATAAAGAAGTGTTTATTTCTTGATACCTAAGGTGGAGATCTCCATCCTCTCTTTCATCTTCTTTTTTTCTTCCAGATATACAGGGCAATTTCTCCTCCCTCGTTCACCCTTCCCATATGCCTTGAGGCTAAAGACAACTTGGGTTGCTGGATAGCACCAAAACACTTCTTTGTTTTGCCCTTGACTACCTTTTAGACTTACCCTTTATCGACCACATCAAAGATTAGGGTTTGTATTTCTTCATCTATGCCTCTACTATCCTCAACATGTCCAACAACTCTATCAACGAATTTTCAAAGTTGTTTATGTTGTAGTTCATCATGAACTATAAGATTCTCACAATGCTTGTAGTATCATATCAGTAGCCAACTCTTGGCTCAGAGGGAATCCCAGTTCTAGTCAGGTTTTCCATATACCCAATCACATTGAGTGTATGAGAACCAACTGACTCTCCTTCTGTCATGACATACTGGGACAGTGCCTTGGAGACATCATATGTCTTATGTTGTCTCTGCAACTCATAGTTTAGAGAATACAACATTCAAGCACTACACATCAATGACATCCTTAGAATGCTTTCAATAAGCATCCTTTCAGCCTTTGGTGTGGTGGGAGTGAGTTCATCTAGTTATGGTATAACTAGGACTTAGAGCTTTCTCTCTTCGATTGAGAACACTTCTCAACATCCTAACCAGTCATGGAATTATTCCCATTTAGTTTGTCCGTCTCAAGGAACGATCGCAAATAAAGTGATTATTGTTTGTGGCCATCTGTACTACAAAAGTAAATATATGCAATTTAGTCCAAAAACTCATTTTGACTTATTTGATTGATTTGAAAAAGTTTTATGATATAATTAGGACTTTAATTAATTATCATCCCACTATTTTGTTCAAATTAACATCCCTCACCATCAATTCAGAAGATTGCAGCGTACAACCTTCTAGTGGGTCCAAGATCCATATTTCATCCAATCATGAGTCATCTTTGGCTGATTGCCCACCATATAGATTATTTAGGTAGGTAACACTTGCCAATTGCATCCTATGCAACTCTCGGATGGATTCCATGCACAACTCTTTACCATGGTCATCCCTGTGCCTCTGGAGCTTAGACTCTCTAAGAATCACCACTTAAGTCTAACCTAAAAGCTGACACGATGAACATGCACCCTGCTTTGGCATATCCTACATGTCCACCATCACACTTCCACAAGATAGACATCACACCATACTTTGGCGAAACCTGCGCTTCGTCGATCAATTTTTCATGTGTGTTGCTAATGGAAGGCATCTAAGACTTAATATTTATTGAGGAATTTGGTTTTATAGGTACATACATGGTTCAGGAAAGCGGTATGCGGTGTACGGGCGGAGAGGGTACTGCATAGAGTATATGTAGTATGCGGGAGTATATACGGGAGTATATGCGGTTTTGGATTTTTTTATTTTAATAAACAAATTATATATACAATAATATAGCAACATCACAAATTAATATATATGGAGTAGGCACGTACATCTATTTACTTATAAACATATTAATATGAATGTATGATGTATGATATGCTTATATATGTATATATGTCTATATATAGGATGTGTTTGTAATGTATGTACAAATACTAAAATGTAAGTAAATCAATGTACAAATATATGTATAGCGTGTATAAATGTGAATAATCAAAATGTATATATACATGCACAAATATGTCATTGTATATTAAGGTATATTGTATATGTATCTATACATGTTAATATATCAAAAGGTATTCGAATAAATGTATAAATGCGTGTGGAAAATTTTTATATGTATCACACTGTATATATATAATTCAATGATTATATATCTCAATTTATATATATAATGAAATATGTGTATATATATGCATGTATGTACGAAATGTATGAACATTAGTTGTGAGCTTTTCAAAAAGCGGAGTTTAATCGGCCACTTAATCGGCCAAGAGGGAGTATATGCGGCCATGACCGCTTAGTGGACCGATTAGTAATATGCGGTGCGGTAGGGTGACTGAATAGGTATATGCGGGAGTATATGCGGTCGTGCGAACCGATTTCCCGAACAGTTGGTACATATACATATCCAATCACCACAATATATAGTTTGTATCATATACATGCTATATCCCACAAGAAAACATGTGAAATGATAAAAGAGATGATTATGGCCATCCTAATGTGATTCCTCGAGCCAAGAGGAATCACTGTCAACTAGGTCCACATCACATGCAACATGTAAAAGATGAACTTTGTGCTTTGCCATTCTGGGTTTGATCAACTCATCTCCATGATTGATCGGCTTGCCATCAGGCCGATCGGTTGGGATCCACCAACAAATCGAATGGCGCCTCCAGTCGATCGATTCACTGGTCGTCGTGCATCTCCTTAGGTCTCCACCCAATTGTCTCGCTCCAGGAACCGGCCACCTTGGTCCACCATCTGATCGTCTCATGCCCAAGACGATCGTCTCGATCCTCTAGGTGTCCATCGTTCTTTAACATAACAGGAAATATAAACTAATCCTATTCACATTTGCATTGGGAAACCCCGAGTTACATTCAAGGGGGAGCAAAGGTAGGAAAGAATCTCGAGTTATCTCAAGTTACATCAGGAATAGGAGGTACAAAATCAGTGTGCAGACCGAGATGCAAGCAACAACAATCAACCATACTCAGATTTAGGCTTTATGGCCACAATCACGCTACAATCACCACAAAAATCATTTAAGGGTGACACGTATCAAATGCATTTATAAACCATATCATATATGTATATGTAGGGATTTTCTGGATTTATATTTGACATGCATAAAGACAATTAATTATTCACATCGTATGCAATAAATAAAAGGCGACAAACCAAAAACTTATCATATTGATTATCCTAAAGTATAGAATGTTGACGTGGCTCTGATACCACTGTTGGGTTTTAGGAGAGGTAGAGATGGCAGTGGAAACAAAAAAAAATTCTCCCCAAACCCAGAACCCAAAGAGATCTCGTCAACATCTATAAGGTAGGAAGGATGGTTTGTAGAGGCGTACCTTCTCCCGAGGCTTACTCAGTGATGTTACCTGACGACGAGTGTGGTCTTAACCTTCGGTCTTAGACAGTGTTTGTGCAGCTCCTGGTCACACCCGGACTGACGGATGGATGGTTGTCCTCTGAGCAGTAGAAATCTCCCGCCTTTGTTGTATTCCACACGGACCACTGGGAACTCTAGTCATCCTATCCTACATAGTACTAGAAGGAGTCATCCTCTTCTGTCGGCTAACTAGTCACTGGCGTGCTCTCCCGCCACCAGTTATTGTCCTGCAGTTGTCTTTCCCTCATTGGGCCTCCCTAGTCGGGTAGCACCTACTCAGTCTCTCTTGGTTCACAACCAACGAGGAAAACTTTGTAGAGCAACTGGTGTTGTATGAGCTATGTCATCTTTGAGAAGCCCCCAATACCCTTCTATATATACAATGGGTCAGGGTCAGGATTCTCAGCCCAGACAATGCGTGACTAAAATAGGAGTAGAATGGTTTGGAATTTCCATGAATTGATACACTACGATAGGTGAACCAATCATTTCACAAACGAACCAATCATTTGGGTACTGAACCGATCAGTTCATCTCATGAACTAGATGTTTGGGGATCTCAACCGATCAATTCATTCATGAACCACTTGTTTCACTTCCTAGGGAAGTTGCCAATTGATTTTCCTCTTTTCATTTCCAATTAATCCAAAGATCGATACTTGTCCCAATCGAATTGTACAAGTGAAACAAAAATATTTTCTCACCAACATAACTTTCCCAAACTGGCTCGTTTGGTCTAGCTGAACTGATCAGTTCAATACTTGAACTGGTCATCTCACTTGACCCTGAGCCGATTGGTTCAATAGTTTGAACTGATCGGTTGGTAGTCCACGTTGTGTAGAAATCAGTCAATGCATTTCTCAATCAATCTGACACCCAAATCAGACAGTCTAACACTTGAACTTGGTGCTTCTGAGTCAAGTCACTTGATTGAATGTTTAATTGAACTACTAAATACATTTAGTACATAATCTAAAGATCATTTGTGGATAAATTCTTCTTCTAGGTTAAATCCTATGTGTGTGACCCTGCATGCCACTTTCACATTGGCAGTGAAAGTTCATAACACTTATGACTTCACAAGCAAAGAGTGGTGCGTAGTCGCACATCAGCGCTACCCAAGTGAAAAGGAAAGTTGGAGAACAACTTTCAATCCTATAATATGTGACTGGTGTTACAGTGAATGTATAATTTCTTTTTCACTGATATCCAGAATGAATTCAAGGCATGGAACAATCATCCTTTCAATGTTCATTCACTTATTTGATCTTAGAGCAGACTGGATGAGATATATGTGACATCAATATCATATATTGATTCACACATGCATGTGCATGCCTTTCTCAGTCCTACTCATCAAGTGGCCATGGACATCAAACTCCCTCAGGAGGGACAAATCCCATATCTATCAATCACCCCTCAAAAGCCCCATGTGTCAAAGTCACCCAATCGTCACCTTTATAACAAATCTATATTTCAGGAATGCGTTTGATGATGTCAAGGTGTGCCCAATGACATGTGTTGAGTGTAGTGATTTCAGGTCAAAGAATCACACTCACCACCATCATTGTGAGAGCTGACTGTGACTACCAAGTCATGGTTCAATGTGTCATTCTCACGGTGGGTTTGTCTAATACACTTGTTCTCTAACAAGAACCTATGTGCTTGGTTTGATATCACTATATCATGACTAGTGAGATTCTATCATCAACCAACACACAATCTAGTCTTGTGTGTCATTGTTGTCTATCAGCCTTCCATAATGACATCTGACTAGGGACATAACAAGAATGTACAAACTCTTAACATCCGTATGATTTCATCGTTCAAGTCACGTACTTGAAGGCATACGTCATTGAGTATTGTCATTCTCTAGACATTCAATCTAATCTGTCATTATCTCACAACTGACTAAACCAGAATGAATTGGAAGCTTGCCTTTGATGTTTATCAAATTAATTTTAATGTATCCCACCAATCATCCTATGATTGGCTCTCAGGGCATACATACCAACAATAATGATTTAACAAGTTTACACACTTTGCTCTCATTCCCACAACCCACAAATCCCTAAGGTTGTTCCATATAAATCTCTTCCTGAAGATCAACATGTAAAAATGCGGTCTTCACATCCATCAGATGGATACACAAATTATAAATGGAAGCCAATGCTATAAACACTCATATTGTGGTCATACAGGAAACTAGGGAATAGTTATCAAAATAATCGATTCATTCTCTGTGTGTGTAACCCTTAGCAACTAACCTAGCCTTATATGTATTGATTGTCCTGTATGCATTGAGTTTCTTCTTAAAGATCCATTTTCATCCAAATATAGAACAACTAGGAGGCAAATCCACCAATTCCCAAGTTCCTTTTAAAAGAATTGATTGGATTTCATCATTAACCGCCTCTTTCCAAAACTTAGCTTTTGGAGAATCCATAGCTTGTTTGAATGTCATGAGATCACCCTCAATATTGTAGATGAGAAACTCACTTCCAAAATCTTTAGATGTCCTAGGTCGTATACTTCTCCTTGGTTCAACCATTCTTCAGAATCATTAGATTCAGAAATAGCTTGTTTCGAGTCGCCCCCCACATTTGTCATCCTTTCCATGTGCTCGAGAATGGAACCTTTGGTGAATGAATCCTCTTGAGATACTTCATTGGGCACACCAGACTTCATAGGAAATAAATCCTCAAAGAATATTGCATCATGTAATTCCACAATTATATTGACCTCAATGCTAGAGATATCTGATTTACAATCAAGAATTTGTAAGAATATCTTGTCTCTACATACCCCAAGAATATGGCATCAACCGTTTTCGGTCCCAATTTCATCCTTTTGTGTTCACGGACAAGTACCTTAGCAAGGAACCCCCACACTCAAAGATATTTGAGACTCAATTTCCTCCCTCTCCACAAATCAAACAGACTACTCTATGAATGCTTATGGGGAACGCTATTCAGAATATGGCAAGCCGTATTCAAAGCTTCCCCCCTCATAAAGTTGGGTAATCTAGATGTTTGGAGTAAGGTATTTACCATATCTATTAAGGTTCAATTTTTACGTTCAGCTATCCCATTTGATTGTGGTGAATAAGGAGAAGTGACCTCATGAACTATACCATGTAATTGGAAAAATTCCAAAAACAAGTTCGAGGTATACTCTCCTCCCCTATCAAACCTTAATCACTTAAGTACTTTATTGGTTTGAGTTTTGGCTTCTTTCTTATAAATTTTAAATTTATCCAATGCTTCATCTTTACTTTCAAAAAATAAACATAGAAGTATCTACTACAATCATCAATAAAAGTTATAAAATAATGCTTTTGATCCCTCGTAGCAACACCATTAAATTCACAGATAACAGTATGCACTAAAACCAAAATTTCCGAATTCCTATTCACAGAATGAAAGGGTTTCATATGTAATTTAGCTTGCACATAGATCTCACATTTATTGTTGCTGATTTCTGATATAGGGATTAAATTCAGATTCATCATATGCTTCATTGAACCAACATTTACATGTCCCAAACGTGAATGTCATCCATCATATGAAACAAGATTCAAGCAATCAGAACTTTTATCATTCAAATTAAAAACAAAATTTGAAATAGGTTCAACAAGAATTTTAAATGAGTTCTCCACATCACATAAGTACCCTTTGCCAAAAAATAAAGAATCTCAAAGATGAGTAATAATTGCTTTATTACATTTGCAATCTATACGAAAACCATCTCTAACTAAAATTGTGCCACAAATAATATTGTGTCGTATTGATGGAACATGTCTGACTTTGTGAAGTATTAGAACCTTTCCAGAAGGAAACTTCAAGTTCACCCATCCTTCTCTCTTCGCTTCTATAGTGCTAGAATCGCCCAAAGTCACTGATCGACCTCTAGAGGCCTGGTAAGACACAAATAGGGACTTGTCAGTACAAACATGTACATTATCCCCAGTGTCAATTATCCAATATAGTCATTCAAAAATAAAAAGAACTTCAAGTTTTATAGATACGTACCCGTCATTGAGGTTCAAGGATGCAGTCATCATGTTGACCATAGCCTCCTCAGTTGCAGACGTGACAACTTTCTTTACCTTCTTTGAAGGAAAATCCATGTTCCAGTGGCCAACCTGTCCAAAAGTCTAATAAGGTTTTCCCTTCAGTTTCTTTTGGATCTTGCCTTTGGGTTTTAGTGAGTTCTTTGATTTCTTATCTTTGTTCTTAGAAGTGGTTAAATTGACAGTAGTATTAACATCTGTGGGCACCTTGATAGTCTTCTCTTTCAGGTGCTCTTCCTGAATGTTGATATCCATCATGAGATCGTTCATTGACATTTCTCCCTTGCGGTGCTTAAGAGAAATGACAAACGACTCCCAAGACTTTGGGAATTTCTCAATAATAGACATAACAACAAACTTTTCTGAAAGAACCATGCCCGCATCAGCGATCTCTTGCACCAAGAGTTGAAAATCATGTGTCTGATCAGATATAGGCTTACCCTCACTCATATGAAACTTAAGAAATTTTGAAACACAATATTTTTCAGTTCCCTGATTTTCAATATTGTATTTCTTTTCTAACGCCCCCCATAGAACCTTGGATGTAGTGATAGGTGGTTTAGAATATGAATCATATAGTTTGTTATTCAGAGAAAATAGAATCAGACCCTACACGTTTTTTCACCCTTCTTCTAGGTTGCAATTAAACTAGCATTTTTAGGGACTTTTTCATCAAGTTTAGGTTCATCTTTCCCTAAATATTGATCATACCCTACCATGTAAATCCATATAGCCATCCTACTCTGTCAGCAAGCAAAATTAGTTCCACAAAATTTTTCGGGCATACTGGAAGTGTCAATTTTCATGCCAGAACCTTGACCGGCCATTGTTAATTAACAATAGAAAAATGATTTTTTTATGATTTTTGTTAATATTTATTAATGTCATTACATGAAACAGTAGCAGATGTAATTTAATTAACAAGTTCAGGCCGATCCAAATAAGAAAACGAAGATCAAACAGAGCAGGAGAACAAAAATTAAAAGAAGTCAGAATTTGCAAACTAGATCGTTCGTTGAGAGTGATACTTAAATAAATCTGTGCCCAGAAATCCTCGTAGAAAGGCACCATTCTCCCAGACTCGATCCGGCAAGAACCTAGAACAAACATGTCTCACTCGCAGTCAACTTCGTCTCATTGCACTACCACCAGTGTAGCACAACAACTGTAAGAAACACTGCCTGACAGTTGCATCTCGATGACGGGAAGGAGGAAGCAAGCCACGCTTCACACAGGAGAAGATCTCTCTGAAAATGGCTAAGGAATAAAGGTTGTCTCTCTCTGGATTAGAGCTCTCAAAACACACATGAAAAATGACGCCTGAAGATTGTTTACTGTGTGTTTAACCCTAATGATTGGATGAGTATATATAGCCACACGTGCCCTTGTGTAAAAAGAAGACGGAAGATAATTCCCACAACCCACAAGCCCAAGCCCGAACCCGACCAGGCATGGTGTGGCATGGCACACACGTGCATTGTGATGTGGTAACCCACCCACTAAGGAGGTGAGCATACCCTCCTCCTAGGACCCCTTGGACACTAGTGCCCCATGTAATCCTACATATAAAGACCACAAAAGTTCTAGGAGTGAGCAATGTGAGACTAAAGCTCTTCTCTTTTTGTACAAGGCACATAACTATATTTACTCAATGTACTAGTTGCACTACATTGGGCTTAACTCATGCTAAACAAATGGCTAGCAACCACTTATCTAACAACCTTTTGTTTTCACTCATATTTTATTAATTTAATTTTTTTTGAAATTCGTATATTACTCTTGCTTTCTTTTTTTATGTTTTTTTGCCGGTCCCTTGAAATAAATCCCAACTTTTGGTCTGAAACTCTGAATTGTCAGGTGTGAATCTGGAAATTAAACTTTTAATTTCCCCTTCTTTCTTTTAGACCAGGATCATGTTTAATTTTTGAAACAGAACCGGACGAAGAGTTCTGAAAAAACAAAAATGACCTTTTTTTTCCACTGTGCAAGGGATGAGGCAGTGAAGACAGACCAGGGATCACATATAGGGGATGTTTGTTTACTGGGATTCAGCCACATAAGATTGTATTTTTATACCTAGGACCCAAAATCTTGTGTTCAGTTTGCTGGAGGGGAAAATTCCAAAAATACAAGACTTTTTGTTATGTACTAATTGCGGAAGTTTGGTTTCCATTTCAGAACTGATGTACATCGTTGTCCAGCTATGACTGTCTTTTGTATGTTCGCTCACAACTCTGGTACATCCGCTCAGTGCAAGTGAGAGTGCTATGTTGAACTCATTTCTTTAGCCCTTAGTCGCAAATAGAAAAACGGTGTCGCAAAGTAGTCGTCAGCACAAGACAACAGCAAGGCGAGTTTGTGTTTGGGAAGAATAGGCTTGTTGCGGTGGAGCAGGAAAGGAACTATGGTGGAGAAGGAAGGTAACTGCAGTACAGCAAGAAAGGAACTGGTGTACAACAGTGAAGGAACTAGTGTACAGTAGTAAGGTAACCGCGGTACAACAGTAAAGGAACAACAACTTTGTACTGAAGGAAAGGAACCACAATACAGTAGTAAAGTAACCGCAGTATAGAAGCAAAGGAATTGTGATACAACAGTAAAGGAGCCACTATATATCAGGAAAGGAACTGATGTATATCTCTCTATATCTCTTTGTATCTCACTATATGTTAGTTTGTTGTATATCTTAAATGAGAGCAAACACCTCCTTATATTGAGCGTGTCTCAGTCACCGCGGTAACTGCCCGCCCCTATTGGTCTCTCCAACGTGCGTGTTTAACATCACTTTAATGGTAAGCTTAACAAGTAGTCAAGAGAGGTTTTATTGTTGTCTTAGACGCTGTCAACCGAACTCCAAATGACAAAACACAGAAAACAAAATGTCGGGACAAATAAAACAAAATAAAATATTTTGTAGAAAGATAAATCCACGCACATACCAAACTGAGCCGAGTCGGGCCGGGCAAGCAAGTGAGCGAGCGAACAAATGAACAAATGATTGAACGCGTGCGTGCATGCGTGTGTGTATTTATTTTATTCCGACAAATACACAAGCCTAGCCAATCAGTCCTAAATTCCTATGCCCTTGAGAGGTCCTGACCTCTTGGGGACCACTAGCACATATAAGGAGTTGTGTGGTTTCTGCTGCAAGAAATATGGGATAAAAGGTTGGTTGGAAAACTAAACTTTGGAACATGAAATACAACATTCTCCCACATGTTCCAGAATTCTTTTCGGAAATACAATAAATAATAAAATTTGCGACATTACTATATTTTTCAGTATTGGTAGCTTGTGGCTTTGAACCATTTCCTAGAATGACTCATTTCAATCCGGAGAGACGTGGTGAACTACGTCTTGAACCAGACTCCCTGATTCAGACGTTAGTAAATCAAACAGTCATAGTGTGGGCACTAGAACGAGTTCATATCGGTGTTGCGCATAAACGACCTTCGCATAATCTTATTTCTTGAGCGCTCTAGTGAGTATGCCCAACTCACATAAACCCCAGCTCTCGGGTTACACTCAAATAGTAAGGATCTCCAAGGGTATCCTGTCTGGTACATACCCTACCAAGAAATGGTCTTGAACTCATTCAGAGCAAAGCTCTTCCTATACTCAGACAGAGTCAAAGCTCAAGAGCCATAGGGAGGGTCATGGAGTGAAACTCCTGAGTGTGCTTTCGCATAACATGACAGCTTAGTTGTCCCTTTGAACAATTCCTCATGCGATGTCTAGTTTTGGAAAGGTAGGGTTACCACTATAATGTTTATTCTATGGGCAGAAGACACATCCCCCTAGAAAAACTAAGTACTAGATTTCTAGCTAGACCCTAAGTAAGTGGATCAGCAATGTTACTTGCAGATTTCACATACTCTATAGATATGACCCCTCGAGTGATGTGATCTCTCAAATCTTCAGATTTCACATACTCTATAGATATGACCCCTCGAGTGATGTGATCTCTCACATCTTCATACGTTAATCTCATAAAGCGCTTACCCGGGTTGCCTTTAGATTGCTTAGCTTTGTCTATTTTCTGCTTTATTATCACATAATTTGCAAATAGGAGGAAATGGTTTAGAAACAATCGGCAGATCAATAAGTAAATTTCTAAGCCATTCAGCCTGACAACAAGCTAAATCTAAAGCAATAAACTCAACCTCCATAGTGGATCTAGCTCTCACAGTTTGCTTGGATGATTTCCAAGAAACTGCACCTCCTCCAAGGCAAAATACATACCCAATGGTAGATTTAGTTTCATCTGAATCTGCAATTCAGTTAGCATCGATATGTCCTTCTAATATAGGTGGAAAACCAGTATAATGAAGGGTATACATAGTTGTACCTTTAAGGTACTTAAACACTCTTACCAAAGCATTCCAGTGGTCCTCAATAGGACATCTAGTGTACCTTCTCAACCTGCTTATAACATAAGAAATATCGGGCCTAGTGCAATTAACAAGGTAAATTAAGCATCCTATAACTTGAGCATATCTATGTTGATCCACGGGAGTGCCCTTATGTATAGCAAGATGTAAACTAGCATCATAAGGTGTATTAACAGGAGTACAATCAAACATATTAAATATATGCAAGATTTTATCAACATAATGAGTTTGATTAAGTACATAACCAGAAGTAGATCTACTGAACTTAATACCAAGTATTACATCAGCAAGTCCTAAATCTTTAATATCAAATTGCTAGCAAGAAAAGATTTAGTTTCAAATATAATTTTAGAATTATATCCAAATAGAAATATATCATCTACATATAAACACATTATTATGCAGACATCATCAACAATTTTAGAATAAATACAACGATCAAATTCATTCGCAATAAATCTGGAAGACAAAACAAATTTATCAAACTTATCATTCCACTGTTTAGGTGCTTGTTTCAGTCCATACAAGGACTTGACAAGTCTACAAACTTTGTGTTCTTGTCCAGGTGCTACAAAACCTTCGGGCTAATCTATGTATATCTCTTCTTCAAAATCTCCATTCAAGAAGGCTATCTTGACATCCATTTGATGGATTTCAAGCTTATGGATATCAGCGAAAGCAACTAGGACACGAATGGAAGATATTTTAGTTACAAGTGCATGTGTTAAGGTAATCAAATCCTTCCTTCTGACTAAATCCTTTGTCTACTAGTCTGGCCTTAAACTTATCACTGGAACCATCTGCCCTCATCTTCTTTCTAAACACCCATTTACATCCAATAGTCTTGTAGCCTGGAGGGAGTTCAGTAAGAATACAAGTATGATTGCTCATAATTGATTCTATTTCATTATCAATAGCTTCCTTCCAAAACCTAGAGTCTATGGATTTCATGGCATCCTCATAGGTACGTAGGTCTTCTTCTACTATGAAGGTGTAGAAGTCGGGACCATAGTTCTTATCAAATTTAGTCCTTTTACCCCTACCTAGATCATTCGGAGGTTCATCTACTGGGAGTTCATGTTCTACTTCATAAGAAGGTGGAACTACAAGAGGTTCAGTAGGAGAAGAGGAAGAGGGATCTTCACTAACTTGTTTAGGAACCTTTTCCTTAAGAGGAAAGATGGTTTCATAATAGACAACATCTACATATCTAATCGCAAGTATAGAGTTAACTCTAATGTCTAAGATTTCAGATTTTATTACTAAGAATCTATTGGCATTACTATTTACAACATATCCTATAAAGACAGTATCAACAATTTTAGGTCCTAGTTTTCTCTTCTTATTCTCAGGGATCTTAACCTTGCCCAAACACCACCACACCTTGAGGTATTTCAAGCATGGTTTCTTGTTGAGCCAAAGTTCATAGGGTGTTTTGTCAAGGTATCTAAAAGGGATATGGTTGAGAATATAGTTGGATGTATGAAGGGCTTCCCCCCCACAGTCTGTGACTAAGTCCAGACTCGGCTAGCATTGAGTTGACCATGTCAATCAATGCTCTATTCTTCCTCTCAACAACTCCATTAGATTGAGGATTATATGGGGCAGTGGTTTCATGAATAAGGCCATGGTCCTCACAGAACTTATTAAGTTCATTAGAAGTATACTCACCACCTATATCAGACCTTACTCTCTTAATGTTCTCCTCTAGTTGTTTCTCTACTTGGATTTTATAGATTCTGAATTTTTCGAATTGTTCATCATTAGTTTTCAGTAAGAAAATAGAATAATATTTCAAAAAATCATCTATAAAGGTAACAAAGTATCTCATATTATCATGAGTAAGAACATGATTTAAATCACAAACACCAGTATGAATTAACTCAAGCAAAGATGTATTACGATCAACTACTGATTTAAATGGCCTCTTAGGAAGATTAGCTTGCACACAAACTTGACATCTATCAGAAATATCAATATGCGTCTTAGGAATTAGATCTAAGTGAATCATGTGTTTCATCATATTTTTATTCACATGAATAAGACGTGCAAGACAAACATCACTAGTTTCAGAAACTAAAATAGTAGAAGATATTTCATTACTAGAAGAAGCATTACACGAAATAGAAGATAGTTTAGTCAAACCACTATAAGTGTATGCAAGACCAATATTAGAACCATTCTTAGAAATTACAACTCTATTTCCTTGACACACCAAGGTATAACCAGAATGTTGCAACACTACTTGACTAATCATATTTCTACAGAAAGAAGGTACATGTTGGACATCATGTGATCTAAGGTCATTTCCAAAAGTAAGCTTTATGTCAACATGTCCAAAGCCATCAATCAAGATGGTGGATGAATGATCTCCCCATTTGATCACTCTTCCAGATTCGGTCTGGTAGGTAGAAAAGAGGGATAGGTCAAAGAAAATATGGTAGGTGGCACCAAAATATATATACCACTCTGAAGAAAAGTCAGCAAAACAAATAGTAGGATTTCCTAACCTTTCTACAGAAGAGGAAGGAACTGCCCCCACAATGATCATACTTACTTTGGGATTTTTAGGAGCCTGGACATTCTGCTTTCTCTTACCTTTTTGAAATCTTCACACATTCGCTAAGTGGCCAGGTTTATCACACACAAAGCAGACACATTTTTCTACTTGATCATGATTATTATTTGGTGGTTCTTGCGGCCCTTAAAGGAAGGTTTAGATTTCTTATGGAGATGATATTGTTTGGATTTTTTCTTAGTCTTATCACTATAACCATATTGACAGACAGGTTAGACTTCCGGTCTTGTTCCCTATGTCTATCCTCAATTTGTAGGGATTTGACTAAGGATGCCATGGACATGTTCCCTTGTCTATGTCTAAGGGTCCTGGAGAAATCCTTCCAAGAAGAAGGGAGATTCTCTATGACGGCTACTACTTGAACATTTTCATCAAGGTTATAACCTTTAGCCATGGATTTAGACACTATATTTTGGTATTCTAGGACTTGAGCCGAGACATGTTTATCATCAACCATATTATATGTTAGCCAGTCAACAAAGGCATAACACTCAAGAATAGTATCTTCTAGACCAAATTTAGAGTCTAAAGCCTTCCATAGTTCAAGTGCTGTTGGAATCCTATGGTATATATCATACCGTTCATCGGATAAGGCTGATAGGATCCTACCATGACAAAGGTAATTGGTTTCTTGAGAAACAAGAGTGGAGACAACCGGTTCAGGAACAAGGGGTTCATGTTGATCTTCTCCAAGAAGGAGGTTTTCAGGTTGCAGTGTAGGCACAGTAGGTGCAGACTCATCAAGTGGTAAGATGGCGAATATAAGTCTAAGGGATGTGAGCCAAAACCACATTTTCTGTTGCCAGCGATGGAAGTGCAAACCTGAAAAGCATTCTGGACAAAGGGAGGATACATCGTCAAGCGATAACATAGTTTTAAAATCCATATTACTCAAATAGGTAGTAAGATGTATATCTAATTAACAACTGCTTAGGAACAAACTGGTCTGTCTATGCAATTGTTTATACAATCTAAAATAGAGCAGTAAACTGTGATGGAGTGGACTTTTAGAATCCCTATATGTCCAATGACACAAGTGAAGTCAGGCATGTTGAGTTGTTTTGAGAGTCGCAGGTGTTTTGGTAGAGCTTGATTGTTGATCGAGGTTGACATCATGATTAATATCCCTAAGTACATGCCTTTTGAGATGCTTTATTTAGTGGCCAAACCATATAGCTTTGGCACCGTCTTTAATTAGAAAGTAGATTATATGATGAGGAATCAATGGTTTAGATTTGAAGATTATGATGGTCTTGGAGAAAGATATGGAGGTTGGAGTTGTTTAAATGGCTGAGATTGATATACATACAACTAAGTTCTAATATAGTCCTAAGCTAAGCTCGTGTGACATTGAATGTCACATGGACTGCTGATCACAACCTCACAATAGATCATATGCATGATGCCATTGGCTGAACAGGAAGAGCCACAGATACATATGTGCAATCTCCATCCCTGCCACACATGATGACTCAATAGTCGAGATTGGGTCTCTACTTTGCGGTTATGGCTGTAGTGTGTGGGTGGAGTGAGTGGAAATGCCTAGTCCATGTCCTGGTCATGGCCTTATGGAGGAAGCTAAAGGAGTAGTTTCCCTTACCTTCTCAAGACTGGCAGTTCCCTTTGTATTTGTCTAGAGGTTCCTAGCGGAGAGGACCTGAAGCTGTTGGCAATGCATGGTTATGGAGAGAAGGAAGATCCACTAGCTACCTCGCTCGCCGGACAAGATCGTTGCAGTGGTGCTCCGCAACCGGAGCCGTAGAGTGCTACTGGTGTGGGGAGACACCCAGTTTGAGGAGGACGCTGCATCTTGCCCGCTCGCTGGAGCGGAGCTAGCGTAGCTGCGACGGCAGCTTGGAGGACGACAGTTCCGAAATCCGCTGTAAAGCGAGGAGGAGGTATGGGTGTACATTTTGCACTAAAGGTGCTAGCCCAGGCGGCAGGCTGTCCGCACGCCAAAGACCCAACGACGGAGGACTCACAGATGGTTTCGCGGAGGAGGAGGTTATGGCAGCTGATAGCAGCAACCTGGAGACCAGAGGCGGCAAGACGGTCATGACACAAGAGAAGGCGGAAGTCGGGGCAAGTGTCTGGGTCTCCCTCCTTATGTATGGATGGCACCCAGCTATCCAGGAAGACACTATGGATCTTTTCGAAAAACCAGTCATCACAAAGATAAGCAGAGACCGATACCCCTTTCACGCCGCCATGGCAGCAGCCTACGATGGCTTGCTCCTCGGGTCCACAAGAAGGCACCTCGAGCAGAAATCCTTTTACCGAGGAGGTCTTCCTGGGATGGACGAATGTACCAATGACCAAAGAAGCTTGAACGGAGGTCCAAGCAGCCATCCTTTTCTCACCGGAGTAGAACCCATGAAGTGGCAGTTCTTTTGTAGAGAGTGTGGCTCCTATAGATGCGAGAGTAAGAGGAAGAGAGAGAGAGAGAGAGAGCAGACCCAGTTCACCCAACCCTGAACCCATCAGACCCCAGTAGGCCAAGCGCAGAAAGATGGAAGCCGCACCCACAGTGGCCACGTGGTCGATGCTCTTTGGCTCAAAAAGGTAATAATCTCATATAATTCCCAGATGTTGTTTAATTCATAGAAATTAGTATGTTTATCATAAAATTGCAAATAAGGCATCAAAATGTTCATAAAAATGTGAAGAACAATATAGAAGCATAATATCAGGTATTTGATGCACGAATCTCAGCAATATCATGTAAGATGTAAAATGCTTAGTTCTTGAGTAATAAATAGTAAACAAAGACCTAAAATTATTATAATATGCCAGTAAGTCCATAAACATGTCTAAAATACATATGATATTAGATATGGTCATGTTATGAAACAAAATCATGTAATTTGCTTAATATGGCTAGTTAGGGGTAATAACCCTAATTAATATGCAATAAATACATTTATGATCAATAAACGTTGAAATATACAAAAAACCCTCATACCTGTAACTGGAAGATAATATATATAAATCTGAGATCAGATATATATATGAAATTCATGTTACATGAGGATGACCCTTAGTACATATGATGTAGCCCTAATATGGTTAATGAAAGTGACATAATGTTAAATACGCTCACATAATAATGTGACACATGAGCATATCTAGTTGAGGAACTATAATATAGAATATGACATCAGTAATATAAATCTAAGATAAGAATACAAGTAATGATACTCATATCCTAATGAACTAAGAGAAACTCTAATGAACACATTTAGGGTTAAGATGAGATGTAAGATGATGAGAATCTGATGATAGTACATGATCTTGTCTTAATCAGGTTTAACAAAGTTATAGTTGATATGAGGATATGATGATTAGGTTTGTCTCTTGATCAAGGTACGCCATTACCTCTTGCTTGGGTTATTATACATTATGCTTGTGTTATATGGTAGTAAAGACTTGGCATATGGTATTGATTGAAATGATTGTTCTTGTAAGATATGTTGCATGATTTTCCATACTTATTGCTATGAACACATGAAACATAATATATTTGTTCCATTATATCTAAGCACTTCAACTCTTTGGTAGTAAAGTGCTGGAAAACAAGTACTTCAACTCTTTGGTAGTAAAGTACTTGGAAGTGATCCAACTCTTTGGTAGTAGATCATAAAGGCCTTATGCATTCAACTATCAGGTAGTAAATGCATGAATGATATAATGGAAAATATGCTTAAAATATGTGTTCTCTTTTGTTGATGGACATCTTTGTGCAAGTATATGTTTTTCTTATATTTCTTTATAACTGCCAAGTATTAGTTTTATCTTATTCCCAAGATATGATGAGAGGTATATAAAAGACACATAGGCATACTCAGTACAATATTCTTGAATATTGTGCTGATGTGTACCGCATGTAATCTTTTGTCTAGGTTGTGTTTATGCTCTTGAAGATTCAAGATAGTTGTGAGTTGTGTGGCGAGCTGATGTTCAGGTGGACCTGTTGTCTTAAGATCATGTTGTTTAGCTGTAGCACATGTATATGTTTAGTAGTTTGTTGTTCAATATGTAATATCAAATGTTGTAACAATTCATGTTGTAATTATATGTTGAACGGTGAACGTGTGTTGTGGTTTGTTTATTGTTCATGTATATGGGCTACTGATTGTTTCCTCTGACTCCCTCAATTTTCATCTTCTTAGCCTAGTGTGGGGTGTTTAAATTGGGTTTCTTTCTGAGGTGAGGGTTTGAATTTGGATGTCACACATTAGATTAAGTTTTATAAAATTTGGGGACGCCACAGGTGGTATCAGAGCATGAACAATAGCAAAGCCTGACATTTGCTCACTATGCAACTCAAAACTAAAGAACCTTGCACTTAATAATTTTTTTTAGGGTTAGATTAGTTGTCTTTTAGAGACTAGATCTGACCTAGTCTCTAGGTTAGCACGTAGATGTCCGAGAACTAGGTCTAGACTGGTACTTGTTGAGTCGCAAGTCCTTAGATGTCATTCTTTCCTTGTAGTGCAGTGGTATGGGACGTTGCACTATTTGGAAATGACGTGCATCAAGGGAAGAGAAACCCTAGACATATTGTGCACGTTGTCTAGAGTAGCTACACTAGTCTACCCCTTGTTCTCGCCCTTTTCACTAGTTTTCATGACACTATACTCTCTAATATGTGTGGGACACTCATTTTCTGGATTTGGTTTTTGATTCCAAACGGATCGAATCTTGGTAGTTTTCTCTGACGCTTGTTTTATCGGAGAAAAACTATATAATATTTTTTTATGTATATGTATTACAAAATGTGTCCCCACACATGTACGAGTAGGAGGTGGTCATGCAACCCAAGTGAAAATGATGACATCAGTCTAGAAGAGAGTGTAGTTCTAGATTAGATGTCTAGAGCCTTTTTGATATATATGATAGACGGAATAGACGATATAAGTTTTGATGATATGATGTAAGTCATATATAGATTATATAACACAGTTTATGATGATATATGTTGTCTTTGAGGACTTAAGTTCAATTTTGAGGATTTGGGATAAGTTTTGATGATGCAAGTAACTATGCTTTTATGAGTTAAGATAAGCTAAGTTAAGACAAGGTTGTGAGTCAGCATGAGCCTCAAGCTCTTTTACAAAGGAGGACCTCTAGTGTTAGGACCCGTTTTAGGGTTAACTCCAGAGAGAGTGAGACCCATTGGGAGAAGGTTAGAAGAACCTAAACTCTAAGATATGAGAATTCTGAGATATGTGATTTGATATGTCCTAAACTAGACTAGTCCTAAGTGATTGAGTTGAGTTGTTTGATGCATGATTCATAGAGTCTTGTTGAACCCTAGATGCCCTTGGGAGGACTAAACCCTAGAGTCAGAGAGAGGTTGGTTATGTATGCATATGTGAATAAGGAAGTATGAGTGCCTGTCATATGGGTGAGGGAGAGAGCCCAAGACCCTGGAGGAGGTAGCTATGTTAGTTTCTATGAAGCCTCATGCTCGGGTTGGTGGTTTCCCACATAGGAATCTAGTGGTGTATATAAGAGAGTTTTGGGTAGGCATGTTTCATGGGTAGAGATCTATGAAGAGTATGTCATATCATGTTTTGGTTTGTGCATATGTGGCTAGATCTTGTAAGGCTTTTGCTAATTCCAATGAGGTAATCCGAGAACCCTAGGCTAATAAAGGAAAGATAAAGCACGTGCATATGAGATACTCATAGAGTTGAGTTAGCTCAGAGAGACTGAGCATGGCCTTCCCTCATGGTAAGGGTTAGGACCTCAATTGGACTAGATGAAGTTTTGATATATGTTTGATAAGCCACTTATATAAGTTTGTTTAGCACAACCATGATATAATTTATGTAAGATGTGATCTAATCTTGAGATGTGATATATGGACATGATATGATGGAAACCTAGAAATGGTTTAATAGATAACAAAGTATAAATGGTTAACCATGCACATGAATAATGATGATAATGTGATATTGCTGGTTAATCTTGTGATGAAATCACTAGTAAATATTGCAATTTATTATGAGCAATGAAATAAGATCATATGAATGAAACATGTTGCACAAGGTGTTAATATTAGTGCTTAACAAAGATGGAAAATATAGTTGATAGTTAGCACAGTATAATGTTGAGGACACCTTGACATAATCGGTTAACTTTAGTTAACTTATTTGGAACGTGATAGTATGATATCAAATATTAATGCATGAGTTAAGATAAGGAAGCAAATCTAACTTATGAGATATGTAATAACTTAACCTGAGTTTCTAAACCCTTGTTTGAGCTTCCTTGAAGTGATGTTTTACCCTAGATGTTTTAAAACATACCTAGTAGCTTGGATATAGTTCTAGAGCTTTTGTCTATGTTATACATAGAATGGTGCCTACATGTGGATGAAGGCAAGATAATGTTTTCTCTGGAAGTATGAGTATGGTTTACTTTCGAGGACGAAAGTTCTTTTAAGATATATATGATGTAAAAGACTGGATTTCTGGCTTAATTTTGAGGATGGAATTTCTTTTAAGGTGTGTAGGATGTGATGGAGTGGACTTTTGGAATCCCTATATGTCCAATGACATAAGTGAAGTCAGGCATGTTGAGTTGTTTTGAGAGTCCCAGATGTTTTGGTAGAGCTTGATTGTTGATCGAGGTTGACATCATGATTAAGATCCCTAAGTACATGCCTTTTGAGATACTTTATACAGTGGTCAAGCCATATAGCTTTGGCACCGTATTTAATTAGAAAGTAGATTATATGATGAGGAATCAATGGTTTAGATTTGAAGATTATGATGATCTTGGAGAAAGATATGGAGGTTGGAGTTGTTTAAATGGATGAGATTGATATACATACAACTAAGTTCTAATATAGTCCTAAGCTAAGATGGTGTGACATTGAATGTCACATGGACTACTAATCACGACCTCTCAATAGATCATATACATGATGCCATTAGCTGAACAGGAAGAGCCACAGATACATATGTGCAATCTCCATCACAGCCGCACATGAGGACTCAATAGTCGAGATTGGGTCTCTACTTTGCGGTTATGGTTGTAGTGTATGGGTGGAATGAGTGGCAATGCCTAGTCCACGTCCTGGTCGTGGCCTTATGGAGGAAGCTAAAGGAGTAGTTTCCCTTGCCTTCTCAAGACCGGCATTTCCCTTTGTATTTGTCTAGAGGTTCCTAGCAGAGAGGACCTGAAGCTGTTGGCAATGCATGTTTATGGCGAAAAGGAAGATCCACTAGCCACCTCGCTCACCGGAGGAGATTGTTAAAGTGGTGCTCCGCAGCCGGAGCCGCAGAGTGCTACTGGTGCGGGGAGACACACAGTTTGAGGAGGATGCTGCATCTTGCCCGCTCGCTGGAGTGAAGCTAGCGCAACTGTGGCGGTAGCCTGGAGGACGACAGTGCCGAAAGCTGCTGTCAAGTGAGGAGGAAGTATGGGTGTACGTTTTTCACTAAAGGTGCTAGCCCAGGCGGCAGGCTATCCGCATGCCAGAGACCCAATGACGATGGACTCACAGATGGTTTCGCGGAGGAGGAGGTTATGGCGGCCGATAGCAACAACCTGGAGACCGGAGGCGGCAAGAAGGTCATGCTGCACGAGAAGACGGAAGTCAGGGCAGGCGTCTGGGTCTCCCTCCTTGTGTTTGGATGGAACCCACCTATCTAGGAAGACACTATGGATCTTTCCAAAAAACTAGTCATCACAAAGATAAGCAGAGACCGATACCCCTTTCACGCCACCATGGCAGTATCTTGCGATGGCTTGCTCCTCGGGTCCACGAGAAGGCACCTCAACCAGCAATCCTTTTACCAAGGAGGTCTTCCTGGGATGGACGAAGGTACCAAGGGCCAAAGAAGCTTGAACGGAGGTCCAACCAGCCATCCTTTTCTCACTGGAGTAGAACCCATGCAGTAGCATTTCTTTTGCAGAGAGCGTGGCTCCTATAGATGCGAGAGCAAGAGGAAGAGAGAGAGAGAGAGAGAGAGAGAGAGAGAGAGAGAGAGAGAGAGAGAGAGAGAGTAGACTCGGTTTGCCCAACCCTGAACCCGTCGGACCCCAGCAGGCCAAGCACAGAAAGATGGAAGCCGCACCCACAGTGGCCACATGGTCGACGCTCTTTGGCTCAAAAAGGTAATAATCTCAGATAATTCCCAGATGTTGTTTAATTCAATAGAAATTAGTATGTTTGTCATAAAATTGCAAATAAGGCATCAAAATGTTCAGAAAAATGTGAACAACAATATAGAAGCATAATATCAGGTTTTTGATGCAAGAATCTCAACAATATTATGTAAGATGTAAAATGCTTAGTTCTTGAGTAATAAATAGTAAACGGAGACCTAAAATTATGATAATATTCCAGTAAGTCCATAATCATGTCTAAAATACATATGATATTAGATATGGTCATGTTATGGCACGAACTCATGTAATTTGCTTAATATGGCTAATTAGGGCTAATAACCCTAATTAATATGCAATAAATACATTTATGATCAATACACATTGAAATCTACATAAAACCCTCATACTTGTAACTGGAAGATAATATATATAAATCTGAGATCAGATATATATACGAAATTCATGTTACATGAGGATGACCCTTAGTACATATGATGTAACCCTAATATGGTTAATGAAAGTGACATAATGTTAAATATGTTCACATAATAATGTGACACATGAGCATATCTAGTTGAGGAACTATAATCTGGAATATGACATCAGTAATATAAATCTAAGATAAGAATACAAGTAATGATACACATATCCTAATGAACTAAGAGAAACTCTAATGAACACGTTTAGGGTTAAGATGAGATGTAAGATGATGATAATCTGATGGTAGTACATGATCTTGTCTTAATCAGGTGTAACAAAGTTATAGTTGATATGAGGATATGATAATTAGGTTTGTCTCTTGATCAAGGTACGCCATTACCTCTTGCTTGGGTTATTATACATTATGCTTGTGTTATATGGTAGTAAAGACTTGGCATATGGTATTTATTGAAATGATTGTTCTTGTATGATATGTTGCATGATTTTCCATACTTATTTCTATGAACACATGAAACATAATATATCTATTCCATTATATCTAAGCACTTCAACTCTTTGGTAGTAAAGTGCTGGAAAACAAGTACTTCAATTCTTTGGTAGTAAAGTACTTAGAAGTGATCCAACTCTTTGGTAGTAGATCACATTGTGAAATGATCCAACTCTTTGGTAGTAGATCATAAAGGCCTTATGCATTCAACTCTCAGGTAGTAAATGCATGGATGATATAATGGAAAATATGCTTAAAATATGTGTTCTCTTTTGTTGATGAACATCTTTGTGGAAGTATATGTTTTTCTTATATTTCTTTATAACTGCCAAGTATTAGTTTTATCTTATTGCTAAGATATGATGAGAGGTATATAAAAGACACGTAGGCATACTCAGTACAATATTCTTGAATATTTTGCTGACGTGTACCGCATGTAATCTTTTGTTTAGGTTGTGGTTATATGTTGTGAGTTGTGTGGCGAGCTGATGTTCAGGTGGACCTGTTGTCTCAAGATCCTGTTGTTTAGTTGTAGCACATGTATATGTTTAGTAGTTTGTTGTTCAATATGTAATATCAAATTTTGTAACAATTCATGTTGTAATTATATGTTGAATGGTGAACATGTGTTGTGGTTTGTTTATTTTTCATGTATACGTGCTACTAAATATTTCCTCGAACTCCCTCGATTTTATTCTTCTTAGCCTAGTGTGGGGTGTTTAGATTCTCGCTGAGGTGAGGGTTTCAATTTGGATGTCAAACATTAGATTAAGTTTTAGAAAATTTGGGGACGTCACAAGTAAACAGATTAATCTATCTTGAAACTGTTAGAAATGCTATGACGTTGTTGTAAGATAGATGTTAATTAGATGTTGCAAGTAGTTAACCACCAATATGCATTAGTAATATTAACTGTAAATCAAATTCAGAGAAAACAACAAAAGAGTTTAGAAAAGCAAACTCCAGAGCTTGAAGATGAAGGCATGTGAAACACTATCTTCAAGACATATTCTGCCACTCCTAGCACTAGCGTCTCTGGCGGTCTATCTCCAAGATTCAGCCACCCCAACTCTAGTACAGCCACTTAGTGCAAGTGAGAGTGTTGTGTTGAACTTGTTCCTTTAGCCCTTGGTCGTAAATAGAAAAACGGTGTTGCGAAGTAGTCATTGACACAAGACAACAACAAAGCGGGTTTGTGTTAAGGAAGACTGGGCTGGTTGCGGTGGAGCAGGAAAGGAACTGTGGTGGAGAAGGAAGGTAATCACAATATATCTAGAAAGGAACTGGTGTACAGTAGTGAAGGAACCAGTGTATAACAGTAAGGTAATAGTGGTACAACAGTAAAGGAACAACAACTTTGTACCAAAGGAAAGGAACCACAATACATCAGTAAAGTAACTGCGGTACAACAAGAAAGGAACCACGATACAACAGTTAAGGAACCACTATATATCAGAAAAGGTACTGTTGTATATCTCTCTATATCTCTTTGTATCTCACTATATGTCAGTTTGTTGTATATCTCAAATGAGAGCAGACACCTCCTTATATTGAGCGCGTCTCAGCCACCGCGGTAACTGCCCACACCTGTTGGTCTCTCCAACGTGCGTCTTTAACATCGCTTTAATGGCCGACTTAACAGGTAGTCAAGAGAGGTTTTATTTCCGTGTCTTAAATGCTGTCAACTGAACTCCAAACCATGCAACACAGAAAACAAAACATCATTTCGGGACAAACACAATTTTTTTCCGTAAAAACATAAATCCACACACCGCATCGAACCAAACCGAGCCGAGCCAGGCCGAGCCGGGCCGGGTGAGTGGGCGAGTGAGTGAACGAATGAACGTGCGTGTGTGTGCATGTGTTTATTTTATTTTGACAAATACACAAGCCTAGCCAATCAGTCTTAAATACCCATACCCTTGAGATGTCCTGACCTCTTGGGGACCACTAACACATACAAGGAGCTGTGTGTTTTCTACTGCAAACAATATGGGATAAAAGGTTGGTTGGAAAACTGAATTCTGGAACACAAAATACAACACCTTCCACCACAGAGAAAAGAAGGTATACCTATTTGTGGAGTGGACTTTTTTACATGTCAAATTACATTGCCTGCTTGTTAAAATATTCATTTTAGTGTGGTCAAAATAATTATGTATATATATTTATTAAATATTTTTAAAGGGATGTATCTGTTCAGTTGGACAAGTTCTCATAACCCATGTGTCTCTTCATGATGGAAATAGAGACACTATATTTATTATATATGAGTTTGGTCTCTTTTTAGGGAATCAATCACACATAAACCACTCCTTGTTCTCATTCACTTCTGATAGGAGTACGCTTGGTTCTCCATCTCCTTCGTCTGGACGTCTGGTCTTCCTCTGTTGTCTCGTCTGACAGTGTTGTTGTCAATCCGACCTTCTCTATTGGCTAGCATTGTTGCTTTTGGTGTTTAGGAAAAGGATCGAGGCCATAGATCATGGAGACTTCATAGGCGTCTCGTACATATTTTCTAAGATTGGTATCAGAGCGATTGTTCTATGGACAAATTTTACTTTATTTAGTGATTATAATCAATTTTATGTTGTGTATTGTCTGGTCTTTATAAAGTTTTATGAAAAGACTCAGTGATTATCATCAACGTATGTTTCCTATTGTCTAGTCTTTATTAAGTTTTCTAAAAAGACTGGATGTTTATATTTGTGGTCCGGAAAAATATCACCCATCATGCTTCCATATCTAGAGGTAAAGGAGGAGACACCTATTTCTAAGTTTGTTATTGTACCGTTCTAGAAGTGATTCTACAAGCATTATTTTTTTATGAACACATATGAAGTATGCACAATGAGGGATTATCGAGCAAATTTGATTGGTATATGCTTCGAAACTGTGTTATTTCTATGGGATATTGTATTTGTTCATAACTTGGCAATTGGAACGTCTAATAATTGCCCTGATGATGACATACCTGTCAGACGTTGCTTCTTTTTGAAGTCACTATATACGATTTAGATGGATGAATCATTATGGCTCTTACTTTTATTTATATTGATTCATTTGAGTCAAAGTTCGCATATACTGGAACACATTTTTGCTATTATGGTGTTCATCACATTAGTATATTCATTTCTCTTTCACTTGAATGTATCAATGCACACATTCAGAACCTATCAATGCACGCAACCGATGGCATTTTTAGAGTATATACACCGGTGGCATATTCATTGTGTAATTACTTTTTCGATTGAAATTTAATACATATCATATCAGTCTTGTCTAACAAAAGAGACCAAGATGGTTAGACACACAATTTGTTAGTCAGAGGTCCCAGGATCGAGCCCAGGCTACAAGATGAATAGAATGGCCATTTTTTTAATTAAAAAAAAGAAGAATAAAAAATATCAACCTTGTCGTTTTCTTGAATCATGCAACTTCTTATATACGAAAAGCCTTGCAAATTGGTGCTTTAAATCAACACATATTATTAAAAGAAGGCATGAGTAATATCTAATGTTACAAAATGTTGTATAGTTTTGTGCATGTTACCTAAGTGTCTTATCAAAGTCAACCTATAAGGTAGTTAAGAAATGTACAACCATCAAGTAACATTATATTATGCTTAATGTGTGTAATAATGATACTACTTAATGGTGGGTCATTTGGTTATTAAGCAAGACGTAAAACATGTACATGACTTTGAATTTATATGATATGTGACCTAAAGGTCAAATTATGTTATCATTCTAAAGGATGAGCAAGATAAGTCTCATTAAGTGAGAAAACATCCATCGATGTGTTTACTTAGTCTTACAAATTCATCCAAAGATAATTTGCAAGGACTAAGTGTGATTAGCATCATAAAAGTAAATAAAGTAGGCCTCAAAATTTATTTTTACATTACAATTGTGGTTTTAATATGAAATTTTTATTATTGTAGTTATTTCCTCATCCTTTTATGGTGAAAATAATAATATTCCAAATATCAATGGTTCAAACTTTAATGAATGGAAAGAAAAGGTCATGTTTACATCGGGGTGTATGGACTTAGACTTAGCTTTTTGAGTGGAAAAACTACAACCACTTATTGAAGAAAGTATTGCTATCGAAAAGACTAACTATGAGAAGTGGGAATGTTCTAATAGACTTAGTTTGTTTCTTATGCAAGAACATGTAGGAAAGCATATCATGCGATCCATTCCCACTTTTGAGTTGGCAAAGGATTTTCTAAAAGTAGTGGAGGAACAACATGTTTCTTCTAGTAAGTCTAGGGCCAGCACCTTAATGTCTAATATGTGGTCTATGAAGTACAATGGTTCTTGTGGGATCCGTGAGCACATAATGGAGATGAGAGACATTGTTTGTCAACTTAATGAGATGGAGTTATCTATTTTTGATGCATTTCTCGTTCATTTCATTTTAACTTCTTTACCTAGTTAGTATGGACCGTTCAAGATCTCTTACAACACACAAAAGGAAAAATGGTCAATAAATGATTTATTGGCCACATGTGTTCAAGAAGAAGAGAGACTTAAGAATGAAGGAACCCCTACTGCACACTTAAGCACCCATGACAAGCATAGACACAAGGGTAAAATAAAAATAAAGGCAACTACTCCTATCTCTGGTGGAGTGTCCAAGCCAGGTGACGGCAATGCCAGGGGAAGCAAGGCTAACATGAAATGCTTCTTCTTCCATAAGAAAGGACATGCTAAAAAGGAGTGCTTGAAATATAAGAAATGGTTAGAAAAGAAAGGTATAATGTCTTTTGTTTCATATGAATGCCATCTTTCAAATATTCCTTTATATAGTTTGTGGTTTGACTCCGGTGCCACTGTGCATATTTCCAATACATTACATGGATTTTTTTAAAAGTGAGTCGGGAGACTATCTTATTCATCCCACCCTCGCCTTGCGAGCACATTCAAAATAGGGCTACAATCACTAATTAGATTTGCATAATTAAACGAGGTAGTACTATACTCTTATCAAAATCCCTGACAAGATAGTTGTATATCTCAGTCGGTGGAATAGTATACTGTATGTATCTCTCTGGGAGTTTTAAGTGAATTTTAGCTAGACCATCAGCTGCCTCGTTGGTGTCTCTGCAGGTGTGTTCAATGGACCACTCCGACCTTGTTAACAACTTGATCCTAGATGCTAATTTAGCATACCTAGGATTATCATGCCAATCGGAAGTGGCTATCTTCACAGTCAGTGAGGAGTTGGATTAAAAAACAACCTTATTAACATTATTTCCATGCGCGATCTCCATAGCTAAGAGTATGCCTATGAGTTAAGCTTCTACAACATCCTGGGTGTGTAACCTTAGGGAAGCACCTCCTTTCCATTTTCCAAAGTTGTCTCTAACTACCATGGCACAGGAGGCACTGCTAGGTTTGACATCTACGTCCGTATTAAACTTCAGAGTGTCTACCTACAGAGTCTTCGATATCATCTTCTTGTTGGAACCTGGATCATGTACTTGGTTGCTAGGGTTGTCGAGGGCTTGCAGTTGGTTTCTAGTTTCCCTCAAGATGAATCTATCTTGTTGTAGAGGGTCGATGGTATCAATTTGGAAAATCTATTTGTTTCTACAATTCTAGATGTGCCAGCAGGCCGTTAGGAAAAGAGTCATTTCCTCGTCAGATTTACCCAGCTGCTCCTGAAACCACTCAGTGAAGATGGTGTTATCAAAGAAGTGTATAGAGTTTTGGTTTTGAAGGAGGGACATCCACACAACTTTATCTATATAGCAATCTCTGATTGTGTGGATAGTGGTATCTTCCCCAGACCTGCATCTAGGGCAGATGGGGTCAGAGGAGGGTCTTCTTCTGACTCTTGTCACATTGGTCAGTACAACCTCATGAATTAGGAGTCAAGCGTAGGTTTTGACACAGGACGAGGTCTTGGCATCCCATATTTTCCTCCAATTTCCATCAGTTGGGAGACATTTCCCCTACATCAGTTTGTGGTATGTTGTCTTGGTAGAATATAAACCGGAGGTGGTGTGGTTCCAGATTCTGATGTCTCCACCATATGCGCCGTTTGGGATGTCAAGCATGGTGATGTCGTTCATTAGATTGGGTGGAAACCAATCCAAGAGGAATGAGGTGTCTCATTCACCTTGCAGATTTACTAAACTACTGACTTTCAGGTCCACAAGATCAGTTGGGATTGGCCTCAATGAGTTTTCCTTCAATATTTGTCTGCCTCTCCACCATCTATCTTCCCAAACATTGATGCTATGGCCATTCATGGGTAGTATGTATGAATTCTCTTCTATGAAGTCCTTTCCTGCGATGATAGCTTGTCCAAGCCTAGATATGTTATATGATTTACCTACTGTGGCTTTATTGAAATGACTTCTCAAACCTACGCACCACTGTGAGTGTCGAGAGGTAGAGAATTTTCTTGAGTGTTTGTAGATTAAGGCTAGATTCTAGTGACACATATTCTTTAGACCGAGTCTGTAAGGACCCTGACCTTCATTTTGGGTTTAACCTATTTGCTTTTCCTAAACCTTGTGTTAAGATGCTTGCTAATCACCTGGGGTTGTGATTAGGGTTCGTTTGTGCTTCATTGATAGTTGGAGGTGCAACTTGCAAATTATCCATGTTTTGGGGTTGATGTGCAAGTTTTTCACCTTGAGAGATGTTTTCTCTCTCCTTGCATCCTCTAGAGATGATAGGATGGGTTGGGCTCATTACTTGAGTGGTTGTGGGCCTTGTTGACCTTTGTTGGGCTTTGGTTTTCTTTGCCTTGTTGATGCCTTGTGTCGTGCATAGGAGAGCTTGAAGCTCTGTGTCGCCCAGAGGGTTGTGTCGCCCAGGAGTGTGTCGCCCAGTGGGTTGTATCGCCCAAGGTGACCACTTTGACCTTGCCTTGTTTTTGTCACCATACCTTGGACAAGTGGTCGATCCTTTGTTAGTTGGTAGCATGACATGTCCATGTGGTTTAGCAAGGTGGCATGGCTTTAGACAAGTTGTGCCTTGGACATGCACATGTGGAGCAACCCCAAGGTGGGCACCCCATAGACCCTCTAGTATATATACAACCCTCTCCTTAGTTGCTTAGCTCCTTAGTTTCTTTAGTTGTTCCTTTCTCCTTTGGTGGCCGATACACCTTTCCTTGGTAGAGAAAGCTTGGTGGCCGATCTCCTTGGTTGAGTCTCCTTCTTCTTCTTCCTCTAGGTGGTGGCCGAACCCTAGAAGGGTCTTGCTTCCTTGGTAAGCATCTCCTCTCCCTCCTTAGCACCTTCTTCTCCTTTTTGCTTATTCTTTGGCCATGGTCATTATTGTTGGGTTTTAGGGGAGACAGAGAAGGCAGTGGAAACAAAATTTTTCTTCTCTCCAAACCCAGAATAAAGGAATCGCGTCAACGTCTATACATTAGCAATGATGGTTTCTTGAGACATACCTTATCCTGAGGCTTGCTGATGGAGCTGGGACTTACACTAAAAGATCACTCTTCCAATGGGAGTCCCAAAGATGCACAAAAAACCCTAGGGAGTTGATGTTCTCTCTAGGTTTACCTAGAACTGGTGCTTAGATAAACACTCCAACCCCATAAGAGTATGGAAGCCTTATCATAGTACAGATTTAGGATCGAACCCAAAAGACAACGGTCTTGTTGCAAGCAACAAGATGAAAAACGTATAGAACTTCACTTAGCTACTTACTAGTTGGCACTTATATCGAAAGTTGGATTTTGATGGTTTTAAACTAAGAACATGGAAAGTAAAGAAAGCAAGTAAATCTAAGAGTTAAACTATGATAAAGATCACTAGGGTGTGATCGGTTTTTCACCGCCACTACACATCGATCAAAACATGCAAAGCAAAACTTAACCTGCAAAAAGAGTTCGGTCAGTTAGTATCCTTGTAGACCTAGTCTCCTTTCGGATAACCTAGCTACGAGAAGTGCGGGAATGTTGCAACGCCAGCCATTCCCGATCAAATGGTCACATTACTTTATATCATTCCCCTCGCAAAGTGTGTTCCTCGACTTACCAAGGTTGCACTTCCATACGTCAACTGATTCCATTTCATAGTATGAAAGTGCAATGGATGATATTGAATTTACTCCACTTCTTGAGATACACCTCTAGATACCGAAACAGATACATGGTGGATACATGCATCAAGAACCAACATGCAAATGAGTTTCGAATCTAATAGTACTAATGTAGACAATTCATACTGAAAGATAAAAGATAACACAAGTTGGAGATCAAGCAACAAGTATTCATTAATCGTTTGATGTTGAACCGACAAAGATAAGAACTCTATATTACAACCTAAGGATTACATTTTACATGATATGAAATTATGGGTAGCGGGGCTACTCCCCGCACCCTAGTGAAGAAGACTACTCCCTCATGACTAAGACCAAGAAGGAGGCGAGAAGAGAGAGAGAGAGCATCATCCCCACAAAGGATGGAAGAAGGTCAACCCCTTGGAGAGAGAGAGCAACGATCCACCAGGCTTCGTAGGTTGCATGAAGAGGAGGTCTCCCCTTCCCACCTTCTTGATGAAGAAGGAGAAAGCAGCTTCAGGATGGAGTATGGACCTCAGACCGACAGCCCCAGAGCGGAGGATGGAAGTGGCAGGAGCTCTGGAACGATTGGGGCAGCCTTTGGACGTCTGAGATGTCTCCCCCCCGGAGGACCCTTGGGGTCTTATTTATTGGCCTTGAGTGAAGTCCAAACGGTTTGGAGACCGTTTGGACCTCAAGACCATTTGGGGCCTCAAGACTGTTTGGACCGTGAGACCGTTTGGCTTCAAACGGTCTTGAGACCATATGAACTCCATTCGGTCTCTGGACCATTTGGCTTCATGCGGTCTTAAGACCATTTGAACTCTATGCGGTCTCGGGACCGGTTGGCTTCATGCGGTCTTGGGACCGTTTGACTCCATGCGGTCTCGGGACCGGTTGGCTTCATGCGGTCTTGGGACCGTTTGACTCCATGCGGTCTCGGGACCGGTTGGCTTCATGCGGTCTTGAGACCGTTTGAACTCCATGCGGTCTCGGGACCGGTTGGCTTCATGCGGTCTTGAGACCGTTTGATCTCCATGCGGTCTCGGGACCGGTTGGCTTCATGCGGTCTTGGGACCGTTTGAACTCCATGCGGTTTTGGGACCGTTTGAATCCACTCGGTCTTGAGGCTGAGTTATTCTTTTATGATTTTTTTGTGCTTTTTCTGCATATATAAAAGGAAAAGCTTAGTCTGATGGTGTATTTACAAAAAGAGGGTAAAATTGGGATTATGTGTAGTTTAAACATAAAAAGAGAATGGAAAACTAAAGAAAAAGACTAAGATAATCGACTAAAATAGGAGGTTATCACCCCCCCTAACTTAGAGTCTAGCTTGTCCTCAAGTTAGATAGAGCTGAGACATGTAATGGCGAGGCGATCTTATTTAGGATTTCCATACTCTTGCTTCAATTCTTGACCTGAGTTCCCCTGGGGTCATATCAAGTCTTATTGCATGCCTTGACTCTTTCGGATTTCGAGAGTTGCTTGGATCTCAGGTTCCTTTCCGTATCTCAAAGTTTGCATTGGGACCACCTTTATTCTGTGCATGTTGTTGACTCTAATCAGCTTTATACCTCTCTGAAAAACCTACTGGAAGCTTGAGAGGGTATGAGGGTTGGCTAAAGGCTTTGAAGTGTAGCTCCCCCTTTAAGTGGGGGAGGGGCTGTCTATGCTTTTTAGAATATCACTATCGGGCACGACACATCTGCCTTTATGAGGGCAACTGAATGTACCGGCCGGGCGAGTCCTTTATGAGCCTTTCATATACTTAGAAACTTTAGGGTTTCACTACCGCGCACGACACATCTGCCTTTGTGAGGGCAGCGGAATGTGCCGGCCGGGTGAGACCTTCGTCAGTTCTTTATATAGATCCTTATGCGTGGCACAACTCTCATAATTTTATTCGTCTCTCTGGCTTTTATTCAATAACTCACAGGCTTGGGTTTTGGGATTTTTGAAGATTTATTTTGGGCGGCCAAGCCTCTTTTATTTTGAAGAGAGGAAAGTTGTTCTTAGAGTTTTTCAACGTGCACTTATTTGGTTTGTGGTCCTCTTACAGAACTTTCTTGATTTGGAAGTTGCCTGATTTCCCTCTCATCCTCGAGATCTTGGCTTATATCTGCCTTGATTTTGACCTGTGGAGAGTCAGATAAAGAATCGAAGCAAAAACATGGAATCAATAGTGGATGGAAATTGATAAATCGCCATTCGATGTCTAAGTGCTATTTGCTTGTAGGGATTAACATGATTCTAGAGTTAGTTGAGGTGACTATTTTGAAAAAGAAAATTTAAGTTAAAAAGAATTGTTTAAGAAGAATTTAAGAGTATAGAAAGTGTTTAACAAAAAGAGAGGTGTAGAAAATAATACCTCGCCCTTGTCTAATGTATCCCCCCCTAACTTATCACTCACTCTGTCCCCAGAGTGGCAAAGTGATAGGTTGAGAAGTCATTAGGACAAGGGCCGCAGGTTAAGGTAAATCTTCATTTTCCCCCGAAGAACGAAGTAGATTGGATGCGAACTGTCCTCGTAAAGCGTGGTAGTCCACGTCAGTCATTTCCTCTACTAGTCTTTGGAGAACAATGATAGTGTACATCCAATAGAGGACGTGGAAGCCGCAGTCGTTCGATTGTCGTATTTGCTGGGGGCATTTGTGGCAGAAGGCAGGGCGATGGAAATGTTCTTTGTCGTACGCCTTTGTATGCTGACTCAGAAAATCGATTAACTTCTCGGCGCACTCCTTTGCCACCACTTCTGTTGGCGTCTTTGGTGTCACGACGTAGTTTCGTTGTCGTGCGTTGAACTGGCTGTCGGAACTGTTGTATATTGTGGTTGTTCCTTCTGGGAGGTTTGTTGCCAGGAGAATCCAATGCTCATGATACAGGATGGGTAACATGATGAATGTCGACGTTGTGTGCTGGAGATATGAGATCAGCGCGTCGGTTGTGCCGAAGTTCTTGAGCTTTAGGAGATCATCTTTCATATATGGAGACGCCATGTATGTATTTGGTTTTTTTTGGCCAAGCAGCAACTGGTAGGCGGCCATAAGGCTTACAGAGAGGGATCCCTTATCCTGAAGAGTCTCTCGCAGTGAATCTGCCATCACAAGTATGTCTCAAGACATGAATACCAGACCATCTTTGTCTGCGGAGAGTCACGCCATAATGATATGCAATTCGAGGTCGTTAAGACCCTTGCAAGCATCGCGATCAAAATTAGGAAAGGTTGGGTCAATGGTGTATACAGGATCGCTCTTGCTTTTATCTTGCTCTGGCGACTTGGTCTGCTCTGACTCCTTCAAAACTTGTCGGAAAGGTCGCCGTTTTCGTCGCTGGACAGCTGAGAAAAGGTAGCGAGGAACATCATCTGGTGACATAGTTGGGTCGTTGAAGAATCGTCTATCACAGATGAGCTCCATGACGTAACGTCCACGTAAGGAATGAAAGTCTTCAGCTACCAGGTCATTGAATGGGATTTCCTGGTTCAACGCTTGAATGTGACGGATGGTGCAGAAAGCGCTATCCCCAGATCCCTCGGTGGCTTGGACTGGAGGGTTTATGATTTTGAACCATGGTTGGCTCCAGTCCTGGAGAAGAGATGGGCGTGCAGCCTAGATTAATTTAAGCAGCTGGAAGGGTATACACCTGGCTTCTCCTGCTGCTTCTCCTACGAAATTTATTGTGCCGGCTGGTAGCTCGGTGCTACAGAAGTTGTATACTTTGGCATCCCGAGCCTCGGTATCCACGATCATAAAAAGCCAGTGGTCTGAGACTTGGAAGGGCATTGTAAGATAACGTGCCCTTCGTGCCAAACCGACACGCAACCGCTCAACCGATTTTTTGCGTATGTCTTTGTATAAAAGGCCAAAAGACAGAGAGGGCGAAGCATTAAAAATGGGTTGTTTCCGCTTGTGACTTCTATATGTTTCTATACAATTGGCGAGGAGGACATGGAAGATCGCCATTGGCACCGTGGACCGAGGTCGGAGGATGCTACGGAAGTCTTCGCGTGTCAACTTACGCCTGGTTTTGGTATTATGATAGATTATGTCTTCCCCCTCCTTTGCATCGTCCACTATAGTGTTCAGTATAAAAATGTCCTGAGCATCTAAAGTGGAGATGGCTGCCATATCCAAGTCGTGCATTTTGTGCGGCAACGGAGGTGGCGGGGGAAGTTCTTGTGGTGGGGGAGAAGTAGGTTTTTCGAAGGCCTCTTCATGGCCTTGTAGATTGTTGTCTGAATCAGAGGCGGAGTCCAGATCCTCGTCTGTGTCCAGACTTACGCGGTCTGCCTCGTCCTGGTAAGAAGGAGAAGGTGCTGAGAAGGGAGCAGAAGTTTTTGGCGGGCTGGTGCTGGGTTGTAATATACATTGTTGGAAAGCAGCGTAGGCCGCGTCTTTTGCAGCTTCACCGATGGACCCCATAGCTGAATAGTCAAAGAATTGATCCCCATATGACATGTTGACATTGTCGTTGTGTGGGGACTTGGGGTGATGGTCACTGTCCTGGTGACCTTTGTCGGACCCTTTTTGGGAGGGTCCTACTGCATGTCCGGGGTCTTCTCCGTCATCATGCTTGTCGTTGAAAGGTGTATGTTTGTTGGAGTCAGCAGATGAGTCAGAGTCATCGTCTTCTTCATCATCGTCATCTTTGTCATCCGCAACTTCGTTGGCTTGCTTTTTGCTAGCGAGCATTTTACACCGCCGATGAGTGGCTTGTAGCTTGTCAAAAGCCACTTGCAGATGCTCGTATTTTTCGAGCAGTGCATCGTGGGTTTCTCTGAGGTCTGTGAATCTGCCCTCGACGGAGAGGAGGCGTGCTGTCAGTTCTGTGACTTGAGCACGTAGCTGTTGGATTTCATCGTTATTGGACTCCTCTTGATGATGATGTTGTTGCGTAAGTGTTCCATCAATGGTGGCCAAGCGCGTGCTCAGGGCTTCTTGATGTTGCTGGAGCTCGCGGAGAGTCTCTGGCAGAGGTTGAGTCTGTTTGGAGATCTCATCGACTTTTTGCGCCGTTGCTTCTTGCTGACACGTCGCTCCAAGGACCAGGTCCGGAAGGTTGTTGGTGTGGCTGTTGATGTGCTCAACTTGCTTAGCCACTTCATCCTGTCGTTGCTGGAGGCCTTGGAGGAAGGTGGGCAAGGCTCGGTGTTGTTCGTCGATCTTAGTCACCTGTCGTGATAAATCCTGTATATAAGAAAAAATAGAATTTAATATGTTAGAAGGATCGGTGAGGAGGTTTCAGACAGCGTCAAATTGATGGCCGAATTCCTCACCGATGTTAGTAAAAGGGACCCCAGGAGCGGAAGGGTGAGATGACTGGGGTCTGCGAGGAATGGTGTTAGTGTCTTACGGAAGAGACACTGATGATGCCCCGAGCTGCGTAGTGACTGTGGATGTAGTCACCAGCGGTGTCGGGGTGGTGGCGGATGTGAAAAGTGGTGGTATTGAGATTGATGGGGTGGACACTGCGGAAGTGAATGGAAAAGTGGTGAAGTCGGGCATAGGGATGGAGAAAGGGAAGCCCGAAGTAAAAATGGGTGAAGTAGTGGATGTGAATGGTTGCATGGATGTGGGGAAGAAGGGAGGAGTGGTAGATGTTGGAATAGTGGAAGGTGGAGTGGTGGCGGTGGTGGCGGCGGTTAGCTGCTCATGGAGGCTCTGGATAAAAGAGTCGATGGAGGAGGTGGTTAAGTTTTCCTCCTGGAGGGGCTCGGCTTACGGGTTTGGCCGAGATGTTGGTGTCCCAGACAGCTGTTGGGCCTGCAGCTGCCTCCTGGAAGGCCGTTTGACAGGCATCTTAGTTGGTCGAGCTGTCGGGGCAGTGATTCTCATCTCCGTTTGTCCCGCTGTTGCTTTCCTTTCGAGTATTTTGACTGAAGCTAGGAGTTGAGTAAGCTCCTCGTCAGAGAAGAGGAGTTGTGTTGTGTCATAGTTTGCTAACTCTGGGAGTGGGAGGAGAGTCCTTGATGATTTGACCATAGGGAAGAATACATAATGTAATTTCCCATCCTTTTCCTTAATTATGAACGAGTTCTTCAGAGTTTGCTCGTTGGTAAGGATGTCGCCCTTCAGTTGCGTGCAGCGGGGTAAAGGTTTGTCCATCTTAAGATATTTGATGATAGATGTGACATGACCCCCCGTACATATTTCTTTCCCCAGGCTAGAGGCAAATAGTTTCTGGATCATAAGTCATCCTATGTTGACTGGCCTTTCGTTGAGGATAGACCAGAGAATGAAAAGATCTGATATTATAACGTTCCCTCCTTCTGTCCTGGGGAAAAGTGCGCCAGCGAGGATTTTGTGCAGAGTGCGCACAAATCCAGACTGAATGTTTGATGCCTTGCACGTCTTTGCGTCATAAGTGGGGATCCCGGTTAAGGATTTCCAGAATGTATGTCTGTTGAATACTGGATGATCGGTGCCCACTGTTTTAGCCTTTCGCAGCTGCTCCTGGTCGTCGATAAAGATGGAGTTCAACATATTCTCTGTTATGACGACCTTGCTGCCAAAAATTTGGGTGACAATCCTTCTGTCACTCCCGTCCCGAGACTTATCCGTGATGTCGATGGGCTCCTTGGTCAGAAAGGAGAAAAATTATGTGGTGGGTTCATAGTAAGATACTTTAGGTACTAGACACAACCTAGTGAGGTTGGCTTTTTCTAGTACGTTGAAGATACGATCATGTATTCCCATCTTGAGCAGTATGCTGGAGCAGACATACTTGGTGGGTTTTAGGGTTTTGTCGGTGGAGATGGTGGTTTGGATGAAGAGGTTCTCTGGTGGTGGTATTGTGGTGGTGATGGGAATGAAAGTGGTGGTAGTGGCGGGGATAGTTGTAGGAATGGTGGTGGTGGGAATGGTGGTGATAGTGGTGGTAGTAGCAGCGATGGTAGCTGCAGGGATGGTGGTGGTAGCAGTAAGAATGGAAGGTTTGGCAAGGGGTTGGTCCATGGTGGAAGCGGGTCAGACTTGTTTCCTTGCCTGCTTTTTGGAGGGCTGCCCAGATGCAGTCTCTGGGACCTTGCGCTTCCCCTTTTTCTCTTTGACAGGTGACTCCTCTTCGGAGTTAGGATTGTACTCCAAATCTTCATCAGAAGAGGAGATGACAGTTTCCTCCTCAGGGGGCTCAGATAAGATCCTCTCTAGGCGATCAAGTTCACACAGGATGTCACGGGTTAACAACCTAACTCCACTGTACACCTCAGGCGCCAACATAAGGCATACAATAGAGTTAAAATTTCCCGTCCCTGAGTGGATCAAACACACGAATATATAAATGCACCAAATAAAAAGCTTCCATACATAAACCAAAATGTTCATTACATATGGGCCCAAAGGCATAGGAGTTCTATGGAAGAAACTTAATACATGAGAAACTAATTACAGAAGAAAAAGAACATAAACTAAGAGTCCCATTTAGCTTTAGCATCCCCATGATAGATCTGATTTTTGTGAGCCAGCATATAGAGTAGCAACATCATCTTCCCTTCATCATGAGCATCATAAGCAGAAGGTACCTATAAAACATATGCAATTGGTACGCGTCAGCACAATATATAAATATATTGTACTGAGTACGCCTCTGCGTCATTTGATTACCTCTTTTCATACTTGGCAATAAGGATAAAAGTAAACTTGGCAGTTATACGTAATTACAACAATATATCAAAAATTAAGCAAAAGTTTGTTAACAACAAGGAACATGTATCTTTTAAGCATATTTTCCATCATCTTTCTCATACATCCACCACTAATGGCTTTGATGCTTTCAGGCCTTTATGATCTACTACCAAAGAGTTTGAGATCATTTTATATGTGTGATCTACTACCAAAGAGTTTGAGATCATTACACATGTGATCTACTACCAAAGAGTTTGAGATCACTTCCATGCACTAGACTACCAAGTACTCATATGATGGACACTATAGATATTATGTTTGCAGGTGTTTGAAACTATACATATATAAATTCAAGCAAAATATCAAATCATGCATAACATCATATAAGACATTCATTTCATTCAATATCTTATGCCAAGTGTTCTACATATTCAAATATCTCAAGCATTAAGTATAGTACGTCAACAAGAGGTAATGGCGTACCTTCTACTCAGAAGTGGGGAGTCCAGAGATGCTCCTCACTGATACCTTTGATTTCCTGAAATTATTAGAGATTTGGCATTTATTAGATATATTGTTCAAATTACCCTTATTCTAAAGAGTATATAAAAAGGCCTGTTTATAGATTTGGAGTCATGAGAGTTGAGTAAGGATCATAGAGTATGGAGTTGAGTCCAAGATTATCATTGTCACATCAGAGTAGGTTCATAAAGTCAGAATCACGGTCTAAAGATCATATTAATTAATTATGCACATTTTGGTAGGTCAAAATAGGGAAAGGAGTGATAAATAGGTTTTATTGATAATTGAGTCATAATAAAAGGATCTGATCATTTCATGATGATAAGGATGCAAAAAAAGATGATTATCACAGGTTTTTGGTGATTTAAACAGATTCGAGTATTTTCCAAATAATTAACCAAAATATGAACATATTTAGGCATGAGCATTTACTCGAGTCGGATTTAGGGTCAATAGATGTCAAAATCGTGATCCTCGTATTTTTCTAATCAAAATAGAGTACTTATTCGTATTTTTCTGACACTCCTACTAATTTTTATGAATTTCCCAATATTAACTCATAAACTGAAATTCAATTTTTTTTATAATTGAAAACTAGGGAGAGCGTGGACCGTTGGATGATCAGATCCAACTGCCAAGATTTCACGCCCACAAAACAAAGCTCAAACCGCTTACAGGTTGACGGCGAGATCTCCGGCGAGCTCTCTCTGGAGTCTTGGACTTCCTCGTGCACGGGTGAAGATTGGACTAGCTTCGTGGGAGCTCCCCGCAGCTGGACGGCCGGTCCTCGGGTCGTGGCTCCCCTGGGATCTCCGGGTTGGCTAGGAGACCGGCGAGCTTCACGGCTTGCGGCGGAGGAAGATAGAAGGGGGGGGCAGCAGGTGAGGAAACTCGGCTTTGAGGTGCCAGTTGGATGGAGCGGAGCTTTGCGGAGCTCGAGGATCAGTTGATGGTGGGTGAGGAGGTCAGGAGCAGCCCTCCCAGCTGCTCGACGGCGGCGGGCAGAGCTAGAAGAAGGAGCACAGAGCTCGGGGCAAGGGGTACTCATTCCAGGCGAATTGAGCCTCGAGGGACGTCAAAGGGAGGTCGGGGAAGGAGATGGAGTGCTTAAATAGAGGTGGGGTGCGTGAATCGCAAACGCCCAATTGGGCTCCGCGGTGGTTGGAGAAGGGGTCTCACCGGTGAGGTCATGCGCGGGGTTGTGCTCGATTTTGGAGGTCATGCGAGAGATCACTGGGTTCGTGGAGGTGAGGTGGAGGCAATGCCTCGGTTGGTTGCTCGTGAAGCGGTGTGGAGTGGCGAGGAGTGGTCCGAGGTGGCTGTAGCCACGTCCTCGCGGGTCAAACGGAGGAAGAGGATGACCGGATGGCCGTCCGATCCACCCAGGATCCATGGACGCGCCATCCAATGGTCGCAATTGCTCAGGAGGGGCGGGTGATGTCAGTGCCGCGAACCAGGGAGGAAAAATAACCAAAACTATAGCTTGATAATTGAAATCGTGACATGTATTGATCAAACATTAATAGAACTTGTAAAAATCGTAGAGGGAGCTAGGAATGTCCGAATGACATGAAATTTGGAACATAGCTTCACCATAGCATACCTCACATGTTGGTAAAGTTTGGGCTCGAAATTCCAATCTTTGAATGACTAACTAGCTTTAGGAGAATTAGGGTTTTGAAATATATTGAAGATTAAAGGAACAAAGTATAAAAGAATTAAAAAAAATTCACTTTATCACATCCTACTCACCTTAAAAGATATTTTGTCCTCAAAATTAAACTGGATGAAAGAGGTGAGGGAAACGTTGTTCCATGTCTACTCTTAGCTCCCATGTAGCATCTTCTTCACCGTGATGGTTCCACTGTACCTTCACCATCGGAATCTGCTTGTTTCTGAGCTCCTTGACCCTCAAGTCGAGAATCTTTGCAGGTTGTTCTGGATAAGAGAGATTCTCCCGCAACTCAAGAGGCTCGTGATTCAGCACATGACTATCATCCTTCACATATTGTTTCAAGTTGGATACATGGAAAAAATTATGCATCATGCTCTACTGCAGAGGAAGAGGAAGTCGATAAGCACATTCGCCAATGCGCTCCAGAACTTCAAAAGGACCCACATATCTCGGACTAAGCTTCCCCTTGTTCTTGGCTATGGCACGGATAGGTCTGATCTTCAAGAATACATAGTCACCATCATTAAACTGTCTGTCTGACCTGTGTGCATCTGCATATGACTTCTGACGATCCTGGGCCCGTTTCAACCTCTGCTTGATCAAAGACACCTTATCAGCATATAATTGTAACTCCTCGGACTTTAGCATCTTCCTTTCCCAAACTTCATCCCAATAGAGAGGGGATCTACATGGCCTACCATAGAGAGCTTCATAGGGTGGCATATCAATACTAGATTGATAGCTATTATTGTAAGCGAACTCTGCTAATGGATGGTAGTAATCCCAAGATCCTCCCCAATCTAAGACACATGCTATGAGAAGATCTTCTAAGATTTGGATAGTACGTTCTGACTGACCATCAGTTTGGGGATGATATGCTGTGTTGATGTTCAACTGTGTACCCAGCTCATTCTGCACCGGCTTCCATAAATGTGATGTGAACTTTGGATCTCGATCTGAAACTATCGAAATTGGTACTCCATGCAGTCGTACAATCTCCTTTATATACAACTCAACAATCTCAGGAACCTTGTTCGTAGTCTGCATAGGTAAGAAATGTGCAGACTTGGTCAACCGGTCTACTATGACCCAAACCGCATCATGACCCTTCCTGGTCCTGGGTAGTCCCACCACGAAATCCATGGTGATATTTTCCCATTTCCATTCAGGAATTGGTAAGGGTTGCAATAGACCACCGGGACGTTGGTGCTCGGCCTTAATCTGCTGGCAAGTGAGACACTTAGAGATAAACTCAACGATATCATTCTTCATACCCCTCCACCAAAAGTGTCTCTGCATGTCCTTATACATCTTAGTAGATCCAGGATGTATGGAATACTTAGACCCATGTGCCTCTTGCAGGATACACTTCTTAATCTCTGACTCTTCAGGTACCCACATCCTATGCTTGTACCTTAGTCCACCGTCCATACCAACAGATAGATGTGTCTGGGGCTTTACCACAAGAGCTGTCATCTCCTCCAAACTAGGGCTTTCTTTTGAGATATCAGGAGTTCAGAAAGAAGACTAGGAATAATATTGATATTCGCCAAAATAATAGAGCTAGATTCTGCTTGAGATGACCCAGAAGATGAAGGTTCCAGATGCATTGATGCACAAATCAACTTCTTACGACTAAGAGCATCAGCTACAACATTGGCTTTGCCTGGATGATATGCAATAGTGAAATCATAATCTTTAAGATACTCCAACCATCTCCTCTGTCGAAGATTGAGATCTTTCTGAGTCAAGAGGTATTTGAGACTTTTGTGGTCTGTGAATATATCAAAAGTAGCACCATACAGATAATGTCTCCAGATTTTGAGAGCAAAGACAATGGCAGCTAATTCCAAATCGTGAGTTGGATAATTGACCTCATTAGGTTTCAAATGTCTAGAGGCATAGGCAACAACTTTACCGTCTTGCATGAGGACACAACCCAGACCCATTTTAGAAGCATCAGAATAAATTACAAAGCCATCATTCCCAGAAGGTAGGGTCAAAACAGGAGCAGAAGTCAAGAGAGATTTCAATTCTTGGAAACTAGCTTCACACTCAGGAGTCCAAACAAATTTGGCATCTTTTCTGGTAAGTTTAGTCATGGGTAGGGCTATTTTACTGAAATTAAGGATGAAACGACGGTAATAGCCAGCTAGGCCAAGGAAGCTACGAATTTTAGAACCATTGGTAGGGGCTTTCCAATCAAGGACAGCTAGAACTTTGGCAGGGTCAACAGAAATTTTCCCACCCGAAATGACATGGCCAAGAAACATGACTTGGTCAATCCACAACTCACATTTAGATAATTTAGCATACAATTTCTGGGCTCTCAAAACATCAAGGACTTTCTGGAGGTGTTCACGATGTTGGTCAACAAAATCTGAATATACAAGAATATCATCAATGAAGACCACAACAAAGCTGTCAAGGAATGGCTGGAAGACAGTGTTCATCAGATTCATAAACACTCCAGGAGCATTAGTCAAACCAAACAGCATCACCATGAATTCATAATGTCCATATCGAGTTCTGAAAGCTGTCTTTGGAATATCACAATCTTTTACTCGTAATTGATGATAACCTGATCTAAGGTCAATCTTGGAGAACACAGTGGCAGTACGAAGCTGGTCAAACAAGTCATCAATTCTTGGGAGGGGATATTTATTTTTAATGGTGGCTTGGTTGATCATGTGATAATCAATACACATTCGCATTGACCCATCTTTCTTTTTGACAAAAAGAACAGGAGCACCCCAAGGAGAAGTACTAGGACGGATGAAGCCTTTATTAAGAAGTTCCTCTAGTTGTTTCTTGAGCTCTGCAAGCTCGGCAGGTGCCATCCTATAAGGTGCCTTAGAGACTGGTGTGGTGCCCGGTGCTAACTCAATTGAGAACTCAATCTCACGATCTGGAGGCAGCCCTGGAAGCTCCTCAGAAAAAACGTTCGGGTAATCTCTCACCACATCCAAGTTCTCTATAGGTCTCACCTTAGGATCAGGCATGGATACAACAACAAGATAGGCTCTACATCCTTTGGCTATCAAAGTTTCGACTTTAAGAGAAGAAATAATCATATTTCGGTTTCTTTCTTTTCTCCCAGAAATAGTCAAAGGTTTAGAATTGGGTGCACAAAAGATTACTTTCTTGCCTCGGCAATCAAGCATAACAAAGTTGGAAAAGAGCCAATCCATCCCCAAAATTAGATCAAAATCTTCCATATCAAGAAGAATGAAAGCAGATTGAAATTTATGACCACCAAAAGAAAAAGGCAAGGTTTTGGTTTTCTGAAGAGAAGTATAAATTTTTCCACTGGGAGTTGTCACATCCAAGATATAACCTAGATCATTGATCTCGAACTTGAGCATGGAAGCAAGATTTCTAGATATGAAAATATGTGTTGATCCTGAATCAAATAGGGCCACAACAGGATGATCTTGGAGATATATCATACCTACATTATGATATTATATGAGATTATGGTTTTCAAGGATTTATCACAAAAAAAATTATTAACATTGTTACCTTCAATCAAACGATTGTCATTGGCTTTAGCTTCCTCTGCATCAATTGCAAAGACTCGGCCCTGACGATGTTCTGGCTGAGCTTGAGCTATAGGAACAGCTGGTTGAGCAGGTGGAGCTCCAGGCTGAGGTAATGGGGTAGGGCGATTCTGAGGTGCCCCCTGGACTAGATTTGGGCAATTGTACCTCATATGCCCTTCATTCTTGCAGTAGTAACACACTGGTTTCTCAAACCTGCATTTTCCGGGGTGTGAACCTCCACAGTTTCTACACCTGACGTGCTCATATGCCTGTCCACGGTGTGATCCACCTCGGCCTCGGCCTCCCCGATTTAGTCCTCCTCGGTTTGATTGATGTCGATGGTGATTTCCTCCTCCTCTGCCCATGCCATGGCTGTTAGGCTTCTTCTTATCATGCTCCTTTGCCTTGCCCTTGGTGACGGATGCATCAGTTAGACCTAGGTATCCCAAGCTTGGTGTTTTGCTCTTCCCTAAGGTTCTTTCTTGGGTAAGGGCATTGTTGATGGCAACTTCAAAGGTAGGATGGGTGGAGGTACAAAGGTGAACTTTGATTTCTTGGTTAAGGCCATCTATGAAGTGTTCAATCTTTTCATCTTCATCCAGGTTGTGAGCATGACACTCTAGGAGTCTAAAGGCCCTAACATAGTCAGCAACAGATAGGTTTCCTTGGGTTAGGTTATTGAACTGTTTCTTCTTCTCCTTCCTCGCTGATATGGGCATGAAACGGTTGGTAAAGATCCCCTTAAACTCCTCCCACCCTATGGGGGCATCTGGAAGTGCTCGTGTATGGTAATAATTTTCCCACCACAACTTCGCAGACCCCCTAAGTTGGTAGGTAACAAAGGTGACCTTATCTTCCTCAGGACACTTAAGGGCTCTAAAGGCATTTTCAACAGATATGATCCATGCATCGGCTTTATCCAGGACTTCACCTAAGTCTTCTCCATGAAAGGTTTTAGGTTTGAGTTTAAGGAAGTCACTAATGGTGGTTTCATGGTTGGTGCTAGAGGATGAGGCACTATTGCTGGTTTCTTTTAGGGCTAGGGCATGCATGCATTCCAACATCACCTTCTTTTGCTCTTCCAACCTGCCTACAACCTTGGTCTTATTAGGGCGTGATTCAGATTCATCACCAGAGCCATCACTAGATCTTGTTCTCTAGGACCTAGTTTTTGGAGGCATCTGCAAGTTTGTATAAAAGATAGTTTAGAGATTTATTTGAGATAGATCGTAATGCAACCCAAAAAGATTTAGCAATCATGGCATGTATTTTTTTCCAATTTTTCATGTCTTTTAGTTGTTCCCATTTCTCCTAATCTACCCACATAATAGAGAGAGTATATCATCGATCATGGTCATGAGAGAGAAAGTAGATGAGAAGCCTAGTGTATATTATTCACTAAATAGGTTGGTTGGGGGGTAGTCCTTAATTGAGAAAAGATGAGAGGAAGGATTTTTCTAAGGTAAGGGTGCCCACTTTAACAATAATTGCGTCAGCCAGGAAGATAGCTTGTGGCGGGAACCCTCGCACCGTGAAAACGGATGGGGAGAGTATTATGTCAGAACCCTCTGCAAGGTACCATTCTAGACACCTCGGCAATTTACTGCTAAATGTGGGTTACCCTAGGTCTAGGTAAGGTTACAAATTATTTGATACATATATATTGATTCATGTGCCTGCTCTGATACCATCTGTCACGGGTAAACAACCTAACTGCACTGTACACCTCAGGCGCCAACATAAGGCGTACAATAGATTTAAAATTTCCCGTCCCTGAGTGGATCAAACACACGAATATATAAATGCACCGAATAAAAAGCTTCCATACATAAACCAAAATGTTCATTACATATGGGCCCGAAGGCATAGGAGTTCTACGGAAGAAACTTAATACATGAGAAACTAATTACAGAAGAAAAAGAACATAAACTAAGAGTCCCATTTAGGTTTAGCATCCCCATGATAGATCTGATTTTTGTGAGCTAGCATATAGAGTAGCAACATCATCTTCCTTTCATCATGAGCATCATAAGCAGAAGGTACCTATAAAACATATGCAATTGGTACACGTCAGCACAATATATAAATATATTGTACTGAGTATGCCTCCGCGTCATTTGATTTACCTCTTTTCATACTTGGCAATAAGGATAAAAGTAAACTTGGAAGTTATTCGTAATTACAACAATATATCAAAAATTAAGCAAAATTTTGTTAACAACAAGGAACATGTATCTTTTAAGCATATTTTCCATCATCTTTCTCATACATCCGCCACTAATGGCTTTGATGCTTTCAGGCCTTTATGATCTACTACCAAAGAGTTTGAGATCATTTTATATGTGTGATCTACTACCAAAGAGTTTGAGATCATTACACATGTGATCTACTACCAAAGAGTTTGAGATCACTTCCATGCACTAGACTACCAAGTACTCATATGATGGACACTATAGATATTATGTTTGCAGGTGTTTGAAACTATACATATAGAAATTCAAGCAAAATATCAAATCATGCATAGCATCATACTAGACATTCATTTCATTCAATATCTTATGCCAAGTGTTCTAAATATTCATATATCTCAAGCAATAAGTATAGTAGGCCAACAAGAGGTAATGGCGTACCTTCTACTCAGAAGTGGGGAGTCCAGAGATGCTCCTCACTGATACCGTTGATTTCCTGAAATTATTAGAGATTTGGCATTTATTAGATATATTGTTCAAATTATCCTTATTCTAAAGAGTATATAAAAAGGCCCCTTTATAGATTTGGAGTCATGAGAGTTGAGTAAGGATCATAGAGTATGGAGTTGAGTCCAAGATTATCATTGTCACATCAGAGTAGGTTCATAAAGTCAGAATCATGGTCTAAAGATCATATTAATTAATTATGCACATTTTGGTAGGTCAAAATAGGGAAAGGAGTGATAAATAGGTTTTATTGATAATTGAGTCATAATAAAAGGATCTGATCATTTCATGATGATAAGGATGCAAAAAAAGACGATTATCACAGGTTTTTGGTGATTTAAACAGATTCGAGTATTTGCCAAATAATTAACCAAAATATGAACATATTTAGGCATGAGCATTTACTCGAGTCAGAATTAGGGTCAATAGATGTCAAAATCGTGATCCTCGTATTTTTCTGATCAAAATAGAGTACTTATTTGTATTTTTCTGACACTCCTACTAATTTTTATGAATTTCCCAATATTAACTCATAAACTGAAATTCGATTTTTTTTATAATTGAAAACTAGGGAGAGCGTGAACCGTTGGATGATCAGATCCAACGGCCAAGATTTCACACACACAAAACAAAGCTCAAACTGCTTACAGGTTGACGGCGAGATCTCCGGAGAGCTCTCTCTGGAGTCTTGGACTTCCTCGTGCACGGGTGAAGATTGGACTAGCTTCGTGGGAGCTCCCCGCAGCTGGACGGCCGGTCCTCGGGTCGTGGCTCCCCTAGGATCGCCGGATCGGCTAGGAGACCGGCGAGCTTCACGTCTTGCAGCAGAGGAAGATAGAAGGGGGGAGCAGCAGGTGAGGAAACTCGGCTTTGAGGTGCCGGTTGGATGGAGCGGAGCTTTGCGGAGCTCGAGGATCAGTTGATGGTGGGTGAGGAGGTCAGGAGCAGCCCTCCCAGCTGCTCGACGGCGGAGGACAGAGCTAGAAGAAGGAGCACAGAGCTCGGGGCAAGGGGTACTTGTTCCAGGCGAATTAAGCCTCGAGGGATGTCAAAGGGAGGTCGGGGAAGGAGATGGAGTGCTTAAATAGAGGTGGGGGTGCGTGAATCGCAAACGGCCAATTGGGCTCCGCGGTGGTTGGAGAAGGGGTCTCACCGGCGAGGTTGTGCGTGGGGTTGTGCTCACTTTTGGAGGTCGTGTGAGAGATCACTGGGTTCGTGGAGGTGAGGTGGAGGAAATGCCTCAGTTGGTTGCTCGTGAAGCGGCGTGGAGTGGCGAGGAGTGGTCCGAGGTGGCTGTAGCCACGTCCTCGCGGGTCAAACGGAGGAAGAGGATGACCGGATGGCCGTCCGATCCACCCAGGATCCATGGACGTGCCATCCGATGGTCGCAATTGCTCAGGAGAGGTGGGTGATGTCAGCGCCGCGAACCAGGGAGGAAAAATAACCAAAACTATAGCTTGATAATTGAAATCATGACATGTATTGATCAAACATTAATAGAACTTGTAAAAATCGTAGAGGGAGCTAGGAATGTCCGAATGACATGAAATTTGGAACATAGCTTCACCATAGCATACCCCACATGTTGGTAAAGTTTGGGGTCGAAATTCCAATCTTTGAATGACCAACTAGCTTTAGGAGAATTAGGGTTTTGAAATATATTGAGATTAAAGGAACAAAGTATAAAAGAATTAAAAAAAAATTCACTTTATCACACAGGACTTCCATCATCTTGACGTTTGGGGGTGCCTTCCCAGTCCTGTTGAAGTCTGCTCTTATCTTTTGAAGCCTAGCTTGTTCTTCCAGCATTTCCTCTTTCGTCCAGATTTCAGGACCTTCAAACCTGATGGCTTTGCTTGGTGGTGATGCCTTATCTGAAAAATAGGAATTTATGAGTTAGAGCAAAAAGATTTAGAAACAAATTAGATTTTATTTGTAGTTTATGACTTTTTGTATTTTTGTGAAAGGTTAATGGGTGTGGGAGACCAAACGGTTTCGAGACTGTTTGGTCCAGACGGTTTAAGAACCGTTTGGTTTCAAACGGTTTCAAGACCGTTTGGTTCCAAATGGTTTGAAGACCGTTTGGTTCCAAACAGTTTCAAGACCGTTTGGTTCCAAACGGTTTCAAGACCGTTTGATTCCAAACGGTTTGAAGACCGTTTGGTCTCAAACGGTTTCAAGAACCGTTTGGTTCCAAACGGTTTCAAGACCGTTTGGTTCCAAACGGTTTCAAGACGGTTTGGTTCCAAACGGTTTCAAGACCGTTTGATTCCAAACGGTTTCAAGACCATTTGATCTCAAACGGTTTCAAGAACCGTTTGGTTCCAAACGGTTTCAAGACCGTTTGGTTCCAAACGGTTTCAAGACCGTTTGGTTCCAAACGGTTTGAGGACCGTTTGGTCCCAAACGGTTTCAAGACCGTTTGGTTATAAACGGTTTCAAAACTGTTTGGTTCCAAACGGTTTGAGGACCGTTTGGTCCCAAACGGTTTGAGGACCATTTGGTTCCAAACGGTTTCAAGACCGTTTGGTCCCAAACGGTTTCAAAACCGTTTGGTTCCAAACAGTTTGAGGACCGTTTGGAAAACGAAAAGCCGCAGGGTTGCCGGCGCAGGTGAAGACGAAGGTGAACCAGCGCGGAGGCGGAGGGTGTGCCGGCGACGAAAACGGCGGTGAAACCAGTGATGTGATGAAAACGGCAGCAGTGAAGACGGCGATGACGACGGTGATGCAGACGATGGTGAAGAAATCGTCGAACACGATAGTGGTACGAATCGAAGGTGATGACTGCGGTGAAGATGGTGGAAGATAGAATCGGTGGCATCGTGAGAATGATGGTGACGTGCGTATGGTCGTTAAAACCATCGGCGGAGAAGGCGGCGATGGTGGAACAGATGGTGAAAGCTCAGGAACGGCGACGAAGGCGGTAGGGAAGAGGGGCAGCGTGCGTTGTGGTCTCCGGACTACCTTGCAGGTGGTTGGTGAACGGGAGTGTGATCGCGCGGGAGAAAAGGAAGCAGAAGCAAAAGAACAGTTCTTCGCACAAGCGCTCCAGAGAGTTCGAAAGTTTGAAGAGAGAAAGACGAAGGGGTAGGGTCTATATTTATAGGGAACGGTTAGCGACCCTTTGTATTCCAAGCGGTTTCAAGACCGTTTGGTCGCAAACGGTTTCAAGACCGTTTGGTTCCAAACGGTTTTGAGGACCGTTTGGTTCCAAACGGTTTGGAGACCGTTTGGAGTCCAAACAGTTTCAGGACCGTTTGGCTCCAAACGGTTTGGAGACCGTTTGGAGTCCAAACAGTTTCAGGACCGTTTGGCTCCAAACGGTTTGGAGACTGTTTGGAGTCCAAACGGTTTCAGGACCGTTTGGCTCCAAACGGTTTGGAGTCCAAATGGTTTCAGGACCGCTTGGAAGGACAAAGGCATAAAAGATTTTATATTTTGATGTTTGTTTTTTTTTATTTGTATATTTTTATGTTGTTTGTTTTTTATTATTATTTTTTTGATAGTTTTAGTTATGTAGATTTTTTTGTTGTATTTTCATAAGATAAAACTAAGGAAAATAAAAGAGCAGAACATAAAGGAAAAAGTAGAAATCTTGGGTTGCCTCCCAAGTAGCGCCTTGGTTTTTCGTCGCTGGCTCGACGAAGTTGTAACATTGTCATGTTGTTGGCATAGTATTTGATTGTTCATGTCTATTCGGCCCATGTTTAGGGTTTGACTCAGGCTGCCCAGCAAAAGTGCATGCCGAAGGTTTTAACTGTGCAGCAATCTGGGCAAGTTGGGCTTCAACTGCCTTCTGTTGGGCTTGTTGGTTAGCCAGCATGGTTTGGTGAGATTGTAGCATCTGTCTTATCAAAGATATCTCATCCTCCGGCTGTGCAGTAGCATTTTTCTGAAGGCTTTGTTGTTGAGGCTGCTGAGTATGCAACTGTGGATGAAGCGGGGGATGAGTGTACTGATAGTAGGCTGATTGGTTTCTAGGGTAGTTAGCCCTAGGGAAATTGTTCCTTGGGTTCCCTTGATTTTGGTTAAAATTGTTTGAGAACCCAGGAGGCGGCCTACTATCAGATCCCCCTTGTATCTGATGTTACGGATTCGCAGTTCCAGAAGGATTCCCATACTGAAACCCAGGATGGTTCCTTGGTTGGCTGGGATTATAGTAAACTTGTCCGGGAATAGTGTGGATGGAGTTGACTTGCTCCGAAATCTGATCTTCAGCTTGATTAGCAATAGACTCATATGGTTGTGGTAGTGGTTGCAGATCCATCATCGCATTGTACAACATTCCGCAGGAGAGAGTCGGATGGTCCGAAGCATGACAAGCCTCACAGGATCCTGTGACGGCTTTGACTTGATGAACCAGCGGAGTTTTCTTCTTATCAATTTCCCCTAGAGTTGTCTCGAGGGCTTGCTGTTTATGAACAATTGTTTTCAAGGCCTCGACTATTGACTTCATTTCTATGGATTCCTCAGCTTTGAAAACTTTAAGAACACCTTTTCCAACTGAGCGTCCCCAGTTGGACTGGTTTTCAGCTCCTAAAGTAACAATCTTCCAAGCATCCTCATAGTTCTTCCTCATGAAATTTCCTCCAGACGAGGAATCTAGGAACTGTTTAATATCATCGCTTACTCCCCGGTAAAAAGTTTCTATCAGTTGATTTTGTGAGATTCCATGATGGGGGCATTTACGCAGAAGTTTCTTAAATCTTTCCCATGCCTCAACAAGGGTTTCTCCATGTAGCTGGGAGAAATGATTGATTTGCCCTCTGATTTCATAGGTCAGCGAGGGTGGAAAGAACTTCTCCAAGAATTTTTCCTCTAGAGGGGCCCAAGTGGTTATTATGGGTTCTCTGTCCAATGAGTTGTACCAACTCAAGGCCCTTCCAGATAAGGTGAAATGGAACAGGTGGAGCATTATCGCATCGAAAGCGATACCAGCTTGCGGGACCAGGCGGCATAATGCCTTAAACCTTTTCAAATGGTCCATGCAATCATCTCCTGAACCTCTAGAGAAGGAGATTCCTTGCATAATCTGGATCCACTGGGTCCGGATCTCAAAGTTTGGGATGTTGATGATCGGAGGCCGGACCGGGTGGTTATCCTCGTAGTTCTTCGGGACATCATAGTCCCTTAGTTGCTTGTTTCGTAACTCGAGCTGAGCAACTTGGGTTGCTGCCTCGGTTTCTGCTCTTATGCGGGCTTGCTCTTCTGCTCGTATTTCCGCTTGTATTTGGGCATGGGTGTCTGCGATAAGTTGTGCCCGTTATGCGGCGATGGCAGCATTTACTCTCTCCATCACCAAAGCAGCTTGATGCTGTTCGTCAGCAATTTGTCTAGCGCGTTGGTGATTGAGACGGATTCGGCGGTGGAAACATCTCTCTACCTCGAAGTCGAACTCCGGATCAGGGGAGAATCCGCGACTATGCGGTGATTGCATGCACGTGTTCTACCTGAGTAGAGAAAAGAGAACTCCTTTAGATAATAGTGAAAATATGAAAGTTTCAAGAAGATATAGAGTTATGATTAACAAAAAAAAGTGTAAACACCTAACCAACTAGAAAGGTACTAAGTGAAATAACAACGTTTCGTTGTCCCCGACAATGGTGTCATTTTTTGATGGAGCTGGGACTTACACTAAAAGATCACTCTTCCAATGGGAGTCCCAAAGATGCACTAAAAACCCTAGGGAGTTGATGTTCTCTCTAGGTTTACCTAGAACTGGTGCTTAGATAAACACTCCAACCCCATAAGAGTATGGAAGCCTTATCATAGTACAGATTTAGGATCGAACCCAAACGACAACGGTCTTGTTGCAAGCAACAAGATGAAAAACGTATAGAACTTCACTTAGCTACTTACTAGTTGGCACTTATATCAAAAGTTGGATTTTGATGGTTTTAAACTAAGAACATGGAAAGTAAAGAAAGCAAGTAAATCTAAGAGTTAAACTATGATAAAGATCACTAGGGTGTGATCGGTTTTTCACTGCGACTACACATCGATCAACACATGCAAAGCAAAACTTAACCTGCAAAAAGAGTTCGGTCAGTTAGTATCCTTGTAGACCTAGTCTCCTTTCGGATAGCCTAGCTACAAGAAGCGCGGGAATGTTGCAACGCCAGCCATTCCCGATCAAATGGTCACATTACTTTACATCATTCCCCTCGCAAAGTGTGTTCCTCGACTTACCAAGGTTGCACTTCCATACGTCAACTGATTCCATTTCATAGTATGAAAGTGCAACGGATGATAGTGAGTTTACTCCACTTCTTGAGATACACCTCTAGATACCGAAACAGATACATGGTGGATACATGCATCAAGAACCAACATGCAAATGAGTTTCGAATCTAATAGTACAAACGTAGACAATTCATACTAAAAGATAAAAGATAACACAAGTTGGAGATCAAGCAACAAGTATTCATTAATCGTTTGATGTTGAACCGACAAAGATAAGAACTCTACATTACAACCTAAGGATTACATTTTACATGATATGAAAGTATGGGTAGCGGGGCTACTCCTCGCACCCTAGTGAAGAAGACTACTCCCTCATGACTAAGACCAAGAAGGAGGCGAGAAGAGAGAGAGAGAGAGCATCATCCCCACAAAGGATGGAAGAAGGTCAACCCCTTGGAGAGAGAGAGAAACGATCCACCAGTATTCGTAGGTTGCACGATGAGGAGGTCTCCCCTTCCCACCTTCTTGACGAAGAAGGAGAAAGCAGCTTCAGGATGGAGTATGGACCTCAGACCGACAGCCCCAGGGCGGAGGATGGAAGTGGCAGGAGCTCTGGAACGATTGGGGCAGCCTTTGGACGTCTGAGATGTCTCCCCCCCCGGAGGACCCTTGGGGTCTTATTTATAGGCCTTGAGTGAAGTCCAAACGGTTTAAAGACCGTTTGGACCTCAAGACCGTTTGGGGCCTCAAGACCGTTTGGACCGTGAGACCGTTTGGCTTCAAACGGTCTTGAGACCGTATGAACACCATGCGGTCTCGGGACCGTTTGGCTTCATGCGGTCTTGAGACCATTTGAACTCTATGCGGTCTCAGGACCGGTTGGCTTCATGCGGTCTTGGGACCGTTTGACTCCATGCGGTCTCAGGACCGGTTGGCTTCATGCGGTCTTGGGACCATTTGACTCCATGTGGTCTCGGGACCGGTTGGCTTCATGCGATCTTGAGACCGTTTGAACTCCATGCGGTCTCGGGACCGGTTGGCTTCATGCGGTCTTGAGACCATTTGATCTCCATGTGGTCTCGGGACCGGTTGGCTTCATGCGGTCTTGGGACCGTTTGAACTCTATGCGGTTTTGGGACCGTTTGAATCCACTCGGTCTTGAGGATGAGTTATTCTTTTATGATTTTTTTGTGCTTTTTCTTCATATATAAAAGGAAAAGGTTAGTCTAATGGTGTATTTACAAAAAGAGGGTAAAATTGGGATTATGTGTAGTTTAAACGTAAAATGAGTATGGAAAACTAAAGAAAAAGACTAAGATAATCGACTAAAATAGGAGGTTATCACTTGCTCGGTGATGTTACCTCGTGCGTTGCACTGTCGTCACCTCTGGTCATCGATGGTGTCTATGCAGCTCCTGGTCTCACCGGGACTGTCGGGGTTGGCAATTGTCCTCCAAGAGGCAGAAGTCTCCTGCCTCTGTATTAGTCCACACAGACCACCTGGAACTATGATCTCCTTGTCCCACAAGGAATCAGAAGGAGTCACACCCTCCTGTCAGCGTACTAGTCACCGACACACTCTCCTACAACCAACTGCCTTTTTGCATTTGTCTTTCCCTCGTTGTGCCTCCCTTATTGGGTAGCACTTTCTTGGGATTTCCTGGTTACCACAACCAAAGAGAACGACAACTTTGTAGAGCAACTGGTGTTCTGAGTTGTACTTTGAGAAGCCCCCAATACCCCTATATATAGAAGGGTTATGGGATAGGGTTCTCTACCCCTGGAAATGCGAGATTAAAGGAGTAGAAGGGTTTGCGATTTTCCATAAAACAACCAACTGTTCATGCTAAACCGATCGTTTCAAGCATGAACCGATCAGTTGGGGACCTGAGCCGATCGGTTCACACCTGAACCGATCGGTTGGGGCACCTGAGCCGATCGGTTCACTTCTGAAATGATCGGTTCACTTCTGAAATGATCGGTTCACTACCCTGGTCAGTTCCCGATTGACTTTTCCTCTTTTGTTTCAAATTGATCCAAATACCAATCCTTGATCCAATCAAATTGGACAAGTGAAACAAAGAGAAATTTCTTGCCAACCTAAGTTTCCCAACTCGATCGGTTGGACCAGTTGAGCAAATCAGTTCAACCCTTGAACTGGTCGGTTCAACCTGTCCTAAGCCGATCAGTTCATCACATGAGCCGATCGGTTAATCAACCTGAGCCGATCGGTTCATTACATGAGTCGATCAGTTCATTACATGAGCCGATCGGTTGGGAGTGCAGACTATGCAAAATTAGTCAATTGTAGTTTGAATCAATCTGATACTCTAATCAATCGGTCCAACACCTTGAACACTATGATATTGAGCTATCAATTAATTGAGTGTTTAATTAAACTTCTAAACTCCTTTAGTAATCAATCTAAACATCTTTTGTGGATAAACACCTCTTCCAGGTTAAATCCTTTGTGTGTGACCCTGTAGGTCCAATTCACGTTGGTAGTGAAAGTCCATAACACTTATGATTTCACAAGCAAAGAGCGGTGCCTAGTCGCACATCAGTGCTACCCAAGTGAAATAGAAAGTTGGAGAATAACTTTCAATCCTACAATCTGTGAATGGTGTTACAGTGAATGTATCATTCCTTTGTCACTAATGTCCTGAATGAACTCAAGGCATGGTACATTCATCCTTTCAACGTTCATCCATTTCCTTGATCTCAGAGCAGACTGGGTGAGATGTGTGTGACATCAATATCACATATTGATTCACACATGCATGTGCATGCCTTTCTCAATCCTACTCATCAAGTGGCAATGGACATCAAACTCCCTTAGGAGGGACAAATCCCATATCTATCGCTCACCCCTCAAAATCCCCATGTGTCAAAGTCACCCAATCATCACCTTTATAACAACCCATGTTTCAAGACTGCATTTGATGATGTCAAAGCGTATCCAACGACATGTGTTGAGTGTAGTGATTTTAGGTTGAAGAATCACACTCACCACCATCACTGTGAGAGCTGAATGTGACTACCAAATCATGGTTCCATGTGTCACACTCACGGTGGGTCTATCTGGTACACTTCTTCTCTAACAAGTACCTATGTGCTTGGTTTGATATCACTATATCATGACTAATGAGATTCTGTCATCAACCAAAACACAATCTAGTCTTTAGTGTTATTGATGTCTATGGTTATTTCCACAATAATAACTGACTAGGGACAAAACAAGAATGTATACTCTTAACATTTGTATGACCTCATCGTTTAGGTCCTAAACCTAAAAGCATACGTCATCGAGTAAATAATTCTTTAGACATCTATCATGTTACACTATCATCTTAGAAACAATTAAAACATATAGATAAAAAATTACCTTTATTATTATTCAAATCATTTACAAAGTATCCCATTACAATCATCACATGATTTTATCTATGGGCATACAAACCAACAAACTCCCACTTGCACTTAGAGCCAGTCACCTAGGAACCTCAGTCCTTATGACCTAGCATGACCATCATGCTTCTGCTGAGAAAGGGCCTTAGTCAGTGGATCAGCTATGTTGTCTTCAGTTGGTACTTTCCAAATTTTCACATCTCCTCAATGTATGATCTCTCATATGAGATGGAATCACCGTAGTATGTGCTTGGACCGCTGATGTGATCTGGGCTCCTTAGCTTGAGCAATAGCTCCATTATTGTCACAATAAAGCTCAATTGCATCACAACTACTGGGAACTACACCAAGTTCATAGATGAACTTCCTGATCCACATAGCTTCCTTTGTTGCATGTGAAGCAGCAATATACTCGGCCTCTATAATAGAATTGACAATTGTTTCCTGCTTAGAACTCTTCCAGCTCATAGCTCCATTACTTAGGAAAAAATACAAATCCTGATTGTGATCTTTAATCATCTTTGTCGATTTGGAAATGACCTCTTATAACCAGTTCTTCCTAGCCACCGTATATAAGGAACTGATCCTTAGTCCTTTGCAAGTACTTAGGGATGTTCTTTATGTTAGGTTTTTAGGGGAGGCAGAGAAGGCAGCGGAAACAAAAATTTTCTTCCCCAAACCCAGCACGAGGAAACGCATCAATGTCTATATAATAGGAAAGGGATGGTTTGTGGAATCATACCTTGTCCCGAGGCTTGCTCGGCGACAATACCTAATGCAATGCACGGTCATCAACTCCGGTCTTGGACGGTGTCTGTGCAACTCTTGGTCGCACCGAGACTGATGACTCCTCCTCCTACCGGACTGTCATATGACAGTTGTCCTCCTGAGCGGCAGTGTCCTCCCGCCTCTGTAGTATTCCACACGGACTACCTGGAACTCCACACTCCTTGTCCCAGAAGGAAGTGGAAGGAGTCACACCCTCCTGTTGACGTATTAGTCGCCAACACACTCTCCTGCCTCAAGTTGCAACTACAGTTGTCCTTCCCTTGCTGCACCTCCCTTTGCGGCAAGCACTTGCTCGGGCTCTCTATCAGTTACCAAAATCAGAGAGAATGACAACTTGCAGAGCAACTGGGTGCACTGATTTGTTGTCTGAGAAGCCCCCACTACCCTTATATATATAGGAGGGTCATGGGACAGGGTTCTCTATCCCGGGCAATACGGGACTAAAAGCAGGAGTAGAAGGGTTCAAGATTTTCCCCAAAAGCAACTAACTCGCAACCTGAACCGATCAGTTCACAAGTGAACTGGTCGGTTGGGGACCTGAACTGGTCGGTTGGAGCACCAACCGATCTGTTGGGACCCATGAGCCGATTGGTTCACTTCTGAACCGGTCAGTTCGTGGTCCTGGTCAGTTCCCGATTGACTTTCCTTCTTTTGTTTCTAATTGGTATCGAATACCAATCCTTGTTCCAATCAAATTGGGCAAGTGAAATGCAAGGAAAATACTAACCGACCTGACTTTCCCAACTTGCTCGGTTGCACCAGTTGAACCGATCATTTCAACACTTGAACCGATCGTTTCAACACTTGAACCGATCGTTTCACTCTTACCATGAGCCAATCGAATCAACACTTGAGCCGACCAGTTTAGCAACCTCAGCCGACCAGTTCAACACTTGAATCCATCAGTTGGGAGTGCATGTTGTGCAGAATCAGTCAATTGCGATTTCAATCAATCCGATACTCCAATCAATATGTCCAACACCTTGAACAATATGATATTGAGCTATCAATTGATTGAGTGTTTAATTGAACTACTAAACTCCTTTAGTAATCAATCTAAACATTGCTTGTGGACAAAACTCCTCTTCCAGGTTAAATCCTATGTGTGTGACCCTACAGGTCCATTTCACGTTGGCAGTGAAAGTCCATAACACTTATGACTTCACAAGCAAAGAGCGGTGCCTAGTCATACATCATTGCTACCCAAGTGAAAGTAGAAAGTTGGAGAACAACTTTCATCCTACAATCCTTGAATGGTGTTACAGTGAATGTATAATTCCTTTTTCACTGATATCCCAAATGAACTCGAGGCATGGAACAGTCATCCTGCCAACGTTCATTCACTTTCTTGATCTCAGAACAGATTGAAGGAGATATGTATCACATCAATATCACATACTAATTCAGACATGCATGTGCACTCCTATCTCAATCCTACTCATCAAGTGGCCTTGGATATCAAACTCCCTCAGGAGGGACAAATCCCATATCTATCACTCACCCCTCAAAAGCCCCATATGTTAAAGCCACCCAATCATCACCTTTATAACAACCCATGTTTCAGGACTGCATTTGATGATGTCAAAGTCTGCCCAACGAGTTGAGTGCAGTGATTTCAGGTCTAAGAATCACACTCACCACCATCATTGTGAGTATTGACTGTGACTACCATGTCATGGTTCCATGTGTCAAACTCACGGTGGGTCTGTCCGGTACACTTGTTCTCTAACAAGTACCTATGTGTTTGGTTTGATATCTCTATATCATGACTAATGAGATTCTGTCATCAACCAACACCACAATCTAGTCTTCTGTATCATTGCTGTCTATCTACCTTCCACAATGACATTCGACTAGGGACATAACAAGAATGTACAAACTCTTAGCATCCGTATGATCTCATCATTTAGGTCCTCAACCTGAAAGCATACGTCATTGAGTATTGTCATTCTCTAAACATTCAATCTGTTCTATCACTATCTCATATGACTGAACCAGAAAGAATTGGAAGCTTGCCTTTGTTTTTTATCAAATCAATCTTAATGTATCCCACCAATCATCCCATGATTGGCTCTCAGGGAATACATACCAACAGACTCCCACTTGCACTGCGAGCCAATCACCCTTGAATCATATTCATAGTGATCTTCAAACATGTCCCACATGTCATTCTACTCCAGTGCCAACATAGTGAGTAATGGCAACACCTTGCCAAAGTCAGTGTAATTGCATGTCTCTCATCTCTTCGCTGTACGTCACACATATGAGATGGAGTTGCCGTAATATGCGATCTAGTATCCCATTGCTAACCTTTAGCCACATTGCATGATCAAGGATTCCAGACTTGTCATCAATGAGTGGAATATAAGTTCATCTCATGAACTTTCAGATCCATATAGTATCCACTGCTGTTCACTAACACACAGATACTCGACATTTCCTTTTAAATGGTTTTATTGGAACATTTCCAATTATCAACAAACTTTCACTTCTATAAATATCCTATATATATATTTTGCGATTAATTTTCTGTCCTTTCGGAAGTTTGCATCAATGTAACTCTTTACATTGAACTCTTCCTTATCTCCATAGAACTTGTACTTCCCAAGTACTTATCAAGTTCTCATGGTATTCCAGTAACCCTTACTGGAAGTAGACAAACATCCACTCGTCATGTCCCACATACGAGTTATCAGGATGAGCACATCATATTGCCATGTCCTACATGCAAAATGATGAATGCACATTATTCTTGCCATGTCATACATGCAAGATAATGGGATGATTACATACATGATAGATCATATCTATTCTTAGTGTTCATATTCTTCATAAGAATTGGACACTTTGGCCTTGGAATACTAACTCCATGAAACATTGACAAGTTTTCTCCCACTGAATCTGTGTATACTGAACCCTTCAGTACAGATTGCCAATGTATGCTTTCTCTTTTCAGGTCAAGAGGTTTTCGAGAACTATCTCTATAGATCTCTATTCCTATCACATAGGAAATATCTCTATCTTCCTTAAAATAATTTCCACTTTAGGATTTCCAATCTAGAACATTTCCATTTCACATCAATATGTGGAATGTGAATACGCTCCCACTAAATCACAGATCCCTTCTTTATATTTGACATATCAGTCAAACCTTTTGACTATATTATCAAAGTAAAGATCCAATTCTGAGTTGCTTGTACTCAATCAATCACATTGATTAGTCCATTGTAACTTATAGACCTCATTTGCATTAGTGGATTAATAAACCTTATAGGTTGTGTCATGTACACATCCTTGTTTTATTCCTCATAGGAATGCGATTTTAGTATCCATATGCCAAATGTCTCAGTCATTAAGTTGCAATCAACAAGCATCATCCTTCTCAAATGTTATCCATGTGTCTTAACATTTAAGACTTACTTGCACTTATGGATATGATCCAAAGAGTGCTACCATCAAGGTCATACCTTATGGCTCACATGGAAGCCATTTAGGATGTAATGGTTTTATATCATAACTCAAAATTTGATTCCTCATATTCATCTAGATAGTTGACTCATCATATGAACAACTCATCACATAGATAATTGAGGTGTATCTGTCAAGGATATATGAACTCACAACTCCTTGTGATTCTTAATGTCCTTTATTAGTGTGGGATATTCTTTTATTAAGAAGAATTCAGTTATTTTGATAATCATTCTCTAACTCCTTAGAGTATGATTCCTTCTTGATTTAGACATCACCATGCCTTAATCATGAGTTCACTATGATACACTATCATAATCACTCATAAGGATCTCAAACATTTGGTCCAAGTATTTCATTCATTGATCTCATCAAGAATTAATACTTTACCAAATTTGTACTTCATCTATTATAATCTTGAACACTTCAAGATATTCATATTGGTATTTCTCTAAACACCATTTGAAGTATTAGCATTTGTTCCAATAGGTATGTAAATACATCACATGTATTATACCTAATAGGATAATCACTCTCCCACTATATTAGTGAAGATTGATTAATCATGTCCAAGATATTCATGTCTCTTACTGGTTCTCTAACCAAAAGAGTCTAGATTTATCCATCATATGGAAAATAGAAATGAATTTCTCATGATTGATTCTAATTAGATTGTTTGAGTTATCTATAACTTTCAGGTATCATTTTATCTTATGCATATCAAATAACACAAGATAAACAAGGCATTGCCACAAAGATCATATCTTTATAAATTGAAACATCTCTTTATTAATTGCTATCATTGTTATACAATATGCAAAAATAAAGTGTTTCTATCTATTGGTAATATATGAAATAGCAGTTCATAACTGTATTACATGCCTTGTGGGCTGAAAATAAACTAAAGTACTATTATCTATGAATGCAACACTTGCCCCAATTATGAGTGCTTTACACTTTACATCTTGGTATCATATTCCTCAAAAAGTGTTACAAGTTTACTTTCATGACACATTTAAGTAGAGGCTTCAGTCGCCTCCTTCTTCTTTTGTTCTTCCAGATAGAGAGGACAATTCCTTTTCGAATGTCCTGACTTTTGACAATGGTGGCAGTTTCCTTTCTTGGTCACGCCTCCCTTGGCTTTGAGAGCTGAAGATGATTTGGGCTCCTGGCTAGCATCAGAACCTTTCTTAGCTTTGCCCTTGCCCTTACGCTTGGACTTGCCTTTCTTGCTCGTGATCACCATCACGGACTTAGGCTTGTCCTTCTTCATCTGTAACTCAGCTGTCCTCAACATGCCCAACAACTCTGACATTGGTCTATCAAAGTTGTTCATGTTGTAGTTCATCACAAACTGACTGTAAGATTCTGGCAACGATTGCAGTATCACGTCAGTAGCCAACTCTTGGCTCAGTGGAAATCCCAGTCTCTACAGGTTCTCCACATACCCAATCATCTTGAGTGTGTGAGGACCAACTGGATCTCCTTCTATCATGACACACTTGAACAGCGCCCTAGAAACATTGTACCTCTCTTGCCGTGCCTGATCTTCATACATGTTCCTGAGATTCTGAATCATCTCAATGACACCCATGTTCTCATGTTGCCTCTGCAACTCATGGTTCATTGAACATAGCATCAAGCACTTTGCATCAATGGCATCATCAAAATGCTTCTTGTAAGCATCCCTTTCTATCCTTGGTGCATTAGGAGCGGGTTCCTCTGGAATTGGAGTATCCAGGACATAGAGCTTACGCTCTTGAGTGAGAACAATTCTCAATGTACGATACCAGTCATGGAAGTTTGTCCCATTTAGCTTGTCCTTGTCAAGGACCGATCACAAAGAAAAGTTATTGTTGTTTGTTGTCATTTGTACTACAAAAGGAAAATGTGCAACTTTAGTCCAAAAACTCATTTTTGAATTATTTGATTGATTTGAAAAATTGACGATATAATTAGGCCTTTAATTAATTATCGCTCCCACTATTTTACTTCAAATTGATAGCCCTCACCATCAATTCAGAAGATTGCAGCATACAACCTTCTAGTGGGCAAGATCCTGAAATCCTCTAAGACATGAGTCAGCTAGGGCTGATCGCCCACAACTTAGATCTCTCAGGTAGGCAACTTTTGCCAATTGCATCATATGCAACTCTTGATAAGATGTCATATACAACTCCTTGCAATGATCATCTCCATGCCTCAAGGTGCTAGATCCTATCTAGGTCACCTTGTTAAGTCCGACCCAAAGCAGACACGATGAATATGCACCCTGCTAGGGCAGACCCACACATTCATCCTTCACGCTTCCACGAGATAGACGGTGCACCACGCTAGGGCATGCCCACACTTGGTCGATCAAGCTTTTCACATGTGTCACATTTGGAAGACATCTAAAACTTAATATTTTAATGAGGGATTTGGTTTTTATATACATATATATATCCAATCACCACAATACATAGTACGTATCATATACATGCTATATCCCACAGAAAACATGCACAAATGATAAAAAGCGATGATTATGGCCATCCTAATGTGATTTCTCGAGCCAAGAGGAATCACGGTCATCTAGGTCTACATCACATGCAACCTGTATAAGATGAACTTTGTGCCATTGCCTTCTGAGTAGATCATCTCATCACATGAATGATCTGTTCTCTCCAGCCGGTCGTCTGGGTGCCACCAGCCGATCGGTTGGCTCCTCCAACCAATCGGTTCGGCTGGTCTCCGTGCATCTCTTCATGGCTGCCACCTGCTCATCTCGCTCCTCGAACCGGTCATCAACCAGTCGGTTCACTTCTTGAACCGATCGTCTGGAACATCAACCGATCGATTCACACCTTGAACCGATCGTTTCAGCTGTCGTCAGATGTCCGCCGGTCTTCGACATAACAAGAAATAAAATCTATCCTTTTTTACATTGCTTAAAAGGGGAACCCCGAGTTACATTCGGGGGGAGCAAAGGTAGGAAAGAATCTCGAATTATTTCGAGTTACATTAGGAATAAGAGATGGAAGATCGGTGCGCAGACCGAGATGCAAGCAACCACATACAACCATACACAGATAGGGTTTATTGGCCATAACCACACTATACATCCACCACAAAACTCGTTTAAGGGTGACGCGTATCGAGTGCATTAATAATACATATCATATATGTAAATTGGGATTTGTGGATTTAGGATTGGACATGCATAAAGCCAATATTATTCACATCGTATGCAATAAATAAAGGCGACAAACCAAATTCGATCATATCGATATTCCTAAAATATAGAGCAGTTGACGTGGCTCTGATACCACTGTTGGGTTTTTAGGGGAGGCAGAGAAGGTAGCGGAAACAAAAATATTCTCCCCCAAACCCAGCATGAGGAAACACATCAACGTCTATATAATAGGAAAGGGATGGTTTGTGGAATCATACCTTGTCCCGAGGCTTGGTTGGAGACAATACCTCGCGCAATGCACGGTCTTTAACTCTGGTCTTGGACGGCATCTGTGCAGCTCCTGGTCGCACCGGGACTGATGACTCCTCCTCCTACCAGACTGTCAGATGGCAGTTGTCCTCCTGAGCGGCAGTGTCCTCCCGCCTTTGTAGTAGTCCACACGGACTACCTAGAACTCCACACTCCTTGTCCCACAAGGAAGTGGAAGGAGTCGCACCCTCCTATTGACGTACTAGTCACCAACACACTCTCCTACCTCCAGTTTCAACTGCAGTTGTCCTTCCCTTGTTGCACCTCCCTTTGCGGGAAGCACTTGCTCAGGCTCTCTCTCGGTTACCAAAACCAGAGAGAATGACAACTTGCAGAGCAGCTGGTTGCACTGATTTGTTGTCTGAGAAGCCCCCACTACCCCTATATATAGGAGGGTCATGGGACAGGGTTCTCTATCCTGGGCAATACGGGACTAAACGCAGGAGTAGAAGGGTTCGAGATTTTCCACAAAAGCAACTAACTCGCAACCTGAATCGATTGGTTCACAAGTGAACTGGTCAGTTGGGGACCTGAACCGGTCAGTTGGAGCACCAACCGATCGGTTGGGACCCATGAGCCGATCGGTTCACTTCTGAACCGGTCAGTTCGTGGTCCTGGTCGGTTCCCGATTGACTTTCCTTCTTTTATTTCTAATTGGTATCGAATACCAATCCTTGTTCCAATCAAATTGGGCAAGTGAAACGCAAGGAAAATTATCATCGACCTGACATTCCCAACTTGCTGGGTAGCACCAGTTGAACCGATCGTTTCAACACTTGAACCGATCGTTTCACTCTGACCATGATCTGATCGACTCAACACTTGAGCCGACCGGTTCAGCAACCTCAGCCGACCGGTTCAACACTTGAACCGATCGGTTGGGAGTGCAGGTTGTGCAGAATCGGTCAATTGCAATTTCAATCAATCCGATACTCCAATTAATATGTCCAACACCTTGAACAATATGATATTGAGATATCAATTGATTGCGTGTTTAATTGAACTACTAAACTCCTTTAGTAATCAATCTAAACATTGCTTGTGGACAAAACTCCTCTTCCAGGTTAAATCCTATGTGTGTGACCCTGCAGGTCCATTTCACGTTGGCAGTGAAAGTCCATAACACTTATGACTTCACAAGAAAAGAGTGGTTCCTAGTCACACATCATTGCTACCCAAGTGAAAGTAGAAAGTTGGAGAACAACTTTCATCCTACAATCCATGAATGGTGTTACAGCGAATGTATAATTCCTTTGTCACTGATATCCTGAATGAACTTGAGGCATGGAACAATCATCCTGTCAACGTTCATTCACTTTCTTGATCTCATAGTAGATTGAAGGATATATGTATGACATCAATATCACATACTAATTCACACATGCATGTGCACACCTATCTCAATCCTACTCATCAAGTGGCCTTGGATATCAAACTCCCTCAGGAGGGACAAATCCCATATCTATCACTCACCCCTCAAAAGCCCCACGTGTCAAAGCCACCCAATCATCACCTTTATAACAACCCATGTTTCAGGACTGCGTTTGATGATGTCAAAGTGTGCCCAACTAGTTGAGTGCAGTGATTTCAGGTCTAAGAATCACACACACCACCATCACTGTGAGTACTGACTGTGACTACCATGTCATGGTTCCATGTGTCAAACTCACGGTGGGTCTGTCTGGTACACTTGTTCTCTAACAAGTACCTATGTGTTTGGTTTGATATCTCTATATCATGACTAATGAGATTCTGTCATCAACCAACACCACAATCTAGTCTTGTGTGTCATTGCTGTCTATCTACCTTCCACAATGACATCCGACTAGGGACATAACAAAAATGTACAAACTCTTAGCATCCGTATGATCTCATCGTTCATGTCCTCAACCTGAAAGCATACATCATTGAGTACTGTCATTCTCTAGACATTCAATCTGTTCTATCACTATCTCATATGACTGAACCAGAAAGAATTGGAAGCTTGCCTTTGTTGTTTATCAAATCAATCTTAATGTATCCCACCAATCATCCCATGATTGGCTCTCAGGGCATACATACCAACACTTTACGGCTGTCCAGTGAGCATCCCCGGGATCTGACTGGTACCTCCTCATCATGCTGAGGGCATACGAGACATCTGGGTGTGTGCACAACATAGCGTACATGATTGATCCGATGGTTGATGCATATGTGATTTCATTCATACGCTCCCTCTCTTCACAATATTGGGGAGATTGAGCTCTAGAGATGGTGACTCCATGTAGCATGGGGATGTTGCCTCTCTTTGAGTTCTCCATGCTAAACCTCTTCAACACTTTGTCAATGTGCATTCTTTGACTTAGTCTGAGAAGCCTTTTAGACCTATCTCTATAGATCTAAAAACCTAGAATGTAGGATGCTTCTCCTAAGTCCTTCATTGATAAAGTATTCCCAAGCCAAGTCTTTACCTTCTCTAAGGCTGTGACATCATTCCCCATTAATAGTATGTCATCCACATACAATATGAGGAATGTGGTCGTGCTCCAACTAACCTTCTTGTACACACAAGGTTCATCTTCATTTTGAATAAAGCCAAACACATTGACTTCTTCATCAAATCATAGATTCCAACTCCGAGATGCTTGTTTCAATCCATAGATTGACCTTTGAAGCTTACAGACTTTATTGGCATTCTTTGGATCTAAAAAACCTTTAGGTTGTGTCATGTACACATCCTCATTTATATTCCCATTAAGGAATGTAGTTTTAACATCCATTTGCCAAATCCCATAGTCATAGTAAGCCACAATAGCAAGCATGATCTTGATGGAATTAATCATGGAAACTGGAGGAAAAGATTTCATCATAGTCAACACCTTGAACTTGTCGGAAACCCTTCGCAACCAATCTGCCTTTATAAGTTTGCACATTGCCATCCATGTCAGTCTTCTTCTTGAAGACCCACTTGCACCCTATGGGTTTTACCACTTGAGGTGGTTCCACCAAAGTCCATACTTTGCTGGAATACATGGATTCCATCTCAGATTTCATGGCCTTAAGCCATTTCTCATAATCTGGTCCCTCTATAGCCTCTAGATAAGTAGTTGGATCATAATCTATGATCAACTCATCTCCTTCCAGAGTCACAAGGTAACCAAACCTCTCAGGTTCAAGGCATGTCCTACTAGATCTACGAGGTCCTTGTATTACTTGAGGAGACTGAGATTCCACAACACCTTGTGAATCTCTATATTCCTCTTGTACATCTACCAGTTCAATGTTTTCTTGTTGGGATTCAACCTCTTCAAGCTCTATTTTCCTTCCATTGTTTCCTCTGGAAATAAATTCCTTTTCTAGGAATACAGCAGTCCTAGTAACAAACACTTTGTTGTCAGTAGGGTGCTATAAATAATATCCCCTCGTTTCCTTGGGGTATCCAACAAAATAACATTTATCGGACTTGGGTCCAAGCTTATCAGGAAACATTTTCCTAACATAAGCCTCACAACCCCAAATCATAATAAAAGACAAATCATGATGCTTCCTGTGCCATATCTCATATGGTGTCTTTTGAACCGATTTAGATGGTACTCGGTTAAGTGTAAACGCAGCGGTTTCAAGAGCATGACCCCAGAAATAAATCAGAAGATCAGCAAAACTTATCATTGATCGCACCATATCCAGTAAAGTATGATTCCTTCTTTCAGACACATCGTTATGTTGTGGTGTTCCAGGCGGATTCCATTGTGATACAATACCATGGGCTCACAGAAGGTCCTCAAACTCCTATATTAAGTATTCTCCACCTTGATCGGATCGAAGTGCTTTATTACTTTTACCAAGTTGGTTATGTACTTCATTCATGAAATCCTTGAAACTTTCAAGGGTTTATGACTTATTTTTCAACAGGTACACATAGCCATACCTACTGAAGTCATCAACGAAGGTAATGAAGTACTGACACCCATTTCTGGCATTAGTTCTAAAAGGCCCACATACATCAGTATGTATGAGTCCTAATAGATCACTAGCTCTCTCACATTTACCTAAAAAGGGAGTCTTAGTCATCTTGCCCAACAAACAAGATTCACAAGTCTCTATTGATTCATAATCAAAAGAGTCTAGATAACCATCTTTATGGAGTCTAGAGATGCGATTCTCATTTGTGCCCTAGACGACAATGCCAAAGATATGTTTTTTTTGAGTTGTTGAGTTTTTGCCTTTTGGTGTTTACGTTGTACACACTTGTCTCTAGATCTATCAAGTATAGACCATAAGACATTGGGGCACTACCATAAAAGATCCCATCTTTTGAAATGGAACACTTTCCATTCTTAATTAGAAATTCAAAACCATCCTTGTCCAAATAATTGACAGAAATGATATTCCTATTTATGGCAGATACATAATAGTAGTTCTTCAACTCTATTATTAGCCAACTAGGAAGAGTTAACTCATAGGTTCCTACGGCACTGGCGGCAACTCTTGCCCCATTAGCAACATGTATTTCAACCTCGCCTTTCCCCAAAGGCCTACTTCTCTTAAGATCCTTCACATTTGAACAAATTTGTGATCCGCATCTGGTATCAAGTACCCATGACAAAAAGTAGTAAAAGTAATCTCAATCATGTATACACTAGAAGTAGAGATCTCTATCTCTCACTTCTTCTTCCATCGTTCCTTCCATCCTCTCCATATTTTGAGTGCAGAAGAATTCAGTTTGGCGAGAGAACCATTCTCTCCCTCACCTATTTCATTGATCTCTATCAATGAACTATCCTTCTTTTTAAGTGTACATAGAGTGGATTCAAAGGCTACTGGTATATCTGGATTGTGCAGAACACTTCTCACAATCCTCAACCAGTTATGGAATTTATTCTCAATTAATTTGCCCATTTTAAAAGATGCATCTTTTGCCATTCTACAAGAGAAAATTGCATTTGTCAAAACTCCTTTTGATTTGATTTTATTTGAATAAAATTTGACGATAGTTAATTAGGCCTTAATTAATTACCGCTCCCACTATTTTGATTCAAATTGATAGCCTTCACCATCAATTTAGAAGATTGCAGTGTACAATCTTCTAGTGGGTCAAGATCCTAAAATCCTCTGAGTCATGGACCAGCTAGGGTTGTCACCCACAACTCAAATCTTCCAGGTAGGCAACTCTTGCCAATTGCATCATATGCAACTCTTGAAAGATGTCATGTGCAACTCCTTTCCATGATCACCTCCATCCCTCAAGGTGCTAGATCCTATCTAGGTCACCTTGTTAAGTCCGACCCCAAGCCAACAAGATGAATATGCACCCTTCTAGGGAAAACCCACATATTCACGCTTCCACTAGATACACAATGTACCATTCTAGGGTGTGCCCGCACTTGGCCGATCAAGTTTTTCACATGTGTCACATTTGGAAGGCATCTAAAACTTTAATATTTAATGACAAATTTGGATTTATAGGTACATATACATATCCAATCACCACAATATAGTAAGTATCATATACATGCTATATCCCACAGAAAACATGTAAAATGATAAAAGCAATGATTATGGCCATCATAATGTCATTCCTCTAGCCAAGAGGAATCACGATCATCTAGGTCCACATCACATGCAACCTGTATAAGATGCACTCTGTGCTTTGTCGTTCTAGGTTTGATCAAATCATCTCCATGATTGATCGGCTGACCATTAGGCCGGTCGGTTGGGTCCAACCAGCCGACCGACTTGTGCCTCTAACCGATCGGTTCACTGGTCATCGTGCATCTCCTCAGGTCGCCACCCACTCGTCTCGCTCCTCGAGTCGGTCATCTGGATCGCCAACCGATCGGTTCACGCCTTGAACCGATCATTTCAGTTGTCGTCAGATTGTCCTTCGTTCTTTGACATAACCAGAAATAAAAGATCTATCCTATTTTACATTTGAAAAGGGAATCCCTAAGTTACATTTGGGAGGAGTAAAGGTAGGAAAAAATCTCGAGTTATCTCAAGTTACATCAGGAATAAGGAGGTAGGGAATTAGTGCGCAGACCGAGATGAAAGAAACCATATTCAACCAAGCACACATACATAGAGTTTATTAGCCATAACCACGCTATACATCCACCACAAAACTCGTTTAAGGGTGACGTGTATTGAGTGCATTCATATTACATATCATATATGTATTTTGGGATTTTTGGATTTAGGATTGGACATACAAAAAGCCAATTTTATTCACATCGTATGCAATAAATAAAGGAGACAAACCATAATCGATCATATCGATAATCCTAAAGTATAGAGAAGTTAACGTGGCTCTGATACCATTGTTGGGTTTTAGGGGAGACAAAGAAGGAAGCAAAAACAAAATTTTTCTTCTCTCCAAACCTAGAATAAAGAAATCGCGTCAACGTCTATACATTAGGAAGGATGGTTTGTTGAGACATACCTTGTTGCGAGGCTTGCTCGGGGATGTTACCTCATGGCTTGTAGGGTCTTCACCTCCAGTCTTGGACGGTGTCTATGCAGCTCCTGGTCTCACCAAGAATGTCGGGATAGACAACTATCCTCTAAGCGGAAGAAGTCTTCCGCCTCTATAGTAGTCCAAATGGACCACCTGGAACTCCGATCTCCTTGTCTCACAAGGAATCGGAAGGAGCCACACCCTCCTCACGGCGTACTAGTCACCGACACACTCTTCTGCAACCAATTTCCTTTCTACAGTTGTCTTTCCCTCGCTGTGCCTCCCTTATCGAGTAGCACTTTCTTGGGCTCTCCTAGTTACCACAACCAGAGAGAATGACAACTTTGTAGAGAAACTGGTGTTCTGAGTTGTACTTTGAGAAGCCCCCAATACCGCTATATATAGGAGGGTTATGGGATAGGGTTCTCTACCCTGGGCAATGCGGGATTAAAGCAGGAGTAGAAGGGTTGGAGATTTTCCACAAAACAACCAACTGCACCAGATGAACCGATCGTTTCAAGCATGAACCGATTGTTTGGGGACCTGAGCCGATCAGTTCACAGCTGAACCGATCGGTTGGGGAACCTGAGGTAATCGGTTCACTTCTAAAATGATCGGTTCGCTGCCCTAGTCAGTTCTCGATTGACTTTTCCTCTTTTCTTTCGAATTGATCCAAATACCAATCCTTATTCCAATCAAATTGGACAAGTGAAACGAAGAGAAATTTCTTTTCGACCTGACTTTCCCAACTCACTCGGTTGGACCAGTTGAGCCAATTAGTTCAACCCTTGAACTGGTCGGTTCAGCCTGTCCTGAGCCGATCGGTTCATCACATGAGCTGATCGATTCACCAACCTAAGCCGATCAGTTCAATACATGAGCCGATCGGCTGGGAGTGCAGACTGTGCAAAATCAGTCAATTGCAGTTTCAATCAATCTGATACTCTAAACAATCGGTCCAACACCTTGAACACTATGATATTGAGCTATCAATTGATTGAGTGTATAATTGAACTACTAAACTCCTTTAGTAATCAATCTAAACATCATTTGTGGATAAACTCCTCTTCTGGGTTAAATCATGTGTGTGACCCTACATGTCCATTTCACGTTGGCAGTGAAAGTCCATAACACTTATGATTTCACAAGCAATGAGCGGTGCCTAGTCGCACATCAGTGCTACCCAAGTGAAATAGAAAGTTGGAGAACAACTTTCAATCCTACATTCTGTGAATGGTGTTACAGTGAATGTATAATTCCTTTGTCACTAATGTCATGAATGAACTCAAGGCATGGTACAATCATCCTTTCAACGTTCATCCAATTGCTTGATCTCAGGGTATCCCATTACAAAATATCCCATTACAATCAAGAAATAGTTAAAACATATAGATCGGAAATTGCCTTTATTATTATTCAAATCATTTACAAAGTATCCCATTACAATCATCACATGACTTGCTCTATGGGGATACATACCAATAGTTATGAGCTTTGCTTCTCTTCTTGTGGTGGCCGAAGGAGGGGTGCTTTGGAGCTAAGATCTTAAAGTTTCCACTTAGAGCTTTGGATCTTGAGGAGCTTGCTTGAGGCGGGTTACATAACTCCTAATCCTAGCTATACTACTGTCTTTTATGCTGCATGTTCATATGTGATCTTGATCGGCCTTGCATCTTGTTGGATATGTTTCTTGCTCTAGCTTGTATCCTTAATCTTGTTGGAATTAGTGGTTATGTTGTTAATAGTTGTGTGACCTTGGACCTTGTTGGATGAACTTATGGTTTAGAGTTTCCTTTGGGTAAATACCCCATTCTCTCTTTGGTTTTGAGAAGTGAGCTTGAGCTCTAGTGGTGTAGGAAAAACCCCTCTCTTCCTTAGTCATTGAGAGGTGAGTCTATACTCTAGTTTCTTGGACAACACCCTTCTCTCACCATGAATTTAAGAGGTGAGCCTTTAGTTGTTGATGACCTAGTGGAGGTTGAAGGGTTTCTAGATATGTGATGGAGGTTGGTCAATACCCCTCTCTCTTAGTTGTTGAGAGGTGAGCCAACTCTATTGATCTATTAGTGTTTGATGATGGTGATCTTGAGGTTGATGATGACCATATCGACGTGGTTCTTGTGCTCTTGCACGATATCCTTTTTGGTGCCCTGCACGATACCTCTCATCTAGGGTTTTTCTTGGATGATATGCCTTGATCGAGATGTACCTTTGCCTTAGTTGGTTTTGTGCGTTTGGACAACATGGTTCTGAGTAGTTACCTCTATTTTGTACCTTGGACGACATAGGCTAGTTGCCCGATATGATGCTTGGGTAGTGAAACCCCAATAGGTGTCTTAGTGGTGACCGAGATGTAGTGCCTAACCCAGTTGGATGATAGGCCATCTTGTGGTGCCTTGGTGTCATTTGTTGTAGTGGGTTTGTTGGGTGACACAATGTTGAGTTTGGGCGCCATGACCTTGGCCGATATAGTGATGATGGTTGCCTGATATGGAACCCTAACCCTAGTGCGCGATAGGGTCTTGGACGATAAGAGGTGCCCATATCTTACCGGACACACCTTTACACTTGGTTTCCCAATACCACCTTGTTCTTGAATGTATGATACCCTCTTGGATCAGGTTGCACGACACATCACTAGCCCTGGTTGCACGATACCCTTGGTACATGGGTGCACGACTTCAATGGTCGATATGTGTGTGGCTAAGTGCCCTAGATGTTAGAGTTTTAGTGAGGGATATGATCCTACCCGCTACCCCTTTGGGTGAGGAATCGTGCTGCCCACCACATCTCTAGTGAGGGAAGACAATACATTTGGTTAGGGTTGTGCTTAAACCGGGAAACCCTAGTAGTTACTTTCTTATACCTTGTGGATGATGGGTTATGGATGAAAGGTTGTGACCAAAGATGTATGACTAGACTATGGTTGTGTAATCCTTAAGGATGTATTCCTTGATAGTGGTCATGCTCATGAGATAAGGGCATAGTGGATGCTCATGGTCTGATAACAATAATGTAATTTGTTTACAAGATATAGCTTTGTGCTTTAGGTAGTGATAATCATGGTTGTTGATCTAGTCATGTGCCTTCAACCCTAATAGCATGATAATCATAAAGATCTATGGTTGGTGATTTATGTTATCTCCCTTGATTTGCATACTAACCATGCAGGTGTATCAGTTGGATTCATAGCCAGGTAAAAGCTATGAGATTTATGTGTTCGAATAACACTGAATGATGATAATCCTTGTTGATGAGATAACATGTATCACCCATATGATTTGAAAAGGTTTGATGACCTAGTAAAGGCTGAGTGCCTAGTTGAGGTGTTTCCTCTGATGTTGAGAAAAGGGATTGCTATCCCATGGTGATGATGTAACCCTTGAGAGGAAGTGGCATTCTGCGATGAGGGATTGAGATCCCATGATAATGTGATAATGACAGTATTAATGAACTCAATGTTGTTTATGTTTTACAACTTGGTTTCCTCAACAATCCACTTAAAATATACTAATTAATTACAGTGGAACATATCATGTAGTTTTCCCTGGCCATAGATCCATAATCGTCAGTAATTGGTGATGGTGAAACAGGTGTATCCTACGGGATTGCCTGGAGCACATATTGTTGAATATGTGAGGTTTTCTCCTAGCCGAAAGTAGGAGGATGTGAGTACAACTGCGGTTGTGTATAGAGCATGGTGAACATGCCCATGGCTCAATGATTATAGAGAATGGTGAACAGGCCCATGGCTCAGTATTATAGAAGGGTAGCCTGCGGAGTTGACCCTATGGCTGAGGCCACTCAAGCAAGAGACTATGATCCTGCTTTGGTTTTTGTACATTAACCATGAAGAGATGAGTTCATGGAGTCTGGCTCTCCCGATGACCTTGAATGGAACCGGTTTGGGGCTTCACAACCAAAGGTTGGATTTGAGCGGGACAACTCACTTCCTCAGGGCATAATGAATCATAATCCATCCATATAGAATATATTTCTTAAGGAAAAACACAGAACATTATTTGAGACCTTGCTTATATAGCTAATCTAGTTATACTTTGTACTTATGTGTACGATACTTATATTTTGTGATAAGTTCTTATAAAGCTTATCTTGTCAATCATGTTCCATAAAGAAATACTTGGTTATATGCCTCCTGGATATCTAGTAAGATTGTTCATAAAATAAGTTCTTCTCAGGATGTTGCCCTTATGATCTGTTGACATCAGTTATCTACTTTATCAGCTTTACCTGAAGTTTTATAGTTTTTTTTTTTGGGGGGTGGGATTTATGTTTCTCATTGGGACTGTGTGTCTCACCCCGTTGGTTTACAACCTTTTTAGGTGATCTTGCTAGACGTGGTGGTGGTCGTGAGGTTGCAGCCGAGCAGTAAGAAGAGCAGTAGGAGGCAAGAGATGGATATGTTGCCATTTTGGTTGTTTTATAGTAGAGTCCTAGAGTCATCCCTATACTCTCAGGTCCTCAAAGGTGTATTGATGATGTTTTATGATGTATAGCTAATGTAGCTTGTATATCCTATTGTTGGCCTATTGTGGCCCGTTATGTCTGTATAAATAAGTGATGAACTTTGGTGCTGACAGAACAACTGGTTCCTTTAAGCTGTGGACATATATCAAGGCTTGTAAATGTTTATATAACATGTTTTTCCTTGTAGGATGAGTATCTGGATGTAATAGTTCTCTTTTATCTGCTTTCCGCAAATGATTTTAATTAACTTGTATTTTCAGTAATATGTGGTTTATGGTGTTTCTGCACATCTCGTTGTGATATCTATGGTGAAGTGTCAGACTAGTTTTCATGCAGGAGACTTTATGTGGAAGATCATGCCAAGTGACCCCTCTTTGACCCGACCACTCTTTCATCATCTTCATACCTCTCCGCCTCATAAAAAGATGCCAAAGTGCACATATTAGTCGTGGCCACCTCCAAAAGTTTGGGGTGGCCACATCTTTATCTCCCCGCTTCACTCTATCCACCATATGCCCTATCTACACCAAGGGAAAAGAAACCAAAGAAAAGAGAAGCGAAAATAAAATAAAAGGATGCTCCTGTTTAAGAGCTTTCAAATAAAGAAAAGAAGAGTTTGTAAAAGCACTCCAAATCTTACCACAACCCATTCTTCTTCTTTCATACCCATGGAGCTAGGAAACATTAAACCTAGCTCACTTTATCCCTTTTCCGCAACCATGTGGGTCATTTGGCATAACTTGAAACATAAGGTTGAACGCATGAAGGTGAAACGACACTCCTATTCATCGACGATTAACATCATTATGAAACGGTCTACCCGGAACCTTATGGATGAGATATTGATAACTTGTGCAATCCATGTATTATATGCAAAGTTCATGTGCTCTGTGCTCTCTTCATGGTTGGTTTGTGAAAGTAGAAGAGGAGGTAAGTGATTTACATGTACCTAGTCACCATTGATCCCATTGAGCATTTGTCACCCATCATATTGTATTTGTCATATCTTTTGATTTTGGAAAATGGAAAAGAGATTGAGTTGGAGCATACTTGAGGACAAGTATGTTTCAAGTTTGGGGTGGTGATCCAACCCTATTCTAGGGTTGTATCTTGTGTCATTTTGTACTTTTATCACATTCAAATGCATTAGAATTACATGTTATTCTCCCCAATATGATTATCATTGCAAATATGCTTATGGATGGTCTTTGCACTGTTTTTCAGGTACTTGGACCATGCTTAGATGGAAGAGAGAGAAGGAGGGACCCAGAGAAGGCCCCAAAGTCTCCCTCAACCTACCTCCAGTGGCCAAGAATCATCCTCGAGCAAAAACATCCAAAAATGACAAAGTTAGAAGGGAAATCAAGAAGTCGAACCTCACCACGGCCGTGGCCACAATGCCACGTTCGTGGCTTTGTTGTGCCAAACCAATAGGTTGCAACAGGGAAATCCATAGATCACCCACGACTGTGGCCTCCCAGCCACGACCGTGGCCACTGAAGACAACACGGCCGTGGCATCCTGCCACGGTTGTGGGAATTAAATTGCAAGAAGTCAGGTTCAAACAGGGAATTGGCCCCACTGACCACGACTGTGGCCAAGTCACCACGACCGTGGCTGTTACTGATCAAGATTCCCGTGGCCCCTCCCCACGGTCAGCTCCAACTCCTCCAAAACGGCTGTGTTACCCAACACGACCGTGGTGCATGCTACCCACCACGACCGTGGCACTCCGCCACGGCCGTGGCCACCACCATCTCACCACTTCCTTCACCCCACGACCATGTTCACAACCCCACAGTCGTCCCCCACTACCCTCACCACGGCCGTGGTACACCCACCACGACCATGGCGATCACCTACCCTATACAACTTTCCAATGCTTTTCCTATTTTACCCCCACTTAGCCCTAGCTCCTATATAAGCACTAGATACTTCTAGGGCTCGAGAGAGAGCACCCCCTGGATGCAACCTAGCTGCTCCCTTGCCTCCATCACTCCCATCCACCTACTTCCTTGCATTTAATCCCATTTCCACCCACTTTCCACTCATAATCACCATAGAAACCTAGTTTCTCTAGGTTTCTATCCATCCATTCCACCATTTCCATGCCCTTGAGCACCTTTGGAGGAGGAGGTTCGTGGCTAGCAGTAAGGAGGTGAAGTTGGTCGAGCTACATCAAGCATCCATGGCGTTTCTTACTCTCCTTCCCTTCTTCTTTGTTCCTGGTTTGATCATGTATAGCTAAGCCCCCTTGGGTGGGCTGCTTGGGGCAAAAATGTGACTGTGATACCATGTTGGGGGAATATAATTTATAATGAACATATTTCACTTCTATGATGATTGCCTTTGCATGTATCTCATTTCCCATTACTTGTGCATGTGCTTGTTGTTTAATTACATTAATTGCTTGCCTTGTGGTGCTTGAAAACATTTGCCTCTATGGTGTTGGTTTCTATGTAGCTATCATAGGATTGGCTCCTAGGTCCCTAATTCGGATCCCTAGCTAGCCCCCTATCTTCCTACATAATTACCTTCTTCCTACATGCAAATGTGAGTTCTAAGTGACTAGTATAAGTTTGATTAATGCAATTGCCTAGGATTTCCTAAAGGCTGAGGTGGCTAGTGGCATGAGGTCAAATATCCTCATCTCTACTCCTATCCTCACCCTTGGTCCTCAATTGACTAATACCACTTATCCTAGAGACCTAGACTTGGTAAGTCCTATGAGAATTACACCTAACCCTAGTTCTCCAACTAGTAGAATAGGGTACGTTCTCATAGCACCAACCTTGTTGTTTGGTTTGGTAATCTAGATTGAAATATGCTAATTGCTTATTATGGTGACATCCCTCAATTAATGTCAAGGTCACATTCCCAAATGGCCCACCTCCTTCATCTAACTGCTTAAAACCTTAATTGCTCTGTTTGCTTGTTAATGCTAGTATAGTTCAATTGCTTTAGTAACTTCGAAAATTGCTTGGTTTTGCTCTTTAGTGTTAACTTAGGCTCTTGCTCTTGCTAGTGGTTAGTTTAGTTCTTAATTGCTTCTTGCCTTGCTAGAGTAGTGTAGCCCTCCTTGCTCTTGCTTAGTTAGTTTGATAGCTTAGTTTACTAATTTGCTTTCTCTTCCATAATTTAGTTTCCTTCTCGCATCTCTTACTTGCTCATTAGTGTAATCAACCAATCAACCTTAAAACCCTAAAAAACTTACTCTCCGCACTAGGAACATAGCTCACGCCGTCTAACTCTAGCGCCCCCTATATCTCCGCGGATCGACCCCGTACTTGCCGCCTCACCTATACTACGACACGACCTCGTACACTTGTGGGCGTAGTGTCTTAGTAGACATAGGTAGTTAGTGTGGGAGCATACAAATATCGAAAGCAAAGATCCCATCTCTCCCGTGCCTCCCGACCTCGTGGATTGCACTTGTTGCAAGCCTCTAGAGGGAGCACAACAAGCTTTCTGGCGTCGTTGCCGGGGATAGAGGCACTCGACCTAGTTAGATAGTGTAGCTTAGCCTTTCCTTTTGCCCTCATTATTGCTATTATTTATTCTTTGTGTTACTCTTGCATATTGGTTCGCTAACTTTGCATTTGTTCGTGACTTGCACAGGTGACAGTTGTGTATGCGTAGCACGCATTCGACTAGCACCGACTTGGTGGTTTACGACCCCGAGATTGGAAGAAGAAGGCATCAAGCTCACCACAACCTACACCGAGAGGCCGAGATGGCACAGAACGACCCGCCACCGGAGGTTCCACCGCCACATCGCCTGCTTCACGAGTACTTCATGCCGGGGAATTACAACTCCCCCATCGCCACTCTAGTTGACCAGATGCCAGGTCAACAGTTCTCCATCCCGCCGGCACTCTTGGGGCTTCTCCCTACATACTTCGGTATGGAGAACGAGAACCCCTACCACCACATAGATGCGTTCCTTGAAACATGCTCTACCTTCCGCACACCTTCCTCCACCGACGACTTAATCAGGAGGATGCTCTTTCCTTTCTCCCTCAAAGAGAAGGCTAAGGAGTGGTACGTCTCGAGGCCAGAGTTGGTCACTTGGAATGAGGTGAAGAACGAGTTTCTCAAGAAGTTCTTCCCCATCACCAAGTTATCCTACATGAGAAGATGCATCACATCGTTTGCCCAGAAAGACAACGAGCCCTTCCACGAGGCGTGGGAGAGGTTCCAGAAGCTGCTTCGTGACTGCCCTCATCATGAGGTTCCTCTTTGGCAGCTAGTTCAGGCCTTCTACACTGGGATTGAGGAGCAGAGCCAAAACAATGTAGATTCCTCTTACGGGGGCACATTCATTGCAAAGCCGCCCGAGGAATCATGGTCGCTGTTTGAGCATCTCACCAAGAATTCACGCCACTGAGCTTCCACTAAAGGGGGACATTGCGGCTGGAACTACACCCCTCCCCCTTCTTCCGTGGCTCCCGCACGCAATACCACCGACCCTGATATGATGAAAATGATGGCTGATATGATGCGAATGATGAAGAATCAAGTGGGTGGCTCTTCTAGCCAACCCGTAATGGCTGTGGACACTGTAGACGAGGAAGTTAACACTTTACATTCCTTTGGTGGCCGCAAAAACCAGGGCCCAATGTCACAATCCTACACCCCCGAGTGGAGGAACCACCCAAATTTCTCTTGGAAACAACATAATGAGGATGGGCAAGGACAGGGGCAGCAGAAGCCACACTACAACTCCAAGTTTGAGGACGAGGTACTAGGAAGGTTAAGGAGCCTAGATGAAGTAAAAAAAGATGTCAATGCACATGGGCAGTCTATAAACCGTCTTGAGCAGAGGTTGGACCAAATTTCTCTCTCTTTAGCTAGAAGGGAAGAAGGTAGACTTCCATCTCAACCACTACCAAATCCGAAAAATGATGGGGTTTTTCTAGGGAACACTTCAGGTGCTTATGTTCCACCATCTTACCAAGCCCCACCAAACCCCTATGCTCCTCCACCTCCTCAAGCGCCACTGAATTATCAATATGCTCCATCTCCACACACTTACCAAAAACCACCTCCACAATATCATCCCCCACCACAACAACAACCGCAACCCCAATTCATCCTTCAAAATCCCAACTCCCCTCACCAAAGGCATCCACAACCCCAACAGCCACAACCACCTCCACAAGCTCCCTCTTCTACCACCCATGAGCATGTGAAGGTTGTGACTACGTTGAGGAGTGGCAGGACCTTGGAGAGGCCCCATGGTACAGTTGTTGGCAGAGATGACACTGAGGCAGAGCAGGTTGATAATGAGATGCATATTTATGATACTGTGATAAGAGGAAGTGTTGATATCGTGATGCCGAGCAGTGATACTGTGATACCGAGAAGTGATATCGTGATTCCAGTGATACCAGTGGATGATACTGTTGATTTGGACCGATTGGGGTCCCAACTCCCTCCATATCCTGATGCACTCAAAGAGCCTTCTGTTGCAAAGAAAAAGAAGAAGCATGCAGATGATATTTTGGAGATCTTCAAGCAAGTGAAAATCAATGTACCTCTTATAGATGCAGTCAAGCAAATTCCGTCCTATGCAAAATTCCTTAAAGAATTGTGCACCTTCAAAAGAAAGACAACAGGAAGGATGCCTAAGAAGATCAAGCTCACTGAGCAAGTGAGCTCCATTCTCCAACACACCATCCCCCAGAAAAGAAAAGACCCCGGTGCTCCCATCATCTCATGTTACAACGGGGCACATCGCATAGACCAGGCTCTTCTTGACTTGGGGTCTAGCGTAAACTTGATGTCGTATGATCTGTTTACTGAGCTCCAAATGGGAGAGTTGAGGCTAGCCCATTGCACTCTACAGTTGGCCGACCGATCTGTGAAGACACCTAGTGGGCGTGTGGATGATGTGCTGGTCCGTCTTGATGAGGATACTTCTGCCTTCTTCCCAGCCGATTTTATCATTCTTGATATGGAAAAGGAAGCTAGAAAGGTGCCAATCATCCTGGGGAGACCTTTCTTAGCCACAGCTGATGTCGTGATCCATGTGAGAACTGGGACCATGTATGTTACATTCATTCACATGAAGATCAGGTTGAACATCTTCAAGTCTTCTACTACAGCCGAAGTGATAGGAGCCACCGAGGAAGATTGTTATTTAGTGGAATGCCTAGATGAGATTGTTGAAGAGTTCCTACCTGTGTGGATTGAGACTGCCACTCAAGGTAGAGGTCTTGAACCAATTGTTGAGTTCCCTGACGACGATGATGAAGATGATGAAGAGTGTGATCTAGCCTTAGTGGCCGCAAGCCAGGACTTCCCTTCTATTTTTACACCTTTAAAGAACTCCCTTGAAGCACCCCCCGTTCTTGAGTTGAAGAAACTTCCTGAAGGATTGAAGTACGCTTTCCTTGGCTCAAATGGCACCCTCCCGGTGATCATTTCTTCTATTCTCTCTCTTGAGAAATAAGATGCCTTGATGGAAGTCTTGAGGAAGAACATCCAAGCCATTGGATGGTCTATTGCTGACTTGAGAGGGATTGACTCCTGTATTTGTGTGCATCGGATATACTTGGAAGAAGATGTGAGGCCAACCCGTCAAATGCAAAGAAGGCTAAATCCAAAGTTGAAGGACGTTGTAACACAAGAGGTTGTTAAGTTGCTTGATGCAGGGATCATCTACCCCATTTCTGACAGTACATGGGTGAGTCCCATCCAAGTTGTGCCCAAGAAGGGCGGGATTACGGTTGCAGAAAATGCCGATGGTGAACTTATGCCAGTGAGAGAACAATCCAAGTGGAGAATGTGCGTAGATTATCGGAAGTTCAATGAAAAGACAAAGAAGGACCGCTACCCACTTCCTTTTCTTGATCAAATTTTAGAGAGATTGGATGGGCAGAGCTTCTACTGTTTTCTTGATGGGTACTCGGGATATTTTCAGATTGCTATGCATCTGGCGGACCAGGAAAAGATGACATTCACTTGTCCAAGTGGTACATTTGCCTATCGAAGAATGCCATTTGGATTGTGCAATGCCCCTTCCACTTTCCAGAGATGTGTAACCTCAATCTTTGCTGACATGCTTGATTCTTCACTTGAAGTTTTCATGGATGATTTTTCAGTTTTCGAGAAAACCTTTGATTAGTTTTTTCTACATCTAGCTGCGGTTCTGGAAAGATGTGTGAAAGTTTTCTTAGTTCTATCTTGGGAAAAGAGCCATTTCATGGTACCTGAGGGTATAGTTCTAGGACACCGAGTTTCTAAAGATGGGATTGAAGTTGACAAGGCCAAGGTGGGCCTTATTTCTACACTCGACCTTCCTTCCACCGTAAGACATGTTCGATCTTTCTTGGGACATGCATGCTTCTACCGTCAAATTTCAGTTTGATGACAAATGTGTTGAAGCCTTCAATCATTTGAAAGAGAGGCTTATTTCTGCTCCTATCATGCAGCCCCCAGATTTCTCTTTGCCATTTGAGATCATGACGGATGCATCTGATATGGCGGTGGGGGCTGTGCTGGGTCAACGCATTGGCCGAATTCCTCATGCTATCTATTATGCAAGCAAAACATTAGACGATGCTCAAAGAAACTATATGACTACCGAGAAGGAGTTGCTTGCGGTGATCTTCACTCTTGACACGTTCTGGCCGTATCTCTTGCAAAACAAAGTGACAATCTACACGGACCATGCTATGTTGAAGTATCTCATGTCCAAGAAAGACTCAAAGCCAAGGTTGATCCGATGGATTTTGTTGCTCCAAGAATTTGACATAGAAATTGTGGATAAGAAAGGAATAGAAAATGGTGTTGCAGATCATCTCTCCCGCCTTGATGGACCTTTTGATATGACAAGTCCAATTAAAGAGACAATGCCGCATGAACAACTCCTCTTAGTCTCATCTGTCCAAAAGCCATTGTACAAGCACATAGCGAATTTCCTAGCCAGTGGGAGGATACCGAGCATGTGGACAAGAGAGGAATGCAAGAGATTGTTTTCTATGGTAAAGAACTACATTTGGGATGACCCTCACCTCTTTAAGTATTGCCTGGACCAACTCATTAGGAGGTGCATTCTGGAGATGGAGCAGCAAGAAGTCTTATCTATGTGCCATTCCGGAGTGTGCAGAGGCCATTTTGGAGGGAAACGCATGACCCCCAAAGTTCTTCAATGTGGATTCTACTGGCCGACATTGTTCAAAGATGCGCATGACTTTTGCAAGGGTTGCTTCAAGTGCCAAAAAGTGGGCACCATCTCAAAGAGGGACATGATGCATCTATCACCTATTCTTGTGGTAGAAGTGTTTGATGTTTGGGGGATTGACTTTATGGGTCCTTTCCCTCCTTCTTTCGGGTATGTCTACATCTTGGTCACCGTAGACTATGTATTAAAATGGATTGAGGCTGTGGCAACAAGGAAAAATGATCATAAGGTGGTGTGTGATTTCATGAAATCCAACATCTTTAGCCGTTTTGGTGTTCCAAGGGCTATGATTAGTGATGGCGGGAGTCATTTCATCCACCGCACCTTCGAAGGGCTACTAAAGAGACATGGAGTTAACCATCGTGTAGCTACTCCTTACCACCCTCAAATGAGTGGTCAAGTTGAGTTGGCAAATCGGGAGATAAAGCTCATTTTGGAGAAGACGGTGCGACCGGACCGTAAGGATTGGTCACTTCGACCCAATGAAGCTTTATGGGCATATAGGACTGCATATAAAGCCCCGATTGGCACTACACCATTCAAGCTTGTCTATGGTAAGCGCTGCCATTTGCCGGTTGAGATGCAGCACAAGGCATTGTGGGCCTTGAAGATGATGGACTTCGATGAAGAGAAAGCCGGAATGAAAAGAAAGTTTCAATTGCATGAGCTAGAATAAATGCGGCATGAAGCATACAAAATGTCAAAGAACTACAAGGAAAGAACCAAGTTTGTACATGACAAGATCATAAAGAAGAAAGAGTTTGAGCCCGGCAAATGGGTATGGCTATACAATTCAAGGATGAAGTTCTTCCTCGGAAAGCTTCGTTCTAGATGGGAAGGTCCTTACCTTGTCAAGAAGGTGTACCCATCTGGGGCAGTGATCATTTGTGAAAAAGAAGGAGCTAAGGAATTCACTGTTAATGGGCAAAGGCTAAAATCTGTTGTTGAGGTCAGCCCGGACAAGGCCAACCAAGATTTTGATATAGTCATGTTTATAGAAGAAGAATCTGAGGAAGAAGAATGCTTGGACGAGGATGAGAAAGGGATTTACTACAAGGATCTTTGGAAGATTCCCAAAAAGTGAAAAAAGTCCAACAATCAATAAGCCTGGCTGAAGGCGTTAAATTTAGCGCTAGTGGGAGGCAACCCACGTGGTTTGAGATTCTCGAACCCTTCTTTTGATACTTTAGTTTTGTTTTACACAAATACACACACGCACACTTGTGCTTTACAGTTTTTGTTTGATTTTTGATGATGGCAGGTGATAGACATTAGAGAGAGAGGATCTAGAAGTTAATCGTGGTCATTCAGTCATAGTTGTGGCAAAAAGAACAAATCAAATCGAAAGCTCAAGTTTTAAAGTTTGAAAACTGAAGAAACAACCCCAAAAGGGCTGTGGAGACAGACCACGACCGTGTTGTTCTTGGCCAAACACGGTCGTGGCCCTTCACCACGGCTGTGGGAATTATTACTGCAAATTGGCCAAAGTTACAGGTTATTTTGAAGAACGGCCACGACCGTGGCGAGTCGACCACGACCGTGGTGGATGTGGCCAAGCACGACTGTGGCCCTTCGCCACGGCCGTGGGAATTATTGCTGCAAATTGGCCAAAGTTACAGGTTGTTTTGAAGATCGGCCATGACCGTGGTGAGTCGACCACGACCGTGGCATGAGGACAAGGCCACGACCGTGGCTGGACGCCACGACCGTGGTGAGGTCAGACCAGGGCTCTCTTCATCGAAAACAAGACCGTGGCACCCGCCACAGCTGTGCTACCCAACCCTGGCCACGACCATGGCCCACTGCCACGACCGTGGCCGAACCCAGTTCAGGAAAAAAAATATACTTTTAAGCATCCAAAAATGACCCTCCCCTCATTCTTTCGTCTTCCACCTCCATAAAACGACTATGGCGGAGAATAACGTGTATGTGCTCCCCCATTCACCACCAAATCCACCACAATCCACCTCCTTTTAATCCCTAATCCATCCCAAATCGATCCCCAACCTTCCCCCTCCCATTCCCACCGTCCAATCTCTCCCAATCGCATCTCCATCTCCATTTCCTTCTCCATTCCGACCACCAACTCCCCTACACAAAAACTCCACAAAAACCCTTCCATTCTTGCCCAAATCCACCACTAATCATATAACCACCATCCATACATCACTATCCTTCCATTCCACCCATAAAACCACACCCACACCACCTTCTCCACCAAATCTGAAAATCTCCCTCCTACACCACTTTCACCTCCATTTCCGCAATGAAGAAGATTGGGAAGGCTATCACAAAGGGGACGAACATCCTCACCGGAGGGAAACAACGTTCTAAAAATGCCTCCTCCGATGTGTCTGTTCCATCCCACACCCCATCACCTACCGCTTCCACCCACCTTTCCCTCCGCCGGTCGCAATCGGTGAGCGGATCACACTCCCCCTCATCCGATAGCCACCACATCACAGACGCTACCTACGCGGGAGAAGACGAAGAAGAGGAGGAGACCATGGGGGTCGACATGGACAACCTCATTGATGAGATTGAGCCGACGACCGCAAAAAGAAACCAGAGATCCAAAGTGGCGCCGTCCTCATCCAGGCTGCCTCCAAAGCCCGCACCACCCCGCCACTCGACATCCAGCGCGGCGACAAGACGTGATGTGCAGCCGCAACCCTCGCGGCAATTGTAGCATGACGAGGAGCAGTCGTCCCACTGGTACAATTTTGATACCAGCTCGGGGTCGCAATCTTATGCGATGGAGGAAGAACAAGATAGCGAGGAGGAAGAGGTGGAACTGGAGCCGGAAGGAGAAGATGTTATGACATTTTTGGAGGTATACATAGAGAAGACCCTAGGCAAAGCACCGACGGGGGTGTCGTATGGTAGAGGACATAGGAAAAAGAAAGTTGATCTTATCTACCCCGAGTGCATGACGAGGCGAGTCATCGCCACCAAGTACGGGTCTCAAAAAGTGATGGATGATCTAGGGATCAAGGATGCAGTGGAAAGGAGCTTAAAGAGAATAGGGTTGTGGGACATCCTTTTCACACCGCAGCCAACCTACGTCGCCTTGACCCAAGAATTCTTCGCTTCTCTCGAAAGGACTAAAGTGAGGGGTTGTGACGCAATCAAATTTGCCATAATGGGCAATGTGCACACCCTCACTTCCACTGAGCTGAATGGGATACTTGCTGCAAGTCCTGAAGAGGCTGTCAAGATGGATGACGGCTTGTTAGAGAAGGTGAAAGAACTGGATTATGCCTATTTCTGGGATACAATCACAGGCAGCGGCATGTACGACGCAGGAAGATCAAAAATATCCGCCATAAGCAATCCAAAGATGCACTATGTGGAGAAAGTCGTGGCGAACACAATTGTAGGGAGGTATGATAATCAAGGCTCCATTTCACAAAAAGATATGTTTGTCTTGATATCGATGTACCTCAAGAAGCACCTCGACCTTGGTGTTCTATTGATTGAGCATATGAAGTCAATACCATACAAGAGCACAAAACCTTTTGTCATGGGTGGGTTTGTGACTTCGATTACACTAGCACTGGGATACGATCTCTCGGGGTTACAAGACGAACTTGAGGCAGAGTTTGTTGACCTCAACTACTTGGTGCGCTCGCACACTATAAAGATAAAGGAAAAGAAGATGATCTATCTTACTACTAGTGTGCCGGACTTCGAGCTCGAGCTGCCATACCACGCGGTACCTCTTCTTTCCGCGTTGGGAATTAATTTCAATCTGAAAGAAAAACTTTTCAAATGGCAGCAAGAACACCCACGAGAGACGTATGCAAGGGAAGCCACTGGCGTACATGAAGAAATCACTGAATCTAAGGTACAAGGGCAGGAGCATGAACCAGAATAAGAACGGCAACCCCAAAGAATTAGAAGGAGGGATGAGGGGACATCCCAGCTGTAGCCGCCCTCAGGGAACGCCTATGACATGGCTACCATCCAGGCGCACCTTGAGAGTATTCAGAAGACTCAAGGTGACATGCAGCTTGTCCAGCAGTACATGTGGCAAGATCAACAGTAGATGCACTATCAGATCAACCACTTGTACCAATACCAACATGCCCAGGCAGCACAAAACCCCGAATGGGGTGCAGACTTTTGTGGTGGTATAGCTGGACACCCACAGGCGTATCCTCCACCCCAGGATGACTACTGGGGGAACTATTACCAGCATCCTATGTCAAGCTCAGCTCCAGACTCAGCTCCTCCTCCAGATCCTCCGCAGATGTCGGACCAGCCACCGCAGCATTGATTCTTCCCCTATCTCCCCTAAACTATAGTTTCATGCTGAGGACAACATGATTCTAAAGTTTGGGGTGGGTAGGGTGGTATGCACCGCTCTTTCCCTCTTTTTGTCATTTTGATATCACCTCTGCCATCTAGTTAGTTTTACTATTTTTGTTCCTTTGCATGACATGTAGTTGATTTTTGCATTTTTGAGTAATTTTTCAAATTTTTTGCTTTTTCATCCATGCATTGCATCTCATGTAGTTTTCTGCTAAATTTTGCATGTTTTAGCCTTTTTACCTAAAATTGTGTTTGAATGTGATTTAGTGCAATTTGGCACCTTTTTGGCCAATTTTTCCCAGATTTGATGTTTCTTGTCCAAAAAGCGTGTTTTGACTCAATCTTTACCATATTGAATGAAATTGCTTATCTTTGACAAATAGAAGATGACATACTATGATGAAGTGCTATGTGGTATCAATGAGTGACTTCTTACATGCTCTTCACCTCCCTTGGGAATGTGTTGGTTTGATTGAATTATGATCCAAGCAAGCATAGATCGTTTAATGTTTGTGGAGTTACTTGATTGATATATGGATTTCATTTGGTTCATTCATGTGATGTGATATCTATGGTGAAGTGTCTGACTAGTTTTCATGCAGGAGACCTTATGTGGAAGATCATGCCAAGTGACCCCTCTTTGATCCGACCACTCTTTCATCATCTTCATACCTCTCCGCCTCATAAACAGATGCCAAAGTGAACATATTAGCCGTGGCCACCTCCAAAAGTTTGGGGTGGCCACATCTTTATCTCCCCGCTTCACTCTATCCACCATATGCCCTATTTACACCAAGGGAAAAGAAAAAAAAGAAAAGAGAAGCAAAAATAAAATAAAAGGATGCTCCTGTTTAAGAGCATTCAAATAAAAAAAAGAAGAGTGTGTAAAAGCACTCCATATCTTACCGCAACCCTTTCTTCTTCTTTCATACCCATGGAGCTAGGAAACATTAAACCTAGCTCACTTTATCCCTTTTCCGCAGCCATGTGGGTCATTTGGCATAACTTGAAACATAAGGTTGAACGCATGAAGGTGAAATGACACTCCTAGTCATCGGCGATTAACATCATTATGAAACGGTCTACCCAGAACCTTATGGATGAGATATTGATAACTTGTGCAATCCATGCATTATATGCGAAGTTCATGTTCTCTGTGCTCTCTTCATGGTTGGTTTGTGAAAGTAGAAGAGGAGGGAAGTGATTTGCATGTACCTAGTCACCATTGATCCCATTTAGCATTTGTCACCCATCATATTGTATTTGTCATATCTTTTGATTGTGGAAAATGGAAAAGAGATTGAGTTGGAGCATACTTGAGGACAAGTATGTTTCAAGTTTGGGGTGGTGATCCAACCCTATTCTAGGGATGTATCTTGTGTCATTTTGTACTTTTATCACACTCAAATGCATTAGAATTACATGTTATTCTCCCCAATATGATTATCATTGCAAATATGCTTATGGATGGTCTTTGCACTATTTTTTCGGTACTTGGACCATGCTTAGATGGAAGAGAGAGAAGGAGGGACCCAAAGAAGGCCCCAAAGTCTCCCTCAACCTACCTCCAGTGGCCAAGAATCATCCTCGAGCAAAGACATCCGAAAATGACAAAGTTAGAAGGGAAATCAAGAAGTCGAACCTCACCACGGCCGTGGCCACAATGCCACGGTCGTGGCTTTTTTGTGCCAAACCAACAGGTTGCAACAGGGAAATCCATAGATCTCCCACGACCGTGGCCTCCCAGCCACGACCGTGGCCTCTGAAGACAACACGGCCGTGGTACCCTGTCACGGTCGTGGGAATTAAATTGCAAGAAGTCAGGTTGCAACAGGGAATTGGCCTCACTAACCATGACCGTGGCCAAGTCGCCACGACTGTGGCCAAGTCACCACGACCGTGGCCATTGCTAATCAAGACGCCCGTGGCCCCTCCCCACGGTTAGCTCCAACTCCTCCAAAATGGTCATGTTACCCAACACGACCGTGGTGCATGCTACCCACCACGACTGTGGCACTCCGCCATGGCTGTGGCCACCACCATCTCACCACTTTCTTCACCCCACGACCGTGTTCACCACCCCACGGTCGTCCCCCACTACCCTCACCATGGCCGTGGTACACCCACCACGACCGTGGTGATCACCTACCCTATACAACTTCCACTGCTTTTCCTATTTTACCCCCACTTAGCCCTAGCTCCTATATAGGCACTAGCTGCTTCTAGGGCTCGAGAGAGAGCACCCCCTGGACGCAACCTAGCTGCTCCCTTGCCTCCATCACTCCCATCAACCTACTTATTTGCATTTAATCCCATTTCCACCCACTTTCCACTCATTTCCACCATAGAAACCTAGTTTATCTAGGTTTCTATCCATCCATTCCACCATTTCCATGCCCTTGAGCACCTTTGGAGGAGGAGGTTCGTGGCTAGAAGCAAGGAGGTGAAGTTGGTCGAGCTACATCAAGCATCCATGGTGTTTCTTGCTCTCCTTCCCTTCTTCTTTGTTCCTAGTTTGATCATGTATAGCTCAGCCCCCTTGGGTGGGCTGTTTGGGGCAAAAATGTGACTGTGATACCATGTTGGGGGAATATAATTTGTAATGAACATATTTCACTTCTATGTTGATTACCTTTGCTTGTATCTCATTTCCCATTACTTGTGCATGTGGTTGTTGTTTAATTACATTAATTGCTTGCCTTGTGGTGCTTGAAGACATTTGCCTCTAGGGTGTTGGTTTCTATGTAGCTATCATAGGATTGGCTCCTAGGTCCCTAATTCGGATCCCTAGCTAGCCCCCTATCTTCCTACATAATCACCTTCTTCCTACATGCAAATGTGAGTTCTAAGTGACTAGTATAAGTGTGATTAATGCAATTGCCTAGGATTTCCTAAAGGCTGAGGTGGCTAGTGGCATGAGGTCAAATATCCTCATCTCTACTCCCATCCTCACCCTTGGTCCTCAATTGACTAATACCACTTATCCTAGAGACCTAGACTTGGTAAGTCCTATGAGAATTACACCTAACCCTAGTTCTCCAACTAGTAGCATAGGGTACATTCTCATTGCACCCACCTTGTTTTTTGGTTTGGTAATCTAGAATGAAATATGCTAATTGCTTATTATGGTGACATCCCCCAATTAATGTCAAGGTCACATTCCCAAACGGCCCACCTCCTTCATCTAACTGCTTAAAACCTTAATTGCTCTGTTTGCTTGTTAATGCTAGTATAGTTCAATTGCTTTAGTAACTTAGTTAATTTCTTGGTTTTGCTCTTTAGTGTTAACTTAGGCTCCTGCTCTTACTAGTGGTTAGTTTAGTTCTTAATTGCTTCTTTCCTTGCTAGAGTAGTGTAGCCCTCCTTGCTCTTGCTTAGTTAGTTTGATAGCTTAGTTTACTAATTTGCTTGCTCTTCCATAATTTAGTTTCCTTCTCGCATCTCTTACTTGCTCATTAGTGTAATCAACCAATCAACCTTAAAACCCTAAAAACCTTACTCTCCGCTCTAGGAACGTAGCTCACGCCGTCTAACTCTAGCGCCCCCTCTATCTCCACGGATCGACCCCGTACTTGCCGCCTAACCTATACTAGGACACGACCCCGTGCGCTTGTGGGCGTAGTGTCTTAGTAGACATAGGTAGTTTGTGTGGGACTATACAAATATCAAAAGCAAAGATCCCATCTCTCCCGTGCCTCCCGACCTCGTGGATTGCACTTGTTGCAAGCCTCTAGCGGGAGCGCACCAGCTATCGACACCTGCTGCTACCTTGGAGAACCGGGAGTGGTTTTCCATGTTTGTGGAGTCTATCTGAAGGATCGAACGGTCTATAAGGGAGAAAAGGGAGTCTATGACCAAGAAATGGCCTGCTCAGTTTTAGAAACAGAGGTTTGATACCCACAAGAAGTCAAGGTTTTCTGCGCCTTTTATAAGGCATGGTTCTAGTGCACCTTTAGAGTGGTCTCTGAGTAAGGGAAGAGGGCATGGATTTTCTCCGTCTAGATCTTACATCACAGCTTTAGTAGTAGTAACAGGGCCATCTAGGCTGTAGTTAGAGGACAGGTCATGCTATCTCTATGGAGAAATTGGGCATTTGAGGTCAAATTTCCCAAGGAAAGATGTCGAAGTGATGTAACAGCCGAGACAGAGTCAGCAAGTGTCAGATAGATAGTAGTCTAGTTGTAACAGAGGGTGAGGACACGGTCAAGCATCACAAGAACGATCGTCTTCTCAAGGAAGCGGAGGACGTGGACAGCAAGCAATGGCTCGATTCTATGCTATGAGTTAGTCGGAGGCAATAGTCAACCTGCGAGTGGTGGCATGTCAAAAGGAGTTATTTCATTTTGATTTGTCTTCTTCTTGCTTTATATCTGTTCCGGTTGACCCAGGTGGTACGTCTTCTTTTATCGCTCATAGTACACTTGATAACTGTCTTTTACCTGTTAGTTTTAAGAAGGATAGTCTATTGTTAGAAGTCCCTCTTAATGGTTCCTTTATGCTTCGAGAGGAGTTTCCATCTTGTGTTTTATCCTTTTTGGGACACAGTATACAAGTGGATCTTATACCACTTGATATGCATGGATTCGATGTGATCCTTGGGATGGATACCTTAGAAAAGTATAAGGTTGTGATGGATTGTGGTACCAAGCAAGTAGTATTTGATGAAGATGGTGAAAGATGGATCTTCTGAGGAGATAGGAAGATTGTTTCGACATGTTTAGTGTTAGCCATGGTGGCAGAGAAGTTGTTGTAGCAAGTATGTAAGGCATTCTTAGCTCATGTTGTGGATACCAAGGCAAAGGGTCCTAGCCTTAAGGAGGTGCATATTGTTTGAGAGTTTGCAGATGTGTTTCCCGATGTGTTCCCCGGTGTTCCCTCACCTCGAGAGATTGACTTTGAGATCAATTTGGTGCTAGGAACACAACCAATTGCTCAGACACTGTATAGGATGGCTCCAGCTGAGATGGTAGAGCTGAAGAAGCAGTTACCGGAGTTGCTGGATAAAGGTTTCATTAGACCGAGCACATCGTCGTGGGGTGCTCCGTTCCTCTTTGTAAAGAAGAAGGATGGATCGATATGTTTGTGCATAGATTACCAGCAGTTGAACAAAGTTATGATCAAGAACAAGTACCCATTGTCGAGGATAGATGATATGTTTGATCAGTTGCATGGTTCTACAGTTTTCTCAAAGATCGATCATCGATCTAGATATCATCAGTTAAGAATTAAGGAGGAGGACATACCAAAGTCATCTTTTAGGATGAGGTATGGTCACTTTGAGTTTGTGGTTATTCCGTTTGGGCTAACCAATGCGGCTGCTTCTTTAATGGATCTAATGAACAGGGTTTTCCGTTCATTACTAGATCAGTTTGTTGTAGTTTTTATAGATGACATCTTGATCTATAGTCAGGATAGTCAAGAGCATGAACAACATCTTCGCTAAGATTTGACTCTTCTTCGCCAACATCAGTTGTATGCCAAGTTTAGTAAGTGTGAGTTCTGGTTGAAAGAAGTGACTTTCTTGGGTTATTTGATATCTATAGAAGGAGTCAGAGTGGACCCTAAGAAGGTGGAGTCAGTTACAAATTGGGAGCAACTAAATACGCCGACAGAAGTTCATTGTTTTTTGGGTTTAGCAGGATACTACCGAAGGTTTATAAGGAACTTTAGTGTAACCGTGTTACCGTTAACAAAGTTGACCAGGAAGGAGGTACCTTTTGTTTAGAATGATCGTTGTCAACAAGCTTTCCAAGGTTTGATGGTGAAGCTAACTAGTGCTCCAGTATTGGTGCTGCCAGAGCCTGGGAAGGGCTATGTTTTCTACGATGCTTCCAAGAAAGGCTTAGGATGTGTGCTGATGCAGGAAGATCATGTGGTTTCTTTTGCTTCGTGACATCTTAAAAAACATGAGGAGAACTATCTGACACATGATTTGGAGCTGGCAGCAGTAGTCCATGCATTAAAATTTTGGAGACACTATCTTTATGGGGAAGTGTGTCAGATCTTTACAGATCATAAGAACTTGAAGTACATCTTCTCGTAGAGTGAGTTGAACATGAGACAATGTCGCTGGATGGAGTTGATCAATGATTATGACTTCACCATTGAGTATCATCCTAGTAAGGTGAACGTGGTAGCAGATGTGCTTAGCAGAAAGTCTCCTTTTTCTCACTCTATGAAGAAGGCACAGTTGAGTTCCTTGGTATGCCATAGGCGGGATATGTTCATCTCTTTGTGTCATATGAATGTACAATTAGAAGTTTCCTTGTTGACAGGACTGTTGGTAGAGATGCAAGTAAAGCCTACGTTGAGACACCAGATCAAAGATGCACAACAGGAAAATGCTTCAGTTTAGTTGATAAAATCAGAATTTGGCAGCGAAAAAGATGATGGGTTCCATGAGTCCGAGGATGGACTAGTTTGCTATCATTATAGGATGGTGGTCCCCGATGTTGATGATTTGAGGAGGTTAGTGCTCGAGGAAGCACACACATTGATGTATGACATGCATCCAGGTGTCACCAAGATGTATCATCATCTGAAGGACATGTATTGGTTGCCTGACTTAAAGAAGGATGTTGCCGAGTTTGTGGCAAGGTGTGTGGTATGCCAGTAGGTTAAGGCTGAGCATCAGAAGCTGGCAGGTACGTTGCAACTCCTGTCGATACTACAGTGGAAATGAGATCATATAACCATGGATTTCATAGTTGGTCTGCTAAGGACAACTAAAAATCATGATTCTATTTGGGTGATAGTGGATAGATTGACAAAGTCTGCTAACTTCATACCTGTGAAGACAATGTATACAATAGAGAAGCTTGCTTAGGTGTATGTGGATGAGATACTGTGTTTGCACGGTGTGCCAACAACGATAGTCTCTGACAGAGGACCCCAGTTCATCAGTCATTTTTGGGAATAGTTGCACAAAGCATTGGGAATGTAGTTGAGGTTCAGTACTGCTTTCCACCCGCAGATAGATGGACAATCTGAAAGGACTATTCAGACTTTGGAGGATCTTCTTCAAACATGTATTTTGTAGTTTCTAGGCAGTTGGGACGTGCATCTCAGTTTGATAGAGTTCGCTTACAACAATAGTTACCATCGGAGCATCGACATGGGTCCTTATGAGGCTTTATATGGAAGGAAGTGCATATCTCCTTTATGCTAGTATGAGTTGGACGAGTATCAACTTTTGGTTCCTGAGTTAGTGCAGCAGACAACAGAGAAGATCAAAGTGATACAACCACAGTTGAAAGTGGCACAGGACAGACAGAAGTCGTATGCAGATAATCGCCGACGACCCCTAGAGTTCCAGGTGGGAGATAAGGTGTATCTTCAGGTCTCACCATGGAAAGGCGTGCTGACGTTTGGACAGAAAGGCAAGTTGGCACCCAGGTATATGGGGCCATATCCAGTAATAGAACGTGTTGGCAAGGTAGCTTACAAGTTAGAACTACTGCCAGAGTTGCACAACTTACATCCAGTGTTCCACGTCCATATGTTGAAGAAAAGTCATCCAGACACAGGGACAGTGATACAGCCAGTTGAGGTTGAGCTTCATGAAGGTGTGACCTACGAGGAAGGTCCAGTGATGATTCTTGACATAAGAGTGAAGAAGTTGAAAAGGAAGGACCTGGTGCTTGTGAAAGTTCTTTGGCATCATTGTGGCATTGAGGAAGCTACATGGGAGCTCAAGGAAGAGATGAGGAGGAAGTATCCCTTGCTTTTCTCTTCAGATTTTGGGGGGAAAATCCCTTTGTAGGGATTTATAGCTTGTAAGGACCCTTACCTTTGTTTTGGGTTTACCCTATTTGCTTTTCCTAAACCTTGTGTTAAGATGCTTTCTAATCACCTGAGGTTGTGATTCGGGTTCGTTTGTGCTTTGTTGATAGTTGGAGGTGCAACTTGCCAATTATCCAAGTTTTGGGGTTGATGTGCAACTTTGTCACCTTGAGAGATGTTTTGTCTCTCCTTACATCCTCTAGGGTGTTGGGCTCGTTGCTTGAGTGGTTGTGGGCCTTGTTGAGCTTTGTTGGGATTTGCTTTGCTTTGCCTTGTTGAGTCCTTGTGTCATGCATAGGAGAGCTTGAAGCTCTGTGTCGCCTAAAGGGTTGTGTTGCCTAGGATTGTGTCACTATAATGACCCTGCCTTCCAGTAACCCCCAATTAATGGAGACTAAGAGGTCAAAGTCGTTACCCCAATTTTCCGGATCAATGGTTCGGAAAATAATCGATAATAATGATCAAATTCTACCAAACTATACTGAAAGGCTGTAATAAAATAAAACTTTGCATACCTTTTTCAAAAATTTGGATATCTACTTCTATCCACATCTGGAGTCTATTCTAACTAATCCTCCTTTGTACTTTAATTCTTATTTAATTCCACATATACCACTTTACTGTTTGTCCTTTTCAACTTGTACCTAAAACACCGAAAAATAAAACGTTGGTCGGCATAAATGAATATGTCGGTATGTGGGGAAAACAATAATCGTGCAATTAACTATAACAACATATTGCAATCAATTATGATTTAACAAATAACTTTACGTTTTCAACATAACTGCTCAATCCATACATACCCTAGCCTCTGCGTTCTCCCTATAGTGGACCTAGATGCTACCTTCCTTAAGATAGATCCCAATTAAACCCCTCATGATCCTACCTAACATGTGAATCAATTTCTAGGGTTGAGTCACATGGCACTACCCATAGGTAGCTCACTCCTTAACTCATGGTGTGCTAAAGAGTCTCATGACACTACTTGTGGGTAGACCAATTTCTAACTCTTGATAACCTGATGTCCTACTTAACAAGTAGGCCCTACACTAGTTTACCCTTTTTCATCATTAGCAAAGCCACAAAGGAGGACCACGATCTGAGCCAGTCATGTACACATATTTATGGTGATAATCATAGTCACTTTATAGTTGCATGAAGTAAAAGTCATCCAAGTAGTTATTTCAGGCAACTGATAAAATGTTTGGGAATCATTGTAAAACTAAAGTTATTAACCATAAGCATAACCACATACCTAATTTGAAGATTTCACAAGAATTAAGCAATTCCATCAAAGAAAGCAATCCAAACAAGCAATTCAATAATCACTGAATTCCTAAAAAGAATATGTACTCTATTTACTACACACTTTATCAAGAATCTACTTTATTGACTTGGATTCACTTTCTAGGGTTTCTAATCCTAATTAAGGTTTCATTAGGGTTCCTTTATATCTACATAAAACTTTTCGTTGTTATGTCCATAAAACCCTAAAACATCAGTTCTAGGTGCAAAACCCTAATTATTCATCATTATCACACTAAATACTTTTTATCATTGATTAGGTTTAGGATTAACCTATTATCACTTTTATACAAAGAATCTTGAATTATATCTCATTAAAAAAAGTTAACACCTAGATTAGAGTTTCCAAGCACACTAATGCACATTAACTTATCAAAACCATAAATGAGGTTATTTAGCCCATGGATCATCTTCTTAGACATTCAATAAATTTCGTTATTTAATAAAAAGTTAATATTCTCATATATTATCCATATTAATCATCTCTATTCCATAGAATCATCAAGTTAGGGTTGTTCTCATATTAAAGCATTAAAGTTAGAAACTTTATCTCATTTTCGAATTCCAAGAACATTCAGACTTCCTTTATATTTTTATTGGATTCTACACATTTTTCTGATCAACTTTCATATATAACATGACTTTATCGGAGTTACCAATCAATATCTACAGTTTATTTCCAAAATTAATATTACCTGAGCCAATAGGGGATCGACACGTCAGCGATACATAACCTGAGCGCCCTTTAACTCACTGGATAAGCCCTCCTTGCCCTTATGTGTCACACATCCACAGAGGGGCATTTTAGTCAATTTCCAATCCATCTTCTTCAACCCCTCGCCCGACTGGTATTGCGAGTAGGCCGCAGGGGCGGGTCAACTGTGGAGTTGACCCCGCGTTTGGGGCGCCGGAGGAGCAGGAAAAGGAGCGCTCGCCTTTGCCTGGCCCTGAAGAATCCAATGTCGATCCCAATTTGGTCTGAGTAGGTATGAATAGAGAAGAATACCAGCCCTGTTGGCCGGTAGCATATAAGAGCAAGAGAGCGAAGAAGATCTCTGGGAAATTAGAGGTCGGTACAACATGGGTTAGACTCCAAGGGGTCTAGAAAACATGATGGTGTCCTTTCCTTGGTCTCGTTTGCCCTTATATAGAGTATGGGTATAGGGGTAGCAACACTTTTACTCGAGCAACACTTCAAAGTGGAGTCCTCCTCAAGGACAACCAACAAGGTATAAGGCCTCACAACCTATTACTAAGCCTCATCAGGGTCTAAGGAACTCTTCTTCCTAACCCTAGAAGGTGAACATTTATACCATAGAGTCATAGGTACCAGTATCCTCATCCTCTCTCTGAGGTTTGGTTCCTCTAAAGGCAACCAAGATATTATCAGCCTCCAGGGGTTGTGCATGAGGCAACCACTATCATCCACTTAGGTTGCCTCATCCTCAACTCCCATTGTTCCTCATATCTCAAAGTCTAAGCTTCCAACCTTCTTTCTTGGGTCCTACTCTCTCTCTCTAGAGCTAACTCCACAACCAACCTTATTACTAAAGGTCCTCTCTCGATGAAGGTGGATCAAACTCACAAGCATACCCCGACATGGGTGAAGCCTATGTTCAAACTTATGTTTGCTCAAGATTATCTTTATGCTTATCTCATAAGCTATCCCACATACTCTCCTGGCCAGATTTTCAACCTACTATTAGCACTATTGACGTACTATGGGTGCATATTATGCCCTACTCGCAGAAGCCCATAGGGTTTCCATAGGTTCTTCACTAACCTCATCATTGAAGGAGCTATCCTTCACTCTAACATGAACGACCCTTCCCAGGGTTGGGTTGCTAAAGGCACTAGGTCATCCAACCTCACATGGATCATACCGTCATGGGTATCAAACTAAAAGCATGTCCACTCATACACATAATCTACCATGACATCTAGCTCATCATGCCATCTCGTTCTTTAACCACCACTTAGGGTTAGGGTTAGCATCATCCTCAGAGGATGTGCTAGGTCTCTACTTATAATGGAGGTATCTACCTCCAAGACTAACTTTCTCCACTCATCCTCCTGACAAGGAGGTCTAACCTAGGTCTCTCCTGAGGGCATGACAACACATGTCATATGACCTAAGAATGTATCTATTCATTATTTTATGCTTAAACTATTAAGCTTATGTCCATGGCATCTTATTTACATGATGTTCATTAATTTGGTGGAGGATTCCTTAAACCTTATCAACCTTACCCATACCTCAAGAGGGTGAGGAAAAGAGAGAAAACCATAATCCTTATAATATTTAGTAGCATTTGAGTTGAGAAAGGATGAACAAGATGAGAGAGTCCTAAAGGTATCTTATTTCAAGTCAAATCTTGAGACATTGGCCAGGAAGTCACACAAATCTGGGAGTCCTCATATTTCGACTAGTGATGTGGAGGAAAATCTTGCCAGCCCCCAGACATGATCCTTTTCTAGACACCTTTGTATTTTGGAAAATACTCTAATAACTCCCTTGGGTTCTACAGAGTTTGTAAAATTTAATAATTATTAATGATTAAATGAGGAACCTATGCTCTGATACCAAATGTAATGACCCCGCCTCCCAGTAACCCCCAATTAAGGGAGACCAAGAGGTCAAAGTTGTTATCCCAATTTTCCAGATCAAAGGTTCAAAAAATAATTGATAATAATTATCAAATTCTACCAACCTATTCTGAATGGTTGTAATAAAATAAAACTTTGCATACCTTTTTCAAAAACTTGTATATCTACTTCTATCCACATCTGGAGTCTATTCTAACTAATCCTCCTTTATACTTTAATTCTTATTTAATTCCACATATTCCACTTTAATGTTTGTCTGTTTCAACTTGTACCTAAAACGTCGACAAACAAAATGTCGGTCAGCATAAACGAATATGTCGATTTGTGGGGGAAACAATAATCGTACAATTAACTGTAACAACATATTACTGTCAATTATGATTTAACAAACAACTTTACATTTTCAGCATAACTGCTCAATCCATACATACCCTAGCCTATGTTATGTCCCTGAAGTGGACCTGGATGCTACCTTCCTTATGGTAGATCCCCATTCAACCCCTCATGATCCTACCTAATAGGTGGATCAATTTCTAGGGTTGAGTCACATGGCACTACCCATAGGTAGCCCACTCCTTAACTCATGGTGTGTTAAAGAGTCTCATGGCACTACACGTTGGTAGCCCAATTTCTAACTCTTGATAACCTGATGTCCTACTTAACAAGTAGGCCCTGTACTAGGTTACCATTTTTCATCATTAGCAAATCCATAGAGGATGACCAGGATCTGAGCCAGTCATGTATACATATTAATGGTGATAATCATAATTGCATGAAGCAAAAGTCATCCAAGCAGTTATTTTTAGACAACCGATAAAATGTCTGGGAATTGCCGTGAAACTAAAGCGATTAACCATAAGCGTAACCACATACCTGATTTGAAGATTTCATAGGCATTAAGAAATTCCAACCAAGAAAGAAATTCAAACAAACAATTCAACAATCACTGAATTCCTGAAAAGAATATGTACTCTATTTACTACACACTTTATCAAGAATCCACTTTATTGACTTGGATTCACTTTCTAGGGTTTCTAATCCAAATTAAGGTTTCATTAGGGTTCCTTTAGATCTACATACAACTTTTTTCTGTTATGTCCATAAAACCCTAAAACATCAGTTCTAGGTGAAAACCTTAATTATTCATCATAATCACACTAAATACTTTTAAGCATTGATTAGGTTTAGGATTAACCTATTATCACTTTTATACAAAGAATCTTGAATTATATCTCATTAAAAACCATTAACACCTAGATTAGGGTTTCCAAGCACATTCACTTATCAAAACCCTAAATTAGGTTATTTAGCCCATGGATCATCTTCTTAGACATTCAATACATTTCTTTATTTAACAAAAAGTTAATATGCTCATAGATTATCCATATTAATCATCTCTATTCCATATAATAATCAAGTTAGGGTTGTTCTCATATTAAAGCATTAAAGTTAGCAACCTTATCTGCTTTTCGAATTCCAATAAGATTCAGACTTCATTTATATTTTATTGGATTCTACACATTTTTTTGATCAACTTTCATATATAACACGACTTTATCGGAGTTACCAATTAATATCTACAATTTTTTTGCAAAATTAATATTACCTGAGCCAATAGGGGCTCGACACGTCAGTGGTACATAACCTAAGCACCCTATAACTCATTGGATAAGTCATCCATTCCCTCGGGTGTCACACAACCACAGACGGTCATTTTAGTCAATTGCCAATCCATCTTCTTCAACCCCTCTCCTGACTAGTATTGCGAGCAGGCCGTAGGGGCGGGTCAAATGCGGAGTTGACCCCACGTTTGGGGCGCCGGAGGAGCAGGAAAAGGAGTGCCCGCCTTTGCTTGGCCCTGACGAAGCTAATGTCGTTCCTGATTTGGTCCGAGTAGGTACAAACAGAGTAGAACACCAGCCCCGTTGGCCGGTAGTGTATAGGAGCAAGAGAGTAGAGAAGAAGAAGATCTCTGGGAAATTAGAGGTCGGTACAACATGGGTTAGATTCCAAGGGGTCTAGCGAACATGATGGTGTCCTTTCCTTGGTCTCATTTGCCCTTATATAGAGTATGGGTATAGGGGTAGCTGCCTGGGAGCCTAGAGATTGGGCATATCTACTACACACTTCCAAACTTGGTATGATCAAGGCTGTCTGAGTGTGGATTTTTCTCCAGAACTCGTTGGGATGTTTTCCCAACTCTCTCGCGCACTAGGTTGCGAGGAAATCTCCCTTGAAATTCCCCCGATACTACTGCCTAGTTCCTATCTTGGTGCAAGGTGGGTGATGATGCAGATGTCATTGTATTTTTTTTTTATAATTAAGCCAGAGGGATCTTTTATTCATCCCACCCCCTCTTGTGGGCAAACACATCCAGAGAATACATCTCCTGCTTATAAAATGCAGGTAAGGCCCAAAAAAAACAACCCACAAGAAAAGATAACCAGCAAAACAGCCTACATCACCAAAAACATAAGGTCAACTCACCTTCTTCCTATGTCATTGGATTTAAGATCAATGGTTGTCATGCCACGCGTAAAAACAAAAAATAGGGAAAATAGGATAATTCCCTTAGAAAAAAGGATTCCATTTTACTTTGGAAAAAAATCATAACTCTCAAATCGATTATCCAATTAATACCAAATATCAAAGGAAAGTCCATAAAGACTTATTCTTCTTATGTTCCAAGTTTGGAGCCAAAATACAAACAGAATAACTCCTTTTATTTGTTTTCAAGTCAATGACTTATAAGGCATTTATTTATGCCTTAAACTTACATTTTCTCTCTCCTAATCTTTTATTTTCTTTATTTTCATTCCTTTTATTATTAGAACCCATGTAGACATGAAATATTATCCAAGATGGATCCATTATCCATATTTCCACATGTTTCTTGTATTTCATTATTATCTCATATTTTCTTCTTAATAAAGCAATAGTTAATTAATCCTTTCTCTTTCTTGTTGCATTATCTTTGCAACTTCGACTCCTTGGAATCCAAGGAACCCAAAAGGCACGAAATGCACCCTTGGAGGATAATATTTAGCCTTCTAGATGCTTCTACATCTTTCTTTTATCATTATCTTACTTATTTATTTACTAAAAGATTTCTTTTTAAGGATTTCTCTTTATCTTTTATTTCCTTTTTCCTCTTTTTCTATTTCTTCCATTAGAACTCACATATAAATGAAATTCATTCAATTTTGGCCATTAGTGCCACTTTCTAGAGATTTCCAAAAACATTTCATAAATATTTTGCTTAATATCCATTATCTTGTATCTTTCTCCATTATTTGGACTTTTCTTCTCTTTTATATTCATGATTGGATTAATCTAATAATAGGAATCACAAAATTCCTATCCAAAGGGATATTTGCAAAGAAGTTCATACTTTGAAACAAATCATACAACATTTTCAATTAAATCTAATTCATAAATCTTTACATTTCAATTATGAAAACAAATGCAAAATTGAGGTTGTAACAGTCGCCCAGTGGGTTGTATCACCCAAGGTGACTACTTTGACCTTGACTAGTTTTTGTCACCATCCCTTGGACAAGTGGACGATCCTTTGTTAGTTGGTGGCATGACATGTGCATGTGGTTTAGCAAGGTGGCTTGGCTTTGGACAAGTGGTGCCTCGGACATGCACATGTGGAGCAACCCCAAGGTGGGCGCCCCATAGACCCTCTTGTATATATACAACCCTCTCATTAGTTGCTTAGCTATTTAGTTCCTTTAGTTTCTCCTTTCTCCTTTTTTGTCTGATACACCTTTCCTTGGTAGAGCAAGCTTGGTGGCCGATCTCCTTGGTGGAGTCTCCTTCTTCTACTTCCTCTAGGTGGTGGTCGAACCCTAGAAGGGTCTTGCTTCCTTGGTAAGCATCTCCTCTCCCTCCTTAGCACCTTCTTCTCCTTTCTGCTTGTTCTTCATCCATGGTGGTTATGATCTTTGGTTCTCTTCTTTTGGTGGCCGAAGGAGGGTTGCTTTGGAGCTAAGAGCTTATAGATGGTGCTTGGAACTTTGGAGCTTGAAGAGCTTGCTAGAGGCGGGTTACATAAATCCTAACCCTAGCTATACTACTTTCTTTTATGTTGCATGTTCATATGTGATCTTGATCAGCCTTGCATCTTGTTGGATATGTTCTTGCTCTAGCTTGTATCCTTAATCTTGTTGGAATTAGTGGTTATGTTGTTAATAGTTGTGTGACCTTGGACCTTGTTGGCCAAACCTATGGTTTAGGGTTTCCTTTGGGGCAATACCCCTTTCTCTCTTTGGTTTTGAGAAGTGATCTTGATCTCTAGTGGTGTAGGAAAAACCCCTCTCTTCCATAGTCGTTGAGAGGTGAGTCTATACTCTAGTTTCTTGGACAACACCCTTCTCTCACCATGGATTTGAAAGGCGAGCCTTTAGTTGTTGATGACCTAGTTGAGGTTGAAGGGTTGTCCGATATGTGATGGAAGTTGTGTAATACACCTCTCTCTTGGTTGTTTAGAGGTGAGCCAACTCTCTTGATCTATTAGGGTTTGATGATGGTGTTCTTGAGGTTGATGATGACCATATCGATGTGGTTCTTGTGCCCTTGCACGATATCCTTTTTGGTGCCTTGCATGATACCTCTCATCTAGGGTTTGTCTTGGACGATATGCCTTGATCGAGATGTACCTTTGCCTTAGTTGGTGTTGTGCCTTTGGATGACATGGTGTCGAGTAGTTACCTCTGTTTTGTACCTTGGGAGACATAGGGTAGTTTTGTTGCTATCCAATATGATGCTTGGGTAGTGAAACCCTAATATGTGTCTTAGTGGTGACTGAGATGTATTTCCTAACCCAGTTGGATGATAGGCCATCTTGTGGTGCCTTGGTGTCATTTTTTGTAGTGGGTTTGTTGGGCGACACAGTGTTGAGTTTGGGTGCCATGACCTTGGCTGATATAGTGATGATGGTTGCCCAATATGGAACCCTAACCTTAGTGGGTGATAGGGTATTAGATGATAAGAGGTGCCCATATGTTGCCCGAAACACCTTTGCACTTGGCTGCCCGATACCACCTTGTTCTTACATGCACGATACCCTCTTGGATCAGGTTGCACGACACAACACTAGCGCTGGTTGCACAATACCGTTAGTGCATGGGTGCACGACTTGGATGGCTGATATGTGTGTGGCTAAGTACCCTAGATTTAGAGTTTTAGTGAGGGATATGATCATGCCCGCTACCCCTTTGGGTGAGGGATGGTTCTTCCCACCACATCTCTAGTGAGGGAAGACAGTACCTTTGGTGAGGGTTGTGCTTAAACCGGGAAACCCTAATAGTTAATTTCTTGTACCTTGGGGATGATGGGTTATGGATGAAAGGTCGTGACCAATGATGTATGACTAGGCTATGGTTGTGTAATCCTTAAGGATGTATTCCTTGATAACGGTCATGCTCATGATATAAGGGCATAGTGGATGCTCATGGTATGATAACAATAATGTAATTTGTGTACAAGATACAGCTTTGTGCTTCATGTACTGATAATCATGGTTGTTTATCCAGTCGTGTGCCTTCAACCCTAATAGCATGATAACCATAAAGATCTATGGTTGGTGATTTATGTTATCTCTCTTGATATGCATACTAACCATGCAGGTGTATCAGATGGATTCATAGTCAGGTAAGAGCTATGATGTTTATGTGTTTGAATAACACTGAATGATGATAATCCTCATTGATGAGATAACATGTATCACCCGTATGACGTGAAAAGGTCTGTTGACCTAGTAAAGGCTGAGTGCCTAGTTGAGGTGTTATCCTCTGATTTTGAGATAAGGGATTGCTATCCCATGGTGATGATGTAAGCCTTGAGAGGAAGTGGCATTCTGTGATGAGGGATTGAGATCCCATGATAATGTGATAATGATATTATTAATGTAACTCAATGTTGTTTATGTTTTACAACTTGGTTGCCTCAACAATCCACTTAAAATATACTAATTAATTACAATGGAACATATCATGTAGTCTTCCCTGGCCATAGATCCATCATCGTCAGTAATTGGTGATGATGAAATAGATGTATCCTGCGGGATTACCTGGAGCGCATATTGTTGAATATATGGGATTTTCTCCTAGCCGAAAGTAGGAGGATGTGAATACAACTGCGGTTGTGCATAGAGCATGGTGAACAGGCCAATGGCTCAGTGATTATAGAGCATGGTGAACAGGCCCATGGCTCAGTATTATAGAAGGGTAGCCTACGGAGTTGACCCTATGGCTGAGGTCACTCAAGCAAGAGACTGTGGTCTTGCTTTGGTTTTCATAGATTAACCACGAAGAGGTAAGGTCATGGTGTCCGGCTCTCTCGATGACCTTGTATGGCACCGGTTTGGGGCTTCACAGCCAATGGTTGGATTTGAGCGGGACGTCTCACTTCCTCAGGGCATAATGAATCGTAATCCAGCCGTATAAAATATATTACTTAAGGAGAAACACGAAACATTGTTTGAGGCCTTGCTTATATAGCCAATCTTGTTATACCTCGTAGTTATGTGTACGATACTTATATTTTGTGATAAGTTTTTATAAATCTTATCTTGTCAATCATGTTCCCTAAAGAAATACTTAGTTATATGCCTCCTGGATATCTGGTAAGATTGTTCATAAAATAAGTTCTGCTCAGGATGCTTCCCTTATGATCTGCTGACATCAATTATCTATTTTACCCGCTTTACCTAAATTTTTATTGTTTTGGTGGGGGAGTTATGTTTCTCACTGGGACTGTGTGTCTCACCCCGTTGGTTTACAACCTTTTTAGGTGATCGTTCTAGATGTAGTGGTGGCCATGATGTTGTGATCGAGTAGCAAGAAGAGCAGTAGGAGGCAAGAGATGGATATGTTGCCATTTTGGTTGTTTTGTAGTAGAGTCCTAGAGTCATGACTGTACTCTCAGGTCCTCATAGGTGTTTTGATGATGTTTTATGATGTATATATGATGTAGCTTGTATATCCTACTGCTGGCCTGTTGTGGCCCGTTATGTATGTATAAATAGGTTATGAACTCTGGTGCTGACAAAATAGTTGGTTCCTTTAAGTTGTGGACATATATCAAGGCTTGTAAATGTTTATATAACATGTTTCCTTACAGGATGAGGATCTAGATGTAATAGTTCTCTTTTATCTGCTTTTCGTAAATGGTTTTAATTAACCCGTGTTTTCGGTAATATGTGGTTTATGGTGTTTCTGCATGTTTTCGTGTGGCATCTCGTTGTCTGTACGATAGTAGGATGTGGCGCCACAAAGTCCACCCTTTTCTTTGGTACAACTTATCTTGTCCCAAGTAACTAGGGCTATATGGGAGCCTCCCCATATGAAGTTTATGATGGTGTTTTCAAGTCTATCACAGAGTTGTAGAGGAAGCTGTACAATTTACATGACATAGGTGGGCATGGATGCTAAGGTGGCTTTTGCTAAACATACCCTACCCGCCAGGGATAGGCTCCTTGCTGACTAGGCCAAGATTATATTAGACATTGTATTGAGAACTTCATTGTAAGTAAGCTTTGTTACCTTGTGGTGTAAGATCAGGACTCCAAGGTATTTCCCTAGATCTTCAGTTGATTGGAACCCGACTAATCTTCTAATTCTTCTTCTCAAGGCCGCGTCAACGCTTCTTGAGAAATAGATACGAGTCTTCATCTTAGATACTTATTGGTTGGAGGCAAGTTGGAAGGCTTTGAAACATTCTTTTATCACCTTCATCTGTCTCACAGTTGCTTGGGAAAAAATATTAAATGATCCACGAAGCAAATTTGGGAGATTTGCGGTCCCTTGATTTTTTAATCATAGGAAACCAACAGAGTGTGAAAAAGTCCTTTATTCAGGAAATAAATTAGGCTCTCACGTAAAGGTTGTTGGCACATGTAGGTTGATCCTTGACGACAGAAATTTGCTAGACGTAGAAAATACCTTTTATGTACCAAACTATAGTAGAAATTTAGTCTCTGTTTCTAGACTATACAAATTAAACTATGGTTTCTTTCTTCAAAGTGGAAAATTATCATTTTATAAAAACTTCAATTTAATTAGTACTAGTGCTTTATTAAATGATCTTTATCAAGTTAAATTAAGCCCTCATTTTGAGCAATCTCTTACAGTCTAGCATAATGTTATTGGTAATAAATGCACATTGTTAGATGAGCAATCATCACTTCTTTGACACTGATGGTTGGGATATATTTCCAAAGAAGGAATCCAAAGATTAGTAAAGGATGGAATTTTAGGCCCTTAGACTTTATTGATTTCAGAACATGTGTTGAATGCATAAAGGCTAAGCAAACCATCACTTCTAAAATGGGTTCTAAGAGGAGTAATGGAACGTAAGAAATAGTTCACACAGATATTTGTGGACCTTTTCGACCTTGTTTTACAAGGGAAAAGTATTTTGCAACCTTTATCGATGACTATTCATGATATATGTTCCTCTACTTATTGAATGAAAAAAGTGAGGTTTTTCAAGCCTTTAAAGACTTTAAGGTTGAAGTTGAAAAACAATTAGGTAAAGTGATTAAAGTAGTCAGGCCAGATAGAGGCGGTGAATAATTTGGGTGGTTCACTGATATGGGACAAAGGAAAGGACCACTTGCACATTTCTTTCAAGAAGAGTTTCTTGTACCTCAATGTACAATGCCAAGCACACCAAATCAAAATGATGTAGTTGAAAGAAGGAATTCAACACTAAAAGAAATGGTTCGTGCAATGCTTTGTAATTCATCCCTTCCTTCTACAATATAGAGAGAGGCTTCAAAGATGACATTGCATGTATTAAACAAGGTTCCTAGTAAGTCTGTCCAGAAAACCCCATATGAATTATGGACAAGAAGGAAACCATTTTTGAACTACATGCACATATGAGGATGTCATGGAGAAGCTAGAATCTACAATCTGCATGAGAAGGCATTTGACCCTAGAACTACTAGTGGTTTCTTTATTAGTTATCTAGAAAGGTGAAAGGGTTGTAGATTTTACTATCCATGTCACCCACATAAAATAGTTGAGACGGGAAAGGATAGATTTTTGGAGGATCATCATCTCAATGGGAATGACCTACTTGAGAATATTTCCTTTGATAAAATGCAGGATAGTTCTACTACACCTGTACATAATCAAAGTCACAAAGGCTATCCAATTATTGTTCCCATGATAAATTATCAAATGGATGAGAAAATTGAAGTAGATAATGTTCCTAATTAGGTTGTAATTGAACAAGTTGAACATACTCATGATGAAGAACAACCTAAGGAGCCTGCAAGAGATGCATCATCTAATCCCAAATTAAGAAGATTCACAAGACCAAGAAGGTCTTCCATCCCATCTGATTATGTTGTATACCTTCAAGAGACAAATGTAGACTTTGAAGATATTGATCCCTTATCCTTTTCACAAGCAACAAATTGTGAAAATTCCTCTAAGTGTCTTGATGCCATAAAGGAGGAACTAGCATCCATGAATAAGAATTAAGTATGGGACCTTGTACTTATACCAAAGAGTATTACACCTATTGGTTGCAAATGGGTCTTTAAGACCAAAAGGAACTCAAATGGTGAATTGAGAGGTACAAGGCTAGATTAGTTGCGAAGGGTTTCACACAAAAGGAAGGCATTGATTACAAAGAAACCTCTACTCTAGACTCATCAAAGAGCTCCTTTAGAGTAATCATGGCCTTAGTGGCTCATTGATCTTGAGCTACACCAAATGGATGTGAAAATGTAATTTTTGAATGGGGATCTATCTGAAGAAGTCTATATGGAACAATCAGAAGGTTTCATTGATGAGAGTAGTAGTCATATGGTTTGCCAACTAAAGAAATCAATTTATGGACTTAAACAAGCATCCTGACAATGGTATATAAAGTTTAAGACCATTATGAACACATTCTTCACCTACTATTGGATCATGATTGGGAAATGAGGACATCATCTTTGAGCTCACACATAGAAAGTAAACCTGGCTGCCAACTTTTTGTATATAAAGTCGAGATTTCTCTCACATCAGTTGATCTTTGCTCGAGATACTATCTCCACCAGTTTTCCTATCAAAATCCACATCTAACCATACCCTAATCTAGTTTTATCCTAGATAATTTGAGAAATGCCCAGTTCTTGGGGACCAAGTTTCTCCACACCATTCACACAACAACCTTAACCATGAACCTTATATATACCTAAGCCACCCTAGGGTTTCATCTCACCCTGAATAAACATTCTCCATTGGCAATTTCTCCTTGTGTTGTAATTTTAGTTGTTGTGACGACCCCAATTCCTGCATACTTTCCATAATGACATTCTATAGATATGCGTGCACTCAAATCTATAAGATGTCAAAAAGGAAAATATAAGGGATTGTGATAGTCAACAAACTTATAATAAGGAGCCAGATCATTATTCATAACATCATTAATTATCCACTCAAACCAACATTCATAAAGATGAAAGTCATAACACATTATCCAAGAAGAGAAAAACTAGTACTATGGAATGAAAAGTAGATAGGATATAGAGCATCCTATACATCATATAGAGAAAAGGAAATAACTATCTAACATAATTAAAGATGAGAAGCGACAATATAGCTAGTTATTCTCCATGATGAATTATTTAATAGCTTTTGGTACTCTTAGATGCATTATTTGTTCCTTGCACCTAGAAAATACAAGAAACAAAATCATCAACACAAGATTTCTATGTGGTTAAATTATACAGTGCTATACTATTATATTTCAAAATATTTGAAGAAAAAAGAAAGAAAAGGAAAACCATTATTTAAGGCATAAAATTAGGTCAATCATCTTTTACGTATATCTCTAGATGTAGTTGTACTACTATTTATATCAACACTTTATCATACATCTAGCATGGGCAATTTATCATACATCCATACTGGGCAATTTATCATACATCCATAATGGGCAATTTAACATACATCTATACTGGGCCATTCCTCACCTCTTAGGCTATGGGGTTATGCTGACTTCAATAGCTAGAACTCATCAAAATTCTTTTATGTTCCTTTAAGTTTTGGTGAAACATACAATACTGGTAAGCATCAAATAATTTATAAAAAAATAGATGCATCCAAGGTACATTATACCGTTATGCAACCATGGAAAACTAGTCTTATACTTGATAAAAACCAACATACATTGAGTCTTAGATCTGGATTCCAACAATTCTAGAGTATAGAGTAGATTACCCTGAAATAGAGATAAGGACCTAAAGTTATTACGAGTGCTCATCATACCATATTAGGGTACTTAGGATTATTAGGGCTTTGTCCTTTATTTGGGGTTACTTTCATCTGCTATGGTTAGATCAGGGTTCTCTTTGACTTTTATCTTATTTATAGGGTCATGATGTCATATCTCGAAATTAGGGTTTCATGTAAGAAACGGTAGGCAATAACAAAAGTATATAAAAAAGGATTCATTTATTTCTAGGGTTTCCATATAGGTTTATGTCATTAAGGATTCTCCTTTTAAATTCACATGATACATCATGCTCAGGGTTGAATCTAGGGTTTTGAGCTAAAAAGGATCAGAAGGGGTCATGAATGAAATTTGGGTTTGTATTAATACATAAAGGTACATATATTTAGAGAGAGAAACTGAATCTTAGGGTTTTTAGATAATTGTCCATACATGATTAGGGTTTCGAGACCAAAGAGGATCAAGGACATGATTAGGGTTTTAGATGTCTGCATATCATATCTCAACAATGGATCATTATTATTATATAATATAATAATAATAATAATAATAAAATGATCATTAGGGATTTAGGCTACTATTTTTGAAAAAGGAAATGGATTCAGTTTAAAATAGCATTTTTACCAGATCTGACTAGATTGACTGCTCAGATTGATCAAAGATCTCACGAGCTCAATCCCAGTTTACTGAGATGGCACTTGTTGATTGGTCCAGATATGCGAGTGGCCCCACTCTAGCTTGCGTTGACCTATGACTCCCTTAGGTGATATGGCAGCTCATGAGTCATCCACTTAGGTCCACGCTAGCACCGCATCCCTACCTCCTTCTCCTCTGGTTTCCTTTCTCTAGTAGCTCAGAGTAGACTCCGGTGAGAGTCCTACTCGCAAGGTGTTGCCCTTGTCAGAATGTGAAGGTGCTGGTACTTTTGCGAGGTCATGCCACACTCGAGCATCCAGGTCCCATCCCAAGGATCCCTCTGGAGAAGCCTACTTACACAAGGATGGAGTAGGTCACCAGTGAGATGGGGTTCAAGGATGGAAGGGAGCCTAGGACCACAAGGGCTCGCTATAAAGAATCTTTGAGGTACGACGGAGCTGATGTTGTGGTGGATTGGGTGCGGGGAAAGATGTGGGTGTAGGACCGTGAGGTGTTCTGGAGGTTGAAGAAGGGAGTGAAGAGGGGTGTTTAGGGTGGTTTTGCTAACAATTGAAGGTAGGGAATGAGGAAAGGAAGGTTGTCGGAGCTTGGGGGTCCTTAAATAGGTGTGAGGGGGTCTAAAAGAGAAAGCCCTAATAGCGCCGCTGCCGGAGTGAGATGCGTGAGTACCCAGGGGTTGGTTCTATGTGATCCAAGGATTAGAGAGAGGAAATTAGGGGTTCTTTAAGTTAGCTTGACAAGAGGAGTCTATACTCCAAAGATCTCACTTAGATAGGGTCAAATCTATTAGATTGGAGTTGATGGAATCTGGCCAAAGCTGGCCGAGATATGCAAGAGGAGGAAGACGAGGTCAAAGTCATCAGATCCTTACTTGATCCACGATTCACCTCATCTAATAGTTCAGAAAAAGGATGGTTATGCGGGTTAGCTAAGGTAGCCGCATGACTCATCAAATGTCACACATTTGATTAATTAGACTCACAAACTTGTGTCCTTGGTTTGATAAATGGTATAAAATGCATCAAATTCAAAGTATTATAACTCCTAAATGGTATAAAATTGAGGTTCAAAGTTGAATGTTTCTAATGGTTTTTGACTAAGTACACTAATACCTATAATTCACCTTCATATGAAACCAAGGTTAGAGTTATTTTGAAATTGGTGATTCCTTTGTAATCAAAAAGTGAGGGACATGGTTGAGGGTATTATTGGAAATAAAAAAATAATAAGAGATAAAATAATGTGAATACTCACTCTGTCACATTCTCCCCTCCTTTTAAAGATTTTTTTCCTCAAAATTCAAGCAACTTGAAAGAGATGTGGATATTTTTGCTCGAACTCAGACTTGAGATCCCAGGTGGCATTTGTAAAGAGTGTGAGACCACCTCCTTACTAAAATATGGTAAACAAAACACATTGTAAAGCAGCAGAATAAAAATTTTCTGACTATATTCAATTTCATATAAAAATTGTACAAAATACATCAAAAATCACCCATTAAGGGTTACATCATCATACACAACTAGGATCTAGATTGAGCGAAGTCTAGACTACTCCAATTTTGTCTCCAAACAACATATCCATCAGCTAAATCCATGCCAACGCTAAGATCTACATGCCTTATCCATCACCTTGCTCCACATCTGGGTGGTTGGGAAAGCACCCAACAAAAGGGAAGGAAAAACAAGTATGTCTCACTAAACTATACTTAAATGGCAAGATAAGTAAAGCATGTAAAAGTAGGCTAGGGTTCATCATAACATGAAGATACAAGAGAATGAGGCTAAATATACAAGAAGCTTTCAATAGATGCTTGCCATAAATAAGATATAATAAAAGAATTGCAGGCATGATTACTATTGACTATCTTAACTAAGTAGGGTTGAGGCACCTACCGGAACTTCAACCAAAGTGTGAGGGGAGAATAAGACATTACCAATCACCTACACATATTTCATGTGCGGGGGAGAATAAGATGTTCCCCAGGGGAGAAATAACACATTCCCTAACTATGGGTGGTTGTACATAAGTACCACTACTATAGCTAGTTAGTCTAATAAAATCAACATGCTAGAAACAATGGCAAGTAATAGCATCATTTAAATAGAACATGGCAAAGGGGTACCAAGACCCAAGAGCAATATTCCAAAACTTATTATGAGGCAAGTATAGCAAAAGAATCAAGAACATAGGATGCATGGTTCAAATAAAGCCTCATTAAAGGAAATTAGTTCAAGTCACAAATATTCCCAACTTAGGTGTAAAATGTACATACCTTTAATATTGATTTCAATTATCAACTTGAACCACTTAATCAATTCCATATTCCACTTTTCCTAATATTAACACCATGTTTATGTATTAGAACTATATTCATTCCTTAAATGCTTAAAACCCTAAAGTTACTAACTTTTTGCATAAACCTTCAAACTAGACTCTAAAAACATCACCATTCTCTTAGTTAGGTTCTTATGATCAAAATAACCTATAGTTTTGTATATTTTTGAGATATAAACTTTTCAAGGTATTTTTCAGGTTTTTAAGTTAATTAAATCATCCTCAAAAAAACGTTTTCAAAAACATCAGAATCAGGCATCAAAAATATTTATATTAGAAAGCTCATCTTTTTTTATTCCAGAACATATCTAACTTTTATTTTTTGACCAACAAATCAAAAGATACGAATTTTCTAAAACATACCAATGATAACTTGCCACGTAGGCACTTCATTTGAAAATAGAGACATCGAGAGAGAGAGGGAGGGGTGGGGCCTGCTGCTTGGCCAATCACCATCGGCCAAGTCGGCGACCCACCTCACTGGCTACTAATCTAGCTTTGATCAAAGCCAAAAGAAAAACAAAGCAAATGACAGAACTACCCTTGAGTGATCACATAGAAGGAAGAGAGAACGCGAGCGAGGGTAGAATGTAAAATGCATGGGGGTCATCTTCCCCAACACCCATGTGCCATGGCCGGCGTGCGCAAGTAGCTGCTTGGTAGGGATATTGGGTGAATGTTGAATACGAAACCAATTTCGATATTCAAGTACTCGAAAGAAAGAAGAAGAGATCTCGTACCTGATGGTTCTCTTAATTGCGTTGAATGTCGTGTGAGAAGTGAGAGAAGGATGCCGCAAGCTCTACATCTTTGGCGGATCATCGACAGTCAGAATGACAACAAATCGAACAATTGGAAGTTGGGTTGAGTCTCAATCGTGTCGGAGCACGTAGGGGTAGGGGTATTTATAAGCTATGGTGTCTAAGTTATGGTTTTGATACCCAAGGTAAGAGAAATCTTCGGCCGAATTGGGTATTTCTCAAATCTTTATCAAAACATGGGAATATTGGAATAATTAGGAGCAAAATCTTACAAGGAGTCCGTAGAAAACAAAATAGTTGAATTTTGTTGAGAAACGAGGGAGATATGGCCATCTGAAAATAACAAAAATGTGGATTACTATTCACGCATGTCCAAGGTAGGAGATGACATCCGATCATTTAATACAACCTCTAGAATTTATTCTTTTGGTGCATTTAATGCATAAAAATTTCTATAATTATTTAAGGATGCACACAAAGTCCAAATAAACTCAAATTTTTTATATTTACTGATTTTGGGGTGAGAAATCCGAATATAAAATTAGATTTGCCTTTTGAGAAAGTTTTTTTTGATAACGGGCGCTCCCCATTTTATTAAGTAATCAAATCATTTGCAATCAGTACAAGTATCTGATCCTCGAAGCCCTCCCTAACACAGTGAGGGTTAACAAAATATCAAGTGAAAGAAGCCAAGGCATGTGCTACTCTATTACCTTGCCTCCGAACAAAATGAAAATTAAAAGAAAGGAAACTAAGAGAAAGATCTATGATGTCACGGATGATGATCTCCTCATATTCGCGTTCGCCGTTCCCCTTCTTTACTGCCTCTACCAAAAGCAAGCAGTCTGTCTCCACCACTATATCCATGTAGCCTTCCCTGAGAGCGAGTTGCATGTCGTGTAAAATAGTTGTACCGTTCGCACTAAGCACTGAGTACGGCTTCTCTATCCGACACTAGAAAGTCCACAAAAGCTATCAGTGCTCATCCCTAATGGTTGTGTCGCAACCATTATCATTCATCGTGGTGAGAGACACATCAATATTGATCTTCACGCTACTCGGTGGTGGTCGTTGCCATGTAACTGGTCCATGCACCACTACTGAGTGTGCCACTGCTGTGTGATATCGAGGATAATCTGCCACCAAGTCGATGAAGTCAGCCGCAAGTCCCGAGAGATAAGGTGGGTGATCGTCAAAAAGTGCTTTGTTCCTTGTTGTCCATGCCACCCACAGAAGACTAGCTCCCTCATTCCTGCACCGGCCATCCCCCTCTGCAAGCAAACTCCTCACAAAGCTCCCCACATCATGTGCCTCCAACTGCCCCGTCCAATCAAACTCACTCGTGACCCAAATCTGCCTGGCCCGAGCACAGTGCATCAATGCATGGGAAATGTCCTCTCTTTGGGTGCAATGTTAGCATATGTCATCCTGTGTCACCTAATTCCTCATAAGCTCTACCTTGGTGGGGGGAATGTTCCTAACAACTCTCCTGACAAAGTGTCTCAGCCTTGGCATCCAACTCTGCTTCCAAAGTTTCTTCCATAAATCTATGTCCGCACCATCTACTAAGTCCACTCCCGCCCGAAGAAGAAAGTAAGCACTACAGACTGAGAACGTACCACTACTCTCCCTCTCCCAAAAAAGGTTGTCTTCTCTATTCCTCTGTGATAGAGGGATGTTGAGGACTCTCCTGGCTATGTGTGTAGGAAAACAAGTCTCCACTGCTTCCGTATTCCATCTCTTCGGCCCTTTACAAATCAAATCATTCACTGTCCTATACTCCACCAGTCCCTATATCAAATACATGTGTACAGTGCCTTTGAGTTGTGGAATCCACCTATCCCTGTATATGTTTATGCTTCCCCCATCCCCCACCCACCAAAGAAAGCCACTCTTCACCTGCTACAAAGCTCCCCAAATATTCCTCCAAGTATAGCTGGGTTTCCCGCCCAACTTCACGTGCAGGATAGATAAGGACCTAAAATATTCTGCCTTCCAGATCTGGGCCACAAGGGAATCACTGTGTACTACCAACCTCCACCCTTGTTTAGCTAGTAGTACAAGGTTGAAGGCTTTCAGATCCCAGAACCCCATTCCTCCACAATCTTTGGGCCTGCATAACTTCTCCCAACTCATCTAGTGAATCTTCCTCTCCCCTTCTTTTGAACCCCACCAAAACCTTGCCATCATTGCATGTATATCATCAATAAGACCTTATGGAAGCTTGAAGATGCTCATAAGATACGTCGGGATAGCTTGGATAATTGCCTTGATCAACACCTCTTTGCCTGGCCTAGAGAGAATTTGTTCCTTCCATCCCTGTAACTTCTTCCACACTCTATCTTTTATCACAACGAATACAAGCTTCTTCGATCTCACAACCACCTTAGGGATTCCAAGATACTTTTCATGTTTGTCCACCTCCCTCACTTGCAGTCGGTTCTTGATCAACTCACGTCGTTCTCTAGTGACGTTCGCACTAAAGGACACCTATGTCTTCTCATAGTTGATTTTCTTCCCGGATTCCCTCTCGTATTAGCTGAAAACTTCAGCTAAAGCGGAGTATTCTTCTGAGGTAGCCCTTGTGAACACAATCCTATTATTTGCAAAAAAGAGGTGAGTAACTCGTGGTGCCCATCTGCAAATTCTCATCCCATGAATTTTGTGTTCCTGTGCTGCTTTAGACAAAGAAAAAGACAGTGCTTCAGTGCAAAATAGGAAGAGGTAGGGAGATATAGGATCACCTTGGTGAAGACCTCTAGATGGATTTGAAGATCCCCTCCTACTGCCATTGACGATGAACTTGTGGGAAACGCTAGTAACACACTCCATCACTTTGGACCTCCAAGTACTCGACACTCCCATCCTTCTCATGACCTTATCCAAGAAAGGCCACTCGACCCTATCGTAGGCCTTGCTCATATCCAACTTGAGAGCCATCAATCCTTCTTTCCCCTTCTTCTGGTGCTTCATGGTGTTGAATGTTTCATAAGCTATAAGGGAATTATCTTTTATCATCCTTCCCCCTATAAAAGCACTTTGATTCTAAAAAATCATGTCATGCAACCACAGCTTGATTCTGTCATCCAGAACCTTAGTAATGATTTTGTAAGATACATTGCAAAGGCTGATTGGGCAATATTCTGATAACTGGACCAGGATGTTTGTCTTGGGAATGAGAACAATATCTGTGTCATTGATATCCAATAAACTCACCTCCCCTTTCCACCATTTAGAGATAAAGGATAACAGACTGTTTTTAATAACTCCTCAGAATTTCTGTTAAAAGATAACTTTCATCCCGTCAGGACCCGGGGCCTTGTTGGGATGCATTTGTTGCAGAGCCTTCCACACCTCTGCCTCTGTGGGAACATGATCTAAATCTGAAAAAATAGCTTCTGGCACCACTCATAGCATCCCTTCTAAAAACTCATCCATTTCTGAAGGATTTGAGTTGGTGAAGAGAGAGTTGAAGTAGGATGAAATAATTTCAGCAATAACCTCTGGTTCCGTGTGCCAACTGCCATCCTCTTTAAAGAGTCCACCTATAGTGTTTCTTCTCTTTATTTGGTTGGCTTTATGATGGAAGTATTTAGTATTCCTATCGCCGTCTTTCATTTCATTGGTTCTGGCCCTGGATAACCAATATATCTCCTCCAACCGTTGGAGTTCATGCAACTCTTTGGCTAACGCCTCGCATTCCTGTAACATATCATGAGAAGGCGGTCGGTTCTGTACTTTGGTAAGCCTCTTTTCTGTCTTGAGTACCCTCCTTTTTATATTTCCAAATTTATTTGCCGCCCATCCTGCCAACTTTTCCACACATATCTCTATCTGCCCTGTGAGGCCTAATGTGTGGTTACTGTCCCATGCCTGTGTGACCACCTCCTTGCACTCCGATGAATAAATCCAAAAGGTTTCGAACCTAAACCTTTTCCCCATCTAGCCCTACACCTATCTTCTGCGTTCCTCCCACAAAAGAATTTGCCCATGATCAGAATTAAGAATAAGAAAGTTTTTCACCGTTTTGATATTGAAGATGTCACACCATTTCCTATCTGCCAGGAACCAGTCCAATCTTTCTATAATAAGGTTGTCTGCCTGCAAACCATGCTTCCAAGTGAACTTGTTCCCAGAAGAGCCCAAGTCCATCAACAGACACATGTCTATAGCCTCCCTGAAATTGCGCATCTTCCATTCACTCCTTGGTTGTCCTCCTTTCTTCTTAGCATGAGACAAGATTTCATTGAAGTCCCCACCTTGCACAATGGGCCACCTAGCCTGACCACATATATCCTCCATCAGCTGCCAAGTAAGATGACTGTAACATCCTTGACATGGGTTATGTACTAACCCTAGGTGTTTTGCTTAATAAAGATGAAGAGATGTTTTCTCTTATCTTTTGAAAAGTAATTAAGGCTCTTGAGGAACTTATATTTCAATTTCAGTCCATTTTGAATAATGTTGAAACATTGTTTTGTTAATTTTGAACTTAAGTGAAAATTACCCAAGTTGAGGGGTTAACTTTCAAATTTCATATGATAAGATGTTCCTCTGATGTTGAGACATCATAAGAATGAATATTATGTAGTGGTATGGTTTCCACAAGCTTGGGCATCAAGATAAAGCTTATAGAGCAATCCTTGTGCATTAAAACCTAGTTTTGGTGTAATGTGCAATTTACCCAAAATCTAGGGTTCAATATGCAATATATCACCTCTAGAGGGTCTCTCATGTTTTCTTGGAATCAATTAGAGCAAATAAAATGAGAGGGGCACCTCATTTGAATTGTTTTGGAGGAGAGAGAATCTTGACATTAAAATAATCAAGATTTAAGCATATAAGGAACTTTATTTTAGTTTAATGCAAAAAGAAATAAATTAATTGATAAGCCCTTCAACCAAAAGTTGAAGTATGTGTTTGCAATAGATTTGGAAGAGCTTGTGCCTTGCTATGGCACAAAAAGGTCTTGGTTGAGTGGAAGCCACTCACATTAAGATAATAAAAAGTAATATCCACTAAAACGTTGGATATTAATATAAAACTCTTTAAGGTGCTCAATTTATTTTCCATTAATTCTTGGATAATGGAGGGATTTTGCAAGAAAATGAAGGTGGCTTCGTGTCCAAGAAATGGAGGGGGATTTTATGGAAATTATTTTGGAATTTAAAGAAAACAATCCCATTTTCTCTTTCCTTAAAAATCTCTTATGTATATCTTTTTCCAATACACATAAGGATTGTTTCCTTAGTTTCCTTTTCTCATCTTTGCTTTGGATGACCAAGGAAGAGCTTAGGAGCAGGAGAAGGACGACCAAAACCTGTTGGTAAGGTTTTGAACATCTCCTACCTCGGATTCATGGTCGAAACCCTAAACCAATGGTTAATTCTTGGTTTTCTTCACCCGATTTCCAATTCTAGCTAACATGCACATCCAAAGGCTCAAGAACGGACCTTGGGAAGTTGCTGGAACTCCATCCACCATTAGATCCGTGGAGATTTGATCTTGGAGATCAGATTTGAGGTGGGTTTTATAACTCAAACCCTTAATCATTGCTATTTCACTCCTTACTTCAATAATTGTTGGTAACTTTTCTTCTTTTTGGTATTCTTTTGACTCATTGTTGAAGTTCCCATGAGAAGTGGTTGCTATTCTTGGTTGTTATATGGAGTATGATGATTACATCATCTTATATGTTTATCCAAGAAAAATACCAGGTCAAACGGTCTCCTTAGTTGCCCAAACAGTTTCCCAAACCGTTTGGGAGCAAACAGTTTCAATCCATTTGAGATGAAATGGTTTCACCAAACCGCATGAGGCCAAACGGTTTTAGACCGTTTGGAGGTGTTGACCAGGGTTGACCATTTCAGAATTTGTTTCTAATAATGTTTGTTATTGATCCACTAAATATAATTGATTAGTTCCAATTGGCTCATGAGTTGAAGGTCCACCAATCACCAAAACCCTAATCGGGTTGAGTGCTGGTTTCATAATTGATTGAGTTTGAAACTTGGGTTGATTGACCCAAACGGTTTGAAAACCGTTTGGGGATCACCCAAACGGTCTCAATACCGTTTTGGGGTTACCCAAGACCGTTTGGAGGTCTATGGTTGAGTATGGTTAAGTGTTTGAAGATCCAAAGATATGGTATGAACCCTAATGGGCTAAGTGTTGATTTTGCAAGTGATTGAGATGATGTTTTGGGTTGATTGACCCAAACGGTTTCAAAACCATTTTGGGATCACCCAAACAGTCTCAAGACCATTTGGTTATCACCCAAGACCGTTTGGAGGTCTATGGTTAAGTATGGTTGAGGAATTGAAGGTCTAAAGATATTAAGTTGATGTACAATCAATTGCTGATTTGCTGACCAATCCTAGGATCCAAACCTTAATTGAATGGCATGGTTAATGATGATGTGATGGGAAAACGGTATCAAGACCATTTGGAAGTCATCCAAATGATCCCAAGACCGTTTGGGGGTCACCCAAGACCGTTTGGAGGTCTAGGGTTGACTATGGTTAGGTGTTGGAAGATCTAAAGATACCAAGTTGATTTGCAATCAAATGCTGATTTGGTGATCGATCTAGTGATCCAAAACCTAATTGGATGACTTGGATTTGAGTGATGAGATGGGAAAACGGTCTCAAGACCATTTGGAGGTCATCCAAACGACCTCAAGACCGTTTGGGGTCAGGTCATTTCCATTTTGGATGATGGACCAATAGTTTTAAAGTAACTAGTTTCACATTGAATATTGTTGAAGGATTATCAATTCCAAACCCTCATTCAATTGATTCAAACCCTAACTGAGGGTCAATTGAGGGTTAAATCAGTTTAAGGTTGACCTATTCAACTCAATTAAAGTATAGTGATAGGTCCAATTGATGATTGGTGACATGAATTCAATGGTTGAAGGAACCAACATTGGAAACCCTAATTCAATTTGACTTGTTGAGACTAATTTTGGTCCTTGCAGTTTTGAGGAGGTTTGGACCAAACGGTCTCAAGACCGTTTAAGTCCAAACGGTCTTAAGACTGTTTGGGACCAAACGATCCCAAACAGTTTGAGTTCATGCGTTTTCAAATGTTACTTTAGCAAACGGTCTTAAAAGTCAACTTTGGGCAAACAGTCTTCACCACCTACTTTACTAAACGGTTTCAGGTATGCTACCAAGACCGTTTGAGGTCTGATTTGGTCAAGACCGTTTGGGGTCTAAGTGACCAAGACCGTTTGGTGGATAATTAATCATAACCGCATGGGTACTTAAAGTGGTTAAAGGACAAGTTGATCAATTGATTAATACATGATGTAATCAAAGATGATTATAGTATTTGTGTCCTAATGAGGTAGGGTGATTAGTGCCCTTTAAATAGTTAAGCTTTAATAATCATGGTGATAATGATATGACCCATGATGTCAATTCTTTTTCAAGATTGAGTTGACTTAGCCTTATCAAGGCTAAAGTAAATATCATCCTATAGAGGGTGAGAGAGAGAAAAGACTTCCTACATGAATGATAATCAAGTTGTGGACTTCCAATATGAATGAATGTCTAGTTAGGGTATGATCCATCATAGTGAGATCATGAAACCCTAATTATTAAGGTTAATGAATCATAACCCTAATTGAGGGCATTGATAGGTAAAATCCTAATATATGATGACATGATAAACCCTAATTTAGGGTACTTTGATGATCACTCCTACTTGAAATGAATAGTAAACCCTAATCTAGGGTGATGTAATGTGAATAGTAAACCTAATCTAGGGTGATATCATGATGAATAGTAAACCCTTATCTAGGGTGATGCAATTTGAATAGTAAACCCTAATCTAGGGTGATATGATGTGAATAATAAACCCTAATCTAGGGTGATGTGAATAGTAAACCCTAATCTAGGGGGATGAGATGTGAATAGTAAACCCTAATTTCAAATAAGGTAAATAAGAATGTGTAACCCTAATTCTGGGCAATACTTTATAGCATGAAGCTCTAAGGTTGGATAATGAAATGATGAGTCATTTATCCTATTTGAGCTAAGGGGTTGATTAACCCTAATCGAAATGAAAAGGGAAACCCTAACCCTAGCAAGGGTATAGTGGTGTAACCCTTGAATAATGATGTCATAATTGTTTTGCAATATGATGATATGAAATTGATGTATCTGTTATCATCTATACTAATAATGCAGGTTTTATGATATATTGAATATAGCCAGGTATGAGCTATGATGCTTTGTTTATTGAAAGTATTTTATGAGCTTTGTAAGCAATGATTTTCTATGTTGCCTAGTGAAAGGTAACAAAAGATATTGATAGGTTGTAAGAGCCATGTGAAATACCTGCATTGCAATTATCATGTTTACATTGATAGATGACTTGATAGAAATAAGTTACCTGTCAAAGTTGTAACAAGTATTTTGATGATCTCAGGGTTTGAACACCCATATTCTGGAATCATGATGAAGAGATGATAAGGGATTAAGATCCCAATGTTGTTAAAGTTGTGAAATGAACTTGATAGAATAGTACTCATTCTTTATAGTAATTGTTATAAAGGTTTATGTTTGAAAACATGCCTGATGCTAAAAGAATGTTGTAATGTACTTAAATAATCAAGAGAAATGATATCATGTAGAGCCCTGACCATAGATCCATCATCGTCAGTAGTTAGGTGATGATGAAATAGGTTTTCCTAAGGGAACTCTTGGAGAACATACTTTTGAGTATGTGGGGGTAATGAGCGTGTATATCCTTACGCCCTAATGGAGGAATTGATGTGAGAATATCATTAAATCTCACAATCCTTCATTATATGTATATGTTGGGATGATGTATCACTAATCTTCCGATGATGATGTTAATGCCTAATCAAGGTGAGATAATAAGAAATCTCTCGATTGCGAAGAGAGTACAACATGCCACTGTAACTCTAATAGAGAAGTTGCCTGTATACCCTGGAAAGATATATAAATGGCAGAGACACAAGATGTCCTGCATGTTGTTCCTCACGCTGACCGAGGAAGATGAGGTCATGGAAAATCGTCTCTTCTATTGACCTATGTATGGTACCGATTTCGATTTTGCAATGGTCAGTTGGAGTATGAGCGGTATACCTCATCTCCTCAGGGCGTAAGTATGATTGTAAAACATAATCAGTCGTGTAGCATATTTTCTTAGGGTTGAATTACCAGAATCAATGGTTGATGATACATGGTCTATTATATCGTAGTTGGATAAATGATATACATGTTCTTCATATTCCTTACTGAATAAATGCTTTTCTTCTTTATCAAGCTATAACTGGAATGAATTGTATAGAGAATACTGCTCTACTTATCTTAATCAATGACTTACCTGCTGTTGAATATTTATAATTCTACTGCTCAGTGTTATTCTATTATCAACAATAACAATGTTTCTGGCGGAGAGTTATATCTCTCGCTGGGACAATTTTTCAATTGTCTCAACCCTGTGGGATTCAACTTTTTAGGTAGACCCCAAGGAAGAAGAAACCCTCCAGTGGGTGAGCAACAACAACAACCACAGCAGCAGTAGTAGCAGCAAAAGCAAGGACAACAGTGATCCTCAGGTGGAGACAATGTTTGTCAAATATTGTATATATAGAGAGTCCTATATGTCGTCTCTGTACTCTCAAGTCCTAGGAGTCAGTAGATGGTTTGATATAGATCTGAGATTTTTGGCTTGATGCCTCGAGATTTTTGTATACTGACCAAAGTAAGTTATTTACATTCTGATTCATCAGTACATCTCTGTATCATGTCATCTCAAGAGTCATAACATTGACTGCCCAATTAAACTGTACATAAGAGTTTTACAGTTTGTGGATTTCTTTGCAAAAAGTTTTAAATTTTTAGTGATTTTCAGTAATTCCGCTGCTAATAATTCGCTTCCGCATTAGTTAATCCTATTTTCACAAGTTGGAATCCACAAGTGTTGGTATCAGAGCTCTAGGTTCGTTGAGTCTACAGAGACATAAGACTAGGGTTGTTGAGTATGTTCTGGTGTCTTCTAGTCTATCTGATAGTGTCTTCTGCTCATATAGGAGGAGAAGAGAAAACTAAAGATGTCTGGATCACATGATGAACATGTTGCTGAAAGTAGTGTCGCTCCACCTGGAGGAGGTGCAAGTGACGAAGGAAGGGAGGAACATGTGCCTAAACTACCCCAATTCAATCAAGTTGACATGGGGAATCCAGCCTTCCAAGCCATGTTCGGGAAGTTTATAGCTTCCATGACACATATGACTGATAGGATGCACATACCTACACCTAGGGTACCTACCCATCAAGAAGGACAAGGAGCCGACAAGACGTTTGAACGAGTATGCCGGGTTGGAGCTACGGAATATGTTGGGACAGTTGACCCAGCAGATGCTGACATGTGGTTAACAGAGTTAGAGAAGGCCTTTAGAATCTTGAACATCCCAGAAGTTGAGAAGGTTAGACATGTTGTGTACCTTCTCAAGGGGATTGCTGGTCACTGGTGGACCATAGAGGAAGGGAAAAGGCCAGGTGTGGAGATTGAATGGGAGGTTTTCAGACGGGAATTTGTTAACAAATACTTTCCTAAGACGTTCCTGGATGAGAAAATCTCTCAGTTTGAGAGGTTAAGACAAGGACCAATGAACATTAGTGAGTACGAGGCTAAGTTCATGGAGATTTTGCGGTTTTGTCCATATACAACCACAGATGAAGAAAGAATACGATGTTTTGAGAAGGGATTAAACGTTGAGTTGACCACCCCTGTATCTACTCTGGAGAACAGGGAAAGATTTGTTACTTTTGTGGAGTTTGTCAGAAGAATAGAGAGGTCTATGACGGAGAAGCAACAGACCAGGGACAAGAAAGTGTACCCCCAGTTCGCAGGATCCTCATCCAAAGGTTTCAAGAAACCGAGGTTTTCCATGCCTACACCACCACCTAGATTCAGTACCCAGATGTAGTGGACATCAAATACGGGTAGAGGATGAAGTTTACCACCAGAAGGAGCTCGTAGCTCAGCATCTGTGTCGGTTACAGGACCATCCAGACCTCAACAAGGGATCATAAGTTGTTTCATATGTGGAAAGATGGGGCATCTGATGAATGATTGCAGAGCCTGAGTGGCAAGTGTGACTCAACCTCAAAGGCATAGTCAACAAGGTTCTCAAAGGAGATAGTTTCCAAGTGGAGCTGGAGGTCGTGGACAAGAATCTCAAGCTGGATCATCGACACCCAATCACCGAGCACCGAATCAACCACAGGCGACGGTGAGATTCTATGCGATGAATCCACCTGATGTAGTGATCAACTCTCAGGTTGTAACATGTTAGATGAAAATATTTTATTCTGATATGCCTACATCCTGCATCGTATCTATTTTAATTGATCCGGGTGCTACACATTCCTTTATTACTTGAAGAGTGATTCTTGACTGCAATATGACATTTGGTCATAGGGCAGAGAGTTTGAAGTTGGAGACTTCTTTGATGGGATCAGCCGTGTTGCGGGAGGTGTGTTCTCCCTGCATCCTTTTTCTTTTCTGAGCATCGCATTCAAGTGGATCTTATACCACTTGAGATGCATGGGGTCGATATAATCCTAGGGATGGATACCTTAGAAAGGTATAAGGTTGTCTTGGATTGTGAGTCCAAGCAAGTTGTGTTCACATATGATAGTGATACATGGATCTTTCAGGGAGATAGAAAGATTCTTCCAACCTGTCTTGTGTCAGCTATGGTAGTTGATAAGCTGATGAGGCAAGGATGCTTTGCATTCTTGGCCCATGTGGTAGATACCACTATGGAGAGTTCTAATCTTGCTGAAGTTCCTATAGTCAGGGAATTTGAAGATGTATTTCCTGAAGAACTTCCAGGTGTACCTCTGCCCCGAGAGATTGATTTTGAGATTAATCTAATTCCGGGCACGCAGCCAATAGCACAAACACCGTATAGGATGGTGCCTGCTGAGATGGAAGAACTCAACAAACAACTATAAGAGTTGCTTAAGAAGGGTTTCATCCGACCAAGCACTTCACCTTGTGGTGCTCCGGTCCTCTTTGTTAAGAAGAAGGATGGATCAATGCGGTTATGCATTGATTACAGGTAGTTAAATAAAGTAACAATAAAGATTAAATATTCTTTGCCAAGGACTGATGATCTCTTTGATCAGTTGTGTGGTGCAACTGTCTTCTCAAAGATAGATTTGAGGTCGGGATAACATCAGTTGCGTATTAAGGAAGGTGACATACCTAAGTCTGCCTTTAGGACAAGGTATGGTCACTATGAGTTCATAGTTATGTCGTTTGGACTAACTAATGCACCAGCTGCATTTATGGAACTCATGAATAGAATCTTTTGACCTTTTCTTGATCAGTGTGTAGTCGTCTTCATAGATGACATTCTGATCTACAGTAGAGATGCTCAACAGCATGAGCAGCATCTTCGTCAAGCTCTAACTTTGCTAAGAGAGCATGAGTTATATGCTATGTTTAGCAAGTGTGAGTTTTGGTTACCAGAAGTTTCTTTTCTTGGACACGTAATATCTGCTTCAGGTATACGTGTTGACCCTAAAAAGGTAGAATATGTCCTACAATGGGAAAAACTGAAGACACCAATGGAGATTCGCAGTTTCTTAGGGTTGGTGAGCTATTATAGGAGGTTCATTAAGAACTTCAATTATATAGCTTTACCCTTGACTAAGTTAACCAGAAAGGATGTCCCTTTTGTCTGGAATGACAAGTTTCAGCAATTGTTCCAGTTGTTGAAGGAAAGACTGACAAGTGCACCTGTGCTGGTGCTACCTAAGCAAGGGAAAGGGTATATAGTTTTTTGTGATGCCTCTAAGAATGGAATAGGATGTGTGTTAATGCAAGATAAACAAGTGATTTCTTTTGCCTCTCGACAGCTTAAGAAACATGAGGACAATTATCTGATACATGATCTAGAACTAGTTGTTGTAGTCCATGCCTTGAAATCTGGAGACATTACCTCTATGGAGAAACATTCCAGATTTTCACAGACCATAAGAGCCTAAAGTACATCTTTGCTCAGCCTGAGTTAAACATGAGGCAACGTCACTAGATGGAGTTAATCAAGGACTATGATTGTACAATTGATTATCATCCAGAGAAGGCCAATGTGGTTGTTGATGCTTTAAGCAGGAAATCAACAACACCAGCCCTAGAGAGAGCACAATTAAATTCTTTGGTGTACTCTAGGAGGGATATGCTTATCTCTTTAAGGCAAAACAATGTACAGTTAAAAGTATCATTGTTATCTGGGTTGTTAGCTGAGATGCACATAAAACCTACTCTGAGACAATAGATCAAGGAGGCACAACAAGCTGATGCAGTAGTTCAGCAGATTAGGTCAGAATATGGTAGCGAGAAATGAGAAGGTTTCCATGATTCAGATGATCAGGTAGCCTGTTATCATGGTAGAATGATAGTACCTAATGTAGATAACTTAAGGAAGTTAGTCCTGGAAGAAACTCATTCTTCAATGTATGCTATGCATCCAGGAAGCACCAAGATGTATAGTAACTTGAAAGAAATGTATTGGTGGCTTGGATTGAAAAAGGATGTTGTTGAGTTTGTTATGTGGTGTCTTGTGTGTTAGAAAGTTAAAGCTGAACACCAGAAGCCTACAGGAACAATGCAGCCTTTGCCTATACCACAGTGGAAGTGGGATCATGTGACCATGGATTTTGTGATTGGGTTACCCAGAACAGCCAAAGGTCATGATTCCATCTGGGTAATAGTTGATAGGTTGACAAAGACAACACATTTCTTACCTGTTAAAACAACCTATTCTGCTGAGAAATTGGCACATTTATATGCAGATGAGATAGTGCGACTGTAAGGGGTCCCAGTTACCATTGTTTTTGACATAGGTCCCCAGTTTACAAGTCATTTTTGGGAGCGAAATCATAAAGCCTTAGGCACACAGTTAAGGTTTAGTACAGCCTTTCATCCTCAGACAGATGGACAATCAGAAAGGACTATACAAACCTTGGAGGACTTGGTTAGGGCATGTATCCTCCAGTTTACAGGAAGTTGGGATCTACATCTAAGCTTGATAGAGTTTGCCTATAACAACAGCTATCAACACAGCATTGACATGGAACCTTATGAAGCTTTGTATGGTAGACATTCTAGATCTCCCCTATGTTGGTATGAAATTGGTGAATATCAACTTTTAGGTCCTGATCTTATGCAACAGACCACCGAGAAGATTAAAATAATACAACAATAGTTAAAGATTGCACAGGATAGATAGAAATCTTGCACTGATAAGCATCATAGACCTTTAGAATTCCAGGTTGGAGACAGAGTGTACCTCAAAGTCTCACCTTGGAAGGGAGTTCTTAGGTTTGGAAGGAAAGGAAAGTTAGATTCTAGATTTATGGGGCCTTATCCAATCATTGAACGGGTTGGAAAGGTAGCTTATAAGCTGGAGCTACCACCTGAGCTGGAAAAGTTACACTCAGTGTTCCACATTTCCATGTTAAGGAAATGTTACCCTGATACAGAATCAGTTCTGCAACTTATGGAAGTAGAATTGAATGATGATATATCCTATATAAAAGGACCTATGTTGGTTCTTGATAGAAGAATCAAGAAGCTGAAGAAGAAAGACATTAGTCTTGTAAAAGTCCTCTGGAATCATCGCGGCATTGAAGAAGCTACATGGGAACTAGAGGAAGAAATGAGTAAGAAATACCCTACTCTTTTCTCTTAAAACGTTTTGTTAATGATATCGGGGACGAAATCCTTGTAAGGGGTGGATAATTTGTAACATCCCTGACCTGGGTTATGTACTAACACTAGGTGTTATGATTAATAAAGATGATGAGATGTTTGCTCTTATCTTTTCAAAAGTAAATAAGGCTCTTGAGGAACTTCTATTTCAATTTCAGTCCTTTTTGAATAATGTTGAAACATTGTTTTGTTAATTTTGGACTAAAGTGCAAATTACCCAAGTTGAGGGGTTAACTTGAAAATTGCACATGATAATATGTTCGTCTAATGTTGAGACATCATAATAATGAATATGATGTAGTGTTATGGTTTCCACAAGCATGGGCATCAAGATAAAGCTTGTAGAGCAATCCTTGTGCATTAAAACCTAGTTTTGGTGTAATGTAAAATTTACTGAAAATCTAGGGTTCAATATGCAATATATCACCTCCAGAGGGTCTCTCATGTTTCTAGGCATCCATTAGACAAAATAAAATGATAGGGTAACCTCATTTGAATTGTTTTGGAGGAGAGAGAATCTTGACATTAAAATAATCAAGATTTAAGCATATATGGAACTTTATTTTAATTTAATGCAAAAAGAAATAAATTAATTGAGGAGCCCTTCAACCAAAAGTTGAAGGATGTGTTTGAAATAGGGTTGGAGGAGATTGTGCCTTGCTATGGTACAAAAAGATCTTGGTTGAGAGGAAGCCACTCACATTAAGATAATAAAAAGTAATATCCTATAAAAGGTTGGATATTAATATAAAACTCTTTAAGGTACTTAATTTCTTTTCCATTAATTCTTAGATAATGGATAGGTTTTGCCAGAAAATGAAGGTGGCTTCGTGGCCAAGAAATGGAGGGGGATTTGATGGAAATTATTTTGGAATTTAAAGAAAACAATCTCATTTTCTATTTCCTAAAAAATCCCTTATGTATATCTTTTTCCAATACACATAAGGATCGTTTCCTTAGTTTCCTTTTCTCATCTTTGCTTTGGCTGACCAAGGAAGCTCTTAGGAGCAGGAGAAGGACGACCACAACCTGTTCGTAAGGTTTTGATCATCTCCTACCTCGGATTCATGGTGGAAACCCTAAACCAATTGTTAATTCTTGGTTTTCTTCACCCGATTTCCAATTCTAGCTAACTTGCACATCCAAAGGCTCAAGAACGGACCTTGGGCAGTTGCTGGAACTCCATCCACCATTAGATCCATGGAGCTTGGAGATTGGATATCATATTTGATGTGGGTTTTATAACTCAAACCCTTAATCATTTCTATTGCACTCCTTACTTCAATAATCTTTGGTTACTTTTCTTCTTTTTGGTATTCTTTTGATTCATTGCTGAAGTTCCCATGAAAAATGGTTGTTGTTTTTGGTTGTTATAAGAAGTATGATGATTACATCATCTTAGATGCTTATCCAAGAAAAATCCCAGGTCAAACGGTCTCCTTAGTTGCCCAAACAGTTTCCCAAACCGTTTGGGAGCAAATGGTTTCAAACTGTTTGAGATGAAACGGTTTCACCAAACCGCATGAGGGCAAACAGTTTAAGATGATTTGGAGGTGTTGACCAGGGTTGACCATTTGGGAATTTGTTGCTAATAATTCTGGTTATTGATCCACTAAATATAATTTATTAGTTCCAATTGGCTCATGAGTTGAAGGTCCACCAATCACCAAAACCCTAATCGGGTTGAGTGCTGATTTCATAATTGATTGAGTTTGAAACTTGGGTTGATTGACCCAAACGGTTTCAAAACTATTTGGGGATCACCCAAACGGTCTCCAGACCGTTTGGAGGTCACCCAAGACCATTTGGAGGTTTAGTGTTGAGTATGGTTAAGTGTTTGAAGATCGAAAGATATGGAATGAACCCTAATCGGCTAGGTGTTGATTTTGCAAGTGGTTGAGATGATGTTTTGGGTTGACTCACCCAAACAATTTCAAAACCATTTGGGGATCACCCAAACGGTCTCAAGACCGTTTGGAGGTCTAGGGTTAAGTATGGTTGAGCAATTGAAGGTCGAAAGATATTAAGTTGATGTACAATCAATTACTGATTTGGTGACCAATACTAGGATCCAAACCTTAATTGAACGGCATGGTTAATGATGATGTGATGGGAAAACGGTCTCAATATTGTTTGGAAGTCATCCCAATGATCCCAAGACCGTTTGGGGGTCACCCAATACCATTTGGAGGTCTAGGGTTGACTATGGTTAGGTGTTGGAAAATCTAAAGATACCAAGTTGATTTGCAATCAAATGCTGATTTGGTGATCGATCTAGTGATCCAAACCCTAATTGGATGACTTGCATTTGAGTGATGATATGGGAAAATGTTCTCAAGACCATTTGGAGGTCATCCAAATGACCTCAAGACCATTTGGGGTCAGGTCATGTCCATTTTGGATGATGGACCAATAGTTTTAAAGTAACTAGTTTCACATTGAATAATGTTGAATGATTATCGATTCCAAACCCTAATTCAATTGATTCAAACCCTAACTGAGGGTCAATTGAGGTTCAAATCAGTTGAAGGTTGACCTATTCAACTCAATTGAAGTATGTTGATAGGTCCAATTGATGATTGGTTACATGAATTCAATGGTTGAAGGGACCAACATTGGAAACCCTAATTCAATTTGACTTGTTGAGACTAATTTTCGTCCTTGCGGTTTTGAGGAGGTTTGGACCAAATGGTCTCAAGACCGTTTAAGTCCAAACGGTCTCAAGACCATTTGGGTCCAAATGTTCTTAAGACCGTTTGGGACCAAACGATCCCAAACCGTTTGAGTTCATGCGTTTTCAAATGTTACTTTCGCAAACGGTCTCAAAAGTCAACTTTGGGCAAACGGTCTTCACCACCTACTTTACTAAACGGTTTCAAGTATGCTACCAAGACTGTTTGAGGTCTGATTTGGTCAAGACCATTTGGGGTCTAAGTGTCCAAGACCGTTTGGTGGATAATTAATCAAAACTGCATGGGTACTTAAATTGGTTAAAGGACAAGTTGATCAATTTATTAATACATGATGTAATGAAAGATGAATATGGTATTTGTATCCTAATGAGGTAGGGTGATTAGTGCCCTTTAAATAGTTAAGCTTTAATAATCATGGTGATAATGATATGAACCATGATGTCAATTCTTCTTCAAGATTGAGTTGACTTAGCCTTATCAAGGCTAAAATAAATATCATCCTATAGAGGGTGAGAGAGAGAAAAGACTTACTACATGAATGATAATCAAGTTGTGGACTTCCAATATGAATGAATGTCTAATTAGGGTATGATCCATCATAGTGAGATCATGAAACTCTAATTATGAAGGTTAATGAATGATACCCTAATTGAGGGCATTGATAGGTAAAATCCTAATAGAAGATGATGGTATGATCTTAATTCATAATGATGACATGATAAACCCTAATTTAGGGTACTTTTATGATCACTCCTACTTGAAATGAATAGTAAACCCTAATCCAGGGTGATGCAATGTAAATAGAAAACCCTAATTGACCAGCCTAAATCGCGCGTCCTAAAATTGGAGGCGTATTTGGGGTAGTCGAGCCTTCGCATTTATAACCCGAATCCTTCTAGGCCCCTGCAACTTTGTTTACGGGGTCAAAGTAGTCATACGGGGTCGAACACAGGGACAAGGTGGGTTGTGTTGACGACTCTGAATCGACACTCTACACTCCGGTGGATATAAAGAGATAATGAAGTTCCCCGAAGGGAACAACCAGATGTCACGATTAAATCAAGGAAAACTATCTCCAACTGGAGTTACGAGAAAGATTAAGATTTTGTCATTTAGCATTTTTTTAGGAATTTTCATGCAACATAGAATAGGAAGGTAAACTGCAGTTAAGGCGTAATGCAAGGGATAAGACTTTTAGAAAGATAAGCGGTAGCAGTAACACCCTGCACCCCTCCTCTCAGAGCGGGTGCCTCTAACCAAGCTTCAACACCCCTCTCGAGGTTGCTGGACTCAAGTTAGAGTGGAATGATACTAAAACAACTCCGTTCCGGGCACTCTCGTACTCCAGAATCGGACCGAACACTAGAGCCACAACCCAACTCTCGAAGTAGTTGCGACGGGAAAGACGATTCGGTAGCTAAGCGAAACGCGATCCAAAACATGCAAGCTAGAGTTCATATATCCAACACAGTAGTTACCCAATCATAAGGCACTAAGCATTAAACAAAGAGCAATTTAGCATTTCTATTTCTATCAGCAATAAGGGTCTAATACAATGCATAAGCTAAGAATTTAAATGACAGAATTAAAGATAGATGTCGCCTTCTTGATGTAGAAGGGCGACAGACTACTACTACTCCCAGCCCGATACCGTCCAGGGACCTATCCCGGTACAGCCGTGTCGGGCGGCACACCCTCTCAGGCGGCACGACTGACGGACGACTATATCGTTCGAAGACCCTGGCTGATACGCTCATGTCGGGCGGCACACCCTCTCAGGCGGCACGACTGACGGGCGGAGCGTATCGGGTTTGGTATCGTGTCGACCATGGATTACATATACTACTGTCGGGCATTGTTGTCCGGCACTCGTGTCGCGTATCTACGTCGGCCGATATCGGCCCTCAGTGTCGCCCGGTACAGTCCTAGGTGAACCGATCCCCTCCCTCTCGGGATGAGGAAGAGCTCACCTAGTGTCGCCCGGTACGAGCACTGGGGCACGATACGGTTGCTCTCGCACTTCTCTCACAGATCGCTCAAGTCCCCAACTGTCCGAACGGGGAACTGGCTAGCCGTCCCGACCTATCCAACCTCCGACGTCTCTGACCTGTCTTTTCGGCTTCCTGTAGCTGCTATTTATACCGACAGTTGAAGGAGTTATGGTGCTGGAAACGCCACGTAGCCCCCTTATACGCCGGTCGATGGATGTGGACGGCCGATACAGGTATGTCTTCGGCGCGAGGCGCTGGCTATCGGTCACGTGGTTGGCGGCACGCCTGCCGGTGGGTGGTCGTGTCGCTCGACGAGCTGGGTCGTCGGGCGGCTTCAGCTCCCTGTCGGGTAGAAGGTGTGTCGGCCGGTACGTCCCTTTCGCAAGGCGCCCTTCTCCGCCGATCATTCTTGTGTCGCCCAGCCCCTGTCGGGCTGGGTTGTATCGGGCGTCAGGAAGGTCGAGACGGGCTTAGACTTATTGTGGGCCGGAATCGGCCTTATTGCACAAAAACGAGGAAAACCCTGTAAAAGATAGGAAAAACTGGAATAAGAGCGTTGCTTGGCCAATTATTGCGAAAATGCTAATAAAATAGAGGAAAATAGTAGAAAAGGGTAGTTTTGATAACAGAATAAAGGACAAAAACGTCACAAATTTTGGTGTTATCACTAATCTAGGGTGATATGATGATGAATAGTAAACCCTAATCTAGGGTGATGCAATGTGAATAGTAAACCCTAATCTAGGGTGATATGATGTGAATAGTAAACCCTAATCTAGGGTGATGTGAAGTGAATAGTAAACCCTAATCTAGGGTGATGCGATGTGAATAGTAAACCCTAATTTCAAATAAGGTAAATAAGAATGTGTAACCCTAATTCTGGGTAATACTTTATAGCATGAATCTCTAAGGTTAGATAATGAAATGATGAGTCATTTATCCTATTTGAGCTAAGGGGATGATTAACCCTAATCGAAATGAAAAGGGAAACCCTAACCCTAGCAAGGGTATAGTGGTGTAACCCTTGAATAATGATGTCTTAATTGTTTTGTAATATGTTCATATGAAATTGATGTATCTGTTATCAGCCGTACTAATCATGCATGTTTTATGAGATATTGAATATAGCTAGGTATGAGCTATGATGCTTTGTTTATTGAAAGTATTTTATGAGCTTTGTAAGCAATGATATGCTATGTTTCCTAGTGAAAGGTAAAAAAAGAGATTGATAGGCTATAAGAGCCATGTGAAATACCTACATTGCAATTATCATGTTTACATTGACAGATGACTTGATAGCAATAAGTTTCCTATCAAAGTTGTAACAAGTATTTTGATGATCTCAGGGTTTGAACACCCATATTCTGGAATCACGATGAAGAGATGATAAGGGATTAAGTTCCCAATGCTGTTAAAGCTATGAAATGAACTTGATAGAATAGTACTCATTCTTTATAGTAATTGTTATAAAGGTTTATGTTTGAAAACATGCCTGATGCTAAAAGAATGTTGTAATGTACTTAAATAAGCAAGCAAGATGATATCATGTAGAGCCTTGACCATAGATCCATCATCGTTAGTAGTTAGGTGATGGTGAAATAGGTTTTCCTAAGGGAACTCCTGGAGAACATACTTTTGAGTATGTGGGGGTAATGGGCGTGAATATCATTACACCCTAATGGAGGAATTGATGTGAGAATATCATTAAATCTCTCAATCATTCATTATATGTATATGCCGGGATGATGTATCACTAATCTTCCGATGATGATGTTAATGCCGAATCGAGGTGAGATAACAAGAAATCTCTCGATTGTGAAGAGAGTACACCATGCCACTGTAACTCTAATAGTGAAGTTGCCAGTATACCCTGGAAAGTTATATAAATGGTAGAGACACAAGATGTCCTGCATGTTGTTCCTCAAATTGACTGAGGAAGATGAGGTCATGGGAATCCGGCTCTTCTATTGACCTATGTATGGTACTGATTTTGATTTCACAATGGTCGGTTGGAGTATGAGCGATATACCTCATCTCCTCAGGGCATAAGTATGATTGTAAAATGTAATCATCCGTGTAGCATATTTTTTTACGGTTGAATTATGAGAATCAATGGTGGATGATACATGGTCTATTATATCATAGTTGGATAAATGATATACATGTTCTTCATATTCCTTATTGAATAAATGACTTGCTGCTTTATCAAGTTATAAATGGAATGAACTGTATAGAGAATTCTGTTCTACTTAGCTTAATCAATGACTTACCTACTGTTGAATATTTATAATTCTACTGCTCAGTGTCATTCTATTATCAACAATAACAATGTTTCTGGAAGAGAGTTATATCTCTCGCTGGGACAATTTTTCAATTGTCTCACCCCCGTGGGATTCAACTTTTAAGGTAGACGGAGAGGAAGAAGAAACCCTCCAGTGGGTGAGCAGCAACAACAACCCCAGCAGTAGCAGCAACTACAGCATGGACAACAGTGATCCTCAGGTGGAGACACTGTTTGTCAAGTCATGTAGTTATAGAGAGTCATATATGTCGTCTCTGTACTCTCAGGTCCTAGGAGTCAATAGATGGTTTGATATAGATCTGAGATTTTTGGCTTGATGCCTCAAGATTTTTGTATACTGCTTATGTACAGTTTAACTGGGCAGTTAATGTTATGACTCTCGAGATGAGATGATACAGAGATGTACTGATGAATCAGAATGTAAATAACTTACTTTGGTTCTTTATGATAGAGTTTTACAGTTTGTGGATTTCATTGCAAAAAACGTTAAATTTTTAGTGATTTTTAGTAATTCTGCTGCTAATAATTTGCTTCCGCATTAGTTAATCTTATTTTCACAAGTTGGATGTCATAATGACGTTCATTTATAGCTTCCCAGCCATAAATACCGACAAAGTAGAAACACTTTGGGCTGCCCTCCAAACCCACCACCGCACTGATATGGTGATCTAAAAAGGACTTCACCTCAACCTCATCTCCTCTCCAACACAAACCCAAACCCCCCGCCCTTCCTCTACTATCAATGTCGAACCCCGAATTGTACCCACACTTCCTCCTCACCACCTCCTGATCACCTTCTCTACACACAGTCTCCATGACAAAGACTAAGTCGGGCATCTCTCTCCATTCCAACATAAAGTTTTCATCGCCCTTCACGGGCATAGACCTCCCCAGTGCCCTCTACTGAAAGAATTAAAGGTACCTCCTGGTCCTCCTTCCTTAAATGCTTACCCCATACTCTCCATTCTCCTTTTGCCTCCTCCCGAGGCTCCTCTACCCCCATCCTTCCACTTTCCCCCTAACATGCCCTATAGAACTCACCTTCCCTTCCTCCTCCTAAACCCCCTGACTGGAACCCAACCTCGTATGCCTTCTCACCCTCCTTCCCTTCCCCCCTGTATTCTTATGTCAGCTTCCTTGTATCCTTCCCATGAATAACCATGGTTGTCCATGGGCAAACCTATCCTCACTACAAAAAAAAGGGTCTTTAACTATAAAAACAAATTGTAGCGAAAACCCCATATTTTGTAGCGAAAGGCTTTGACTACATATTTCTTTACACATACAAATTGTAGTATATGCTCGTATAGCTAAAGCCTTTAACTATATTTTTCAAATATGTAGTTAGATAATCCATTCGCTACAAGTTCATATGTATCCAGAAGCGTAGCTAGATATTGTCCTTACATATTTAAATATAGGTATAATTATAGCTAAATGTATGCCTACAATTGTATATATAGTCAATATGTAGCAAAAACATGAAGTTAATACAAATTATATGTAGTTAATGTGTAGGGAAAGGCAGCATCTACTGCACACATATATGTAGTTGGATTATGCACTAGCTACATATATAGTGCCACATATACATATATGTATAGTTTGATTATTCATGTATTGTGTAATTAGTCCAGAAGCTCTTTTAGTAACAAATTTATAGTAGTTAGACCAAGTTATGCTCTTTATGCCAACAAACTTACTTTCATTTATATTGAAACGTCAAATGTACATGGGGATGACGTATACCTTGCCCCTATTACATAATGTGTACAAAGAAAAGGATATACATATACTAATAAATCCAGTGAGGTCTACACGCATCTTGTAAAAAGAGTATGTATCTTTCTCGACCAGTTTTAGAATCGTTGTTGTCTTCTCCTTTTGTTCAATGAGTTGGCGATAGCATGGGCTCTTATGTTGCACAAAGTTGTGACCTTGTGACACGTTGGCCCTTCATCCGATTTCCTTGATGAGTGGGTCGATTTTGTTGAATGGAAGAAGTCTTTATTTGAAGATTGTTGCATCGCCCCTCATAGTGACATCTTTCTATTACAACTTGGACCATCCATAGATGTTCTAGGAATCTTCTTTGTACTCTGTTTTGTTGGACTTGATCCAGACCCAAAGGGGGATTCTTGTTTAGCAATAAGTTGACATTGAGGCCTTTTTTTATCCTGCATCATATATGTATCAAAATTGCAGTCATTAGATAGAATAATTATTTCATTCATTTTTAAGCTGCATCATACTTCTAAAGTGGTAAAGAAGTTATCTAACATCTCAAACAATATCTAAATTCTAAATTTGCATCATACTTCTAGGAACCTAGAGAAGCAAAGAAGAGAAACCTCTTTAAACAACTCTTTAAAAGCTTGGAATGAGTAGAGCTAGCCATAGGATCTCTAATATTTCCTGTACTGCTAGAGTTTGTTCCAGAGTTTAAGCTATCTGGTAGTAGGACTAGACGAGACCTCTACCTGTGAAATGGCCCAGGAAGTCTTTTTCCTGGTTCAATTTGTAAGACGGCATCTTCTCGTGGACTTAGAACTTATATTGTTATCCCGACATCACTGATTCTGATGTTATTCAAGTTCCTACTTCCTGTAAGCATACAAAAGAGTAATCAAATCATCACTAGAATAGAAGGGATGTATTTTTTCTGTAAACGAATACATCCCAACACTACAACTAGTGTTAAACTGATGAAGTTCAATTTACAACTATCCTTAATAAACCTACAAGTAGAGAAAAATAGGTCCATATACGAACAAGTAGATAGTACAACAAATCAAAAGACAACCAAGCTGATTAGAGAAGATTCTCATACTTTTTAACAATAAATAATAATACATTAACTGAAAGTCCAACACAAATTTAAGGATTGAAAGTCCAACACAAATTTAAGGATTGTGTACCTTTCCAGCAGAAAAGAATTCATAGATAGACCTTTTTTAATTACCCAGGGGTGTTGAAGAGTTATATAGATTTAATATCCTAGTTTATGTGAAAGATATCACTTCAAACCTTTAGAGGCGGATACATCAATAAAATCCTAATTTGAGGAAAACAAAAATAGCCCACGTTGGGGTATATGATTTAATATAAAATGTTGAATGTCATTGCAGTATGTTCTGAAGCAGCTTTCTTAGTGAGCTTGAGACTCTAATAACATACCCATCTCATTTATGAGTGGACCATGTCTGTATGCAATCATCAATTTCATCATATAAGGTAACCTACGAAACAAATCATGGCACAATGATCAAGTTTCAAAATGACATATACATAATCATCTATTTGCCATTTACTGCTGTAAAAAGCCTAAACATCAAGAGGGGTCTAGGAGGAGGAACAAGGAATGAAAGGGAGAGGAAGCAGTGAAGAATAAGACAAAGGAAGAGCGATTACATTGAAGTTAAACCAACAACCTTAGGAAAAAAACAATAGAAAATAATAGAATCTCAAGGATGTCCTAATCACGACCTGTTTCCTGTCCCAAAAGGATTGAAAGATGGTCTAGACTCTGATGCAGCTACTGGAGTTCTGCAGCAAACTGATGGGCTTTCCAAGATAACTACACCGAAGGTGGTGGGTATGACAAAATATTCTATGAAGAAACATGATCTTACCACTTCCCTAAATGGAAAAGAAGAGCAATAAGTGTAAGTCATTCATGTGAAGTTTCTTTGTAAGAAATTATTGCTACATATGAGAGTCTTTCTATTAACTATGATGACAAGGTCAAAATTTAATACTCACAATACACCCCGATGGAAAACAGACACTTTCCATATGCCTTGCTTGCTTATCATTTATACAAAAATCATAATAATGGGTTTTTGCTTGGAGTTTAAGAAAGATAACCCATATGAAATTATATTATTCAACTTTTTGATAGTGTCTTTATAAGAATGACGAGATTATGTTTAGCAGGTGTAGACTCTAGTTTGTCAGATCACTCTGTTCTTGATTTAAACTCATGCATGGATTCAAGCATCACCAAAGTTGTTACTATTGAAGCAACAAACTTTGTATTTACATGAAAAAATTAGCACCCTACAACCACTTAGAATATTGGTTCATAATATAGAGAATTATCATAAAGCAACGTATTAAATATGCAACACCACATCGTCTCCTTTATTCCTAATAAAGCTACCAAGACATCTAATGTGGCTATGGCGTAGAAGGCAGAGAAGATAGAACGATTAAGAAGAAATGGAAGGCATAAACTCTTGACTAATTCTAACCCAAAAGATACCAGAAAAAAGTTAGCAAGCTACATGGTGATGCCTCACCTAGCACCTAGTGTTTCATGCATGTCCCAGTGTTTCATGCATGTCTAACTCCTCAGTCTGTCTACACTATACAAAGAAAATGGTCAAAAGAATATATTGGATGAAAGTAGAAATAAAAACCAGTGATGTAAGAGGAAAATATTTAAAACATCTGTGAACCAGAAATTAGGATGTCTTGCATCAATGATCTTGGTGTTTGGATCTTATCATACCCATCATTGTTCCTGCAGGATTCATATCTAAAGTACCTTGGGTGGACCTTAAATGAGAAGAGTGCTGGAGTGAGAAAAACATCTGTTCTAGCACTACAGAATCTCTATGCGGTGGATGATGATGTTCCTTCTCTTGGCCTTTTCACCGCAAGATTTTCCAATAGAGTGCTTGATCTTGCTGATGATATAGATATATCATTGTCGGTCTCTGCTATAGGACTTCTAAAACAGCTACTGAGGCATCAACTTCTAGATGAAGAAGAATTAGGCCCTCTTTATGATTTGCTCATTGATGAGCCGCCCATGATAAGGCGTGCTATTGGAGAGATGGTTTATGATCACTTAATAGCTCAAAAATGTGGCAGCTCACAGCCAGGTCAACAAGAGGAGCGGTCATCCCAAACACTGTTGGAACGCATGCTGCACATACTAGGGGAGTTCCCGGATGATCCAATCTTAATTACCTATGTCATTGATGATGTGTGGGATGACATGAATGCTATGAAAAACTGGGACTGCATTATCTCAATGCTTCTCGATGAAGATTCATCAATGGAGCTCAGTGGTGATGCTAGGAAAAAGAAATACGTTGATGCAACAAACCTTATCAGACTGCTTCATGCTTCTACGAAGAAAGCTATTGGAGAAAGGATCCTCCCAACCAACGATAACCGAAAGCAATACTACAATAAGGGTCAGAAGGAATTGTTTGACAACAAGATACGTGAGTTTACTGCTGTTATGTTGAAGAACTACCCTTTGCTTCTGCATAAATATGCCTCTGACAAAGCCAAAATATCTCCCCTGGCCGAGATAGCTCTGATACTAAAACTTGAGCTTTATTCTTTAAAGAGACAGGAGCTGTATTTTAAAGTAGTTGTAGAGCTTATCAGTGATGCATTCTTCAAAAATAGTGACAAGGATTCATTGAGGTCTATTGTGAAGGCAATGACATTTTACGCACATGAGAGCCAGGCCGACCTTCAAGACTTTGCTCAAACTAAACTCACACAGCTTGAAGATAATATGATACATAGGCTAAGATCGGCAATGAAGGAAGTGGTTGTAGGCAACGACGAATACTCTCTTATAGTGAATTTAAAACGGCTGTATGAGTTTCAGTTGACAAGGCCAGTTGTTCATGATGGTTTATATGATGACATGGCTCGCATTCTTAAAAGCATTAAGGACTTGGATTTTGAGGTGATATGCTTTCTGCTTTTGAACATGTATTTGCATGTGGCATGGTGCTTGCAATCCATTGATGATAGTAAAATTCCAAGTGATGCATTCATTGCTGCGTTGGTGTCCAAGCGTGATACTTTATTCGAAAAACTGACCTACTTCTTGAATTTACTTCCTTCTTCCCACGAAGGAAGAAAAGGGACCATGCTAGCTTGCCGGGTTTACATAATACTTGCAGAGATGCGGTGCTTGTTTAAACAGTCAAAATATTCTGGCTCTAAGCTAGAAAGTTTTGGGTACTGCCCTGACATTACTACTCTAGAAAAGTTTTGGAAGATATGCGAACTACAACTCAACATATCAAATGAAACTGAAGATGAAGATGCAAATGAGGAATACATTGAAGATACAAACAGGGACGCGGTGATCATTGTTGCTGCAAAACTTGTAGCCAGCAACACCATTCCTATGGACTATCTCGACTCACAAATTATTTCACATTTAGCTATGCATGAGACAAGTGTTGGTGAGATAATAAAGCATCTGATTGGTTTCATCAAGAAGACTTCTGAGAATGATGTCCCTTGTTTGTTTTTGGAGGCATTGAAAAGAGCTTATGTGCACCACATGGGCGATCCTGAAGATGAATCTTTGCCAAGCAAGTCTTTTTCTGATTGCAAGGAGCTAGCTGTTCACCTTTCTGGAACCATTGGTGGTGCAGCCCGCAACAAAATAGATCGCTTGTCTTTCAAATAGTGAAGGGTGGTGTCTCTTTTTCTTTCTTAGATGCCCCAAAGCATTTGGTCTTTTTGGAATGTGGCATCCTTCCCTTCATGTCTAGACTTTCATCACTAGACGCCCTAGAAATTATGAAGGATGTGCAAGGGAGGTCAGAAAATATAAATACCAATCAGAATCCAAGTGGTTGGTGTCCATATTCTGCATTTATGGAGCTGTTACGTGAGAAGTGTGCAAAGAACGATGATAATCAAGATGGCAAAGATGGAAATGTTGTAAGACGACGAGGACGGCCAAGGAAAGTAATAAATCTTGAGGGAAGGAAACTTTTTGAGGAACATGAGTCTAGTGAAGAAGGTTCCATCAGTGGATCAGATCGTAGCGATGGTGAAGACGTTGATGCGCAACGACCACTGATTCAGACATTTAGGTCTTCTGCTTCAAAGCTTCGTACTCTAAAAGATTTTCAACCAGAATCAGCAGACAAGTCCACATCTTCGAACACCCCAGGTGATACTTTCAAGTCTCTTCTGGATTGATCGTCCATACGCTTTGTAAGTTAAGAAATGAGCTGCTCCCAAGTAAAGGGAGAACTACTGATGGGCTATAGAAGTGTTTTTTGCGGGTTGTATGTACTTGTACGGTAGCTAGCATGTTGTTACTACAACCAATTTGTAAGATATCTCCTTTGTGATGTGAATTATTGATGACGAGTTTGAGAAAAAAAAGTTTGTAAGATATTTGTATATAGATTTACGAATCTTGTTTGTTCTCTCTAAGAAATACAAGAGCATAAGACTTTCTATGATGAAAAAAAGGGCATATTTCCATTACAAGCATCACCAAGTTACAAGTTTTATATATATTATTTAATTGGACCACAATCTGTAAAAAATTGTTCATTTAGTAATAAAGAATCATAGCAAAATATTTTAGAACAACAAGGAACATGACAGGACAAAGAACAAGACCAGAAGAAAAATTATACTAAAGCTAAAAATTAAAGTTACTGCAGTTCAGTCAGTTGCTTGGATCTACAGTTCTCTTGGTGTTGTGAATGCTTTTTCCCATGTTGGACGCAATATATGCAAGGTTCTTTAAGTAGGCATGATGTTTGCAGTACACGTAGACCTCACCCTTGACCTATAAAAGGAAAACATTGTATCCTTTGTATCATATAAGTATTAATAACAAAAATGTTATAGTCGGCTACATCAATTATTTCTGTAAGGTTATTTTGGGCCAGACATGATTCAGAACAAGCAACTAGGAAAATACGATAATGTATCAACATGATTCAGAACAAGCATCACCAAGAGCTTATCTACCCAACAAGACATAGAAGTTTGTACATTCTGCTTGTTAGTCTTTACTTACACTCTGCTTGTAATAATTTACTTGGCCAATTCAGTATTATAGAAGTAATGATAAAAGCATCTCTTAAACATATTACGTACTAAAAGTGAGCATTAAACCAAACCAAATCATCCGATCAGGTTTAGTGGTTCCAGATGGTTAGGTCGATCATGATAACAAGATATCAATGAAATATGTTTAGACACATCTCTTTTATCTTCTTAGGGGTTGCATGGAGGGCTTGGAGATCTACTAATCTAGTGAAGATACTAGAAGAAGATTCTAAATTTCAGTTCAGTGGTAGGCAAGTATCTATGATTCCTTCTAATAGACATGTTTGTATTTTATTGCAATCGAGTATTCACTCCAACAGGAGCTCAACTAATTAGACTATTAGGTTCACAAGCTATGAAATTTGATAACACAATATGAAATGAACTATGTGTGATATCATACAGGGCAAGTCATAACTATGTACCAGAAATTCAGACATAATCGCTCCTGCTATATGCAACTATTTTGTTACTAGACTCAACTTGGTCAAAGAACAAAAAAAATAGAACACCATCAACATACCATAAGAGAGCACCCCAAAATGAGACTCAAAGAAAAAATTACAGACACGTACCATTAGAGGGCACTTTCTACAAAGGAGGATTGAATATCTTCCACTAGTTTACAATGGAACCTTAGGGATCCAATATCTTCGATTGACTCTCTGCAATTTATTTTCCTCGTCAAACACATGAAAATAGTTTTTTACATATAGAACCATGAAAAGTATAAACATATTGGATACCTTCATACAAAATACTGAGAAAGATAAGTGCAAAAAAGATGGACCAATGAGCTTCCCATCCAAGTAAAAATGGCTAGAAACTCACCAATACACAGCCACATTCCAGCAACAAAACTTCATCTATAACAAGATGAGTAATACTTGTCTCAAGAAGTAAGAAAGTTGCATGATTAACTGCAGCAACCAAATGAGCATCGAACAGGACAACAAAAACAATTAAAACAGTTCATAAACTTCAAACTGCAAGGTCAGAGCACCTAAAAATTGACTATAGATATCAATTAACATCTCAGCGCTTTCCATTATAATAAAATAATTATATCAGTTCCAGAGTATTTTCAACTGTTTCCAACCATCTAGTTAGTGAAAACGTGCATAATGTGTGCTTACTATAGATATATAAGATTAGGTACCTTATATGCCTATCAAGCATGTACATATTCTATAATTTTGTGTGAGATGGGGGATAAGTTTTAGCTACTCTGTCCAGTACGTCAGAACAAGGAAATCAGTTTTGAGTGTTCCACTAATGTGTGAGTCAAGGAAGATAATTTGCAAAAGTAAAAGAATATTGAACCTGCCATAGTTGTCAATGATAGCCTTTCTTAGATAAAGTGACTGGAAACTAGGCCACCAATTGTTCACCACTGGGGCAACCAAATTCAGAGCCGTAACATAGGAGTTAAGTTAGTAATACTCAAGAAAAATCACACATCAATAGAATAGTTCTAAACAGAAATAATATGATCACATTTAAAAAGTAAATGATTAATAGAAAAGTTCTATTAGCACATAGAATTCCATCATGATGTATGCCACTACCATCTTTCCTTATAAATATTAAAAAATCAACTAGTTGATATATTTAGTATCATTCTTACAAAAAGGTGGAGAAAAGTGTGATAAGAAAGCATGTTTGTAGTAATATGCATCACTCGTTAGTTAAACTACAGTTTCATGGTTAGCTAGGCTGAAACAACCATAGAAATCTAAGTTAAATTTTAATATTTAATTTTGATCAAATAATGAAGAGAGTGTGCTTATTTTTAGTATGTGTTCTTAAATGATAATATTCAAGATATACTAAGCAAATAAAGACATAGTGAATAAGAAATATATAATAAAGAAAGAACTCACTCAGTTAAAAAATAGCATTAACATGCAGAATAACAATAGAATTGGGTTTATCTCATTTAGGAATAAATTATGTTTGACTGAGGGTTTTTATCTGCTAGGCCTTTTTCCATCCATGTTTCCTTTTATCAAGGCAACCTAATATTGTTTGATATAATAAGACACAAATGTGAGCAATGCATTGAATTCAAAATTGAATCATCCTAAGAAAAGAAAAGTTTTTTTCATGTGTCATAGTAACAAGATGGGAAACAAAGAGCATGATGCTCTAGAAAATAAATAATTCTTAAATCTCGCTCATGCTTTCTATTGGGTTAAAGAATTTCTTTGCAAATAGCTACAATGACATGTGTGGCTTGTTGTCACTCTAAAATCTATCCAAATTGTGTTGTTGTTTTCTCTTAGTGCATTAATATCCACCATGCATGCCAACATTACTCTACATCGTTACATCTTAGATCACTATTTATACTTGTTAGAAAATTATCTAGAAATGAATAAATATTACGTGGATGATCCTTTCATTAAGTTAAGGTGTGTTACGATATTGCACCCTAATAAGGTCACTATGATAAGTAACCTAAGTAAACATGTATAATTTCTTAAGCATAGTGTTCATTAACATGGCCAGAAAGAGTTCAAAAACTAGGAGAGTTAACTACCAAATAGGTGTAATATTGATCAACATTTACATGGTGGAAGTTATGGCGAATACGAAATATTATCATACCATTTGATAAAAATTAGGAATGTAAGAAAGGGCGATTGAATCTATTTGACTAAGAATGGTTAAGAATAGTCAGGCTTGGAGTTATTGTCATTATCAAACTGGCTCAAATAGAAATTTGTTTCATTCTAACTATAGCAGCACTAGCAATACAAAAGAGGTCACTGTTAGAAAAGTCAACATTTTCAACTCCTTGCACATAGAAGTCCTATTCTTTAATAGTTGTTTTTATCTATTAGGTTCAAATAGTCTGCACACCTGGAAAACAACGAGGGATAAATGATCATATGAGTTCCAACTATGGCTAGTTTCTTTATAGATGTTTCGGTTGTATCCAACCGACCAATTGAACGAGAGACTAAGGTACGATGCCTTTAGACATGCGTCCAACCAATCAAATGAAGGAGAGACTAAGGTACAAGATAATATTGTTTATGGTGGATGCTTTTATAATAGAACTTCAGTAGATTAGATCTATACATTCACAACGTGAAGACTAAATAACTTCTTGATGATTGTTCATTCATGTACATTCATCCCACTAATCTTATTAAGAATAAATTCATTAGAAACTGGAACATTTTGGGAGATTTGGGGAATGTAACATATCGAAATCGTATTTAACTTCCAATTGACTGAGTAACTGCCAACACATATTTTAAGTTTCTTTTTAGCAACTGGTGGAACAATGAGATGTTTCTGTCATTTCTTCTTTAGTTTTATGCATGATATTCCAATCAGAAAAATAGTCAATAAAATAGTACCTGCTTTGAGCTTGATTTCTGTAAGAGATAAACGTTTTCTTTTTTCTGTAAACATCTTTTATGATAAGATCAAACACATATGTAATCCCATTTTGATCATGCTTCATTTGGTATTTCTTCCTGAAAGTAGGATTAGTCTCACAACCATTACTCGTACTTGTTGCCATTGTAGAACTCGAGCATGGACGCCTAAAATCAATCTGATAGAGAAATCAATAGATATATGTGTAATAATGTGAGGATGCAGAGTCCATCTACGTACTAAAGCTTACATATCTGCATCTCCATACCCCACCACTGAGGCAATAGGTTGAAGTAGAAAGCATCAGAAAGTATAGTCAAAAGGAAAAAAGGCAAAAGATTCTGCTCAAGAGAGCCAACCTTCATCATGGAAAAAACATCACTGCCATACTCTGTCCAAAAGACAGCAAAAACACCAATACCATAGATTCACAAAGACTATCAGAAGGAATATACTCAGCAACATAGAACTACTGAGTTGTAATATGAAATCTTTTTAGACTGAGAATGCCAAATCAATCTTAAATCATAAAGGCAAGAAGTGTATCACCTGCAATACAAGAGAAGAAGTCACTTCATATGAAGAAAGACAAAAAAACTATCCGACTCGTAAAGCATCAAGAAGAAGGCTCTAAAGACCAAAAAAATAATCAAATGCTAATGAAATCGTATTCAAATATTTATCCAAACAAATAGCTTAATCCAAGAAGAATCATGCTTAGCCATCAGAAGTAAAGGAAACTAGTCTATAAAAAAGATAAGAACTGAAAAAACTGAAAGCTCAGTAAGAGAAGACAAAGACAAATAACAGTAAACATATGCATTTATGATTTAAAATCTTTACTATCATACTATTTTGTGTAACATCAGATTCAGTTCAGGCACTATGGTCCATAGATGCAAACTACATATGTTAAATGTCAAGTTAGTCATCATGGTGCCCCTGAATTTGTATAAACAAGCAAGAAGGTAGATGCTTCAATGCTTCCAAAATTGGATGGTATAAAACTTGAAGATGGTGAACTAATGAGGGTGAAAGTAGCAAGCTGAACTTGTACCTTTATTGACCGGAGTAAAGATGAAACCTTATCAGCTTGTACTATTTCCAGCCACAAATGGCATCAATTAAAAAATAATCACGCTAACAATGAACTACAAACTAAGAATAACTCATCAGCTTGGCATCTATAAAGCATTCTGGGAAGGTTTCCTTATACCATTTAAAACAAAAATAAATTACCCTTACAAAAATCAATCACAAAACATTAGTTGGGGAACTGGACTTCCAACATGTATAAAATTAATTACATCAAACCAGATGACAACATTAACAAAGGGTAACATGAACAACTTAGACGTTAGAGAATTGTGATTAGTTGCCAAAGACTCTAAATGTTAGGCATGCTAATACATCTTGTTCATGCAGTCAACTATTGAGAGCCGCGTAATAAATTATCTCTTGTACTAATAATAAAACAAAAATAAAATTATATGTAGACTGGTTGCTCCGAGGAGCCTCCATCCATGGCATACCTTTACATCATATGACTCTCCCCACCGGTCCTCGCCATTCTAGTTATCTCCAAGGTCAACCGCAATATTGATTTAATGACCCTGATGTCTTGCACAACAAATGTTCCAAAGATATAGAATGAGATCCAACGTATCTAATGTCTATTTTTCATTCCATCAAACAAAACACCGGCATACCTGAAGTCATTTTACTAACAAAATAAGAAAAGTAAAATGGCCCACCTTTGAACTCAAAAACTAGCCATCTGCAGTACTAGGAGTAGCGGTGCAAAGCTTGCAGACAGCGATGTTGTTATGGCTTGTAAGAGGCAACCACCTGACCCTCTGGGCCTACTGTGAGAGGCTAGGAGAAGAGGAGAAGAGGGTCTATCCATGTATCCGGGTGCACAAAACTAAGGGTAGGAAGTTAAGAAGATAATGTGATTGGTGAGAGGGCAGGAGAAGAGAACGAGCCACATTGGGATGGACATAGCAGTATAGTCAAACTATATGCACAAGCTATCTATACAAATTTCCATGATACTCAACATTGGGTAATTCACCACGCATCGTATAGTCGAACAATTTGAGATGAAAAGAAAGGGGATCCAGTCTATTACCTGAAATGAGTACAAAACCTCACATAGCATAAAATGAGACAGAACAGACAAGCGTTCATTGGTTCAAATTGATGGAATAGAAAAGGACTAGAAGCAGTCACAACCTTAGTAGGGGGCGGTGGTCACTGACGCCTTCTCCTTCTTGACGAGCAATGGGCTGACGTTCTAACATGTGTCCTTGTTGTGCTTCACATGGCTACCGTCGCAGAGTGGGAACATCCCTGACCTCCAGCACCTGAAATCAGTAGCCAACTCTGGATTTGTCAATTGCAAGCAAATAAAAATCTATAAGAAAGACATCTATTTTCATTGGTCCACCATTCTAATTTGGTCATAACCTCATTCTCTCCTTACCTGCAGTATGCCGTGAAGGGGTTTGGGAGCTCGACGACCAGCATGGGTCAACGGCCTTCTCCGGAGCTCGGACCCACACCAATCCTCGGGTGAATGTCTTCAGCGGGCTCGCCATGCCGCTGCCCTAGGCATCATATCAGATGGCGAGGATGAAAGTGGCGAAACACGTGGGGGATTCGGGGAGTGATTTGCAGGCTAAATTTTAGGTGCAAACTCCAGAGCACGGGAGATGACGGACTGTGTTTATTTTTGGGTTTTTAACACTGAGGTATATGTAATTAAAATTGCAATTCTTTATTTAGCTACATCTTTTATTTACATTATTATAATATATAAGTAAAAGCTAGTTTTAACTACAAATATAGCATATGTAACTATCAAAAATGTAGGGAAAGCATCTTTTTTTTGTAGTGCCTTCTCTTCATTATTCCCTCCGTCGAGAACTTTCTCAGGACCGGCCCCAGTATAACTTGGTTCCCTTTGCACCTGGCATTGTCTCTCTTTAGCTGCTACATGACCTTCCTTCTGTGTAGGGTCATGTCATGGGTGACATTGCTTGCCCCCAACCTGTTGATGCCCTTCCTTATCCACGAGAGGATTTTCTTATTCATGCTCAGGCCCGTGTCCTGTGCTACCATCTCCACATCCTCGACGATGCCTTTCCTTAATAGCAGAGGGGATGTCTATCTGCTCCACATGATGCACAAGGTGCTCCCCTTCCTTCCGAGTCTGACAGTTCTCCCACCGTGCCGCGGCAGCCTCCACTCACCCCTCATCACCTAGAAGCCCATCGCCCACCTACTGGATGTTCGTTGGAGTTCCCAATCCACCAGATTCCTGACCGACAACCGAAATGAATGTACTCTTCGTCGTCTTCCTTCCCCCCAGTGAATGATGGTTGAGGCTCCCGTGTTCAACGCTGCCCCTACCACAGCCCTCTCCCTTCTCACCTCTATCCTTCCACCTGGAGAAGACCTCTTCCAGGACCTCCATTGATGTGGAGTCCCCCATCTCCCCCACATCATCCTCACCCGCCTAGCTGCGCTGATGGACGCTAGGTCTGCCACTGCCAGCGCCGTCACCATGGCGCCTACTCCCCGCAGAAGACTTGGATCCTATTGGCTTGGAAACGAACCTGAGTTCTTTGGTTGCACTCTCTCTACCCAGTATCTCCTCTGTTAAAGGTACTTTCCATCACATCGTCAGTGACGCTTTTACCCATGGTCCCCACCTCCTCGGGGCCAGTCCATCGTCTTCCTCCTCTTCATCCCTACAATCCTTTTCAAGGTGTCCTATCACTCCACACAAGTAGCAGAACATCGACATCCTCTCATACCTATCTCGTATCTTCTATTTCTGTCGGATTGGCCTGGTGACGTTGATCTTGACTCTTGCCTGGCATGAAGCACCCCAGCCCAGATCACTCCTATCCACCGTACAAACTTTGCCTTTCTTCCCCACCACCGCTCTGATGGCCTCCTCTGACTGATACCCTAGCGGAAGATTATATAAACGGATCCAAAACTGACTTGAGTTGAGAATCATCTCTATCGGTGTATCCTCCAGCCTGATATCCTTCACCATGAGCAGGTGGTTATTGAAATTCCATGCCCCCTCCGCAAGCACCTTCTCTTTGTCCTTCCAGTGCAAAAATTGGATCACAAATAGATTGCTGGATATCTATCAGAACCCCGCCTCTTCCTCAAAGACCATGCGTTGATCATGGTACGTTTAAAAGTTGGGAAATTATATGGCCTCTTTGTCATTAGCTGCCCGACCAGGGAAAGCTCGATGTGTTCATTCTCATCTCTGTTGATCGTGTCCTTCAGGTCCAGTATGTCTGACTCTTCCTCTTCCCTAACTCTTAGAGATGTGTAGCGTTCCACAAGCTCTTCCGCCATGGCACGGAGGGTACCTGCAAATCCCAAGAGTTATCACCTCAGTGGTGAGGAGAACCCTGAGTCACCGTCATCACCCAGAGAAACCCTAGGAGACATGTGTGACTTGGGAGCATCAATTTCCCAATTTCCCAAAATTTGTAATTCTAGTTAATTAAGCCAATTACTATTTTCTCTTTCCTCTCTCATTAATGACTATTAGATTCTCCAAAAATAATATAACTTCACCCATAAGTCTTATTGAGTATGTTGGATACGAATTTGTCATTATTTCCATTTGTTGGCATTGTTTATTATTTTAATTAATGATTTTAATATTTTACATACTTTCTCTCTCCTAAATTCACCTTCTTTTCAAATATTTTCCAAATTGAGTCCAAATTCATCCAAAGGTCTATTTTTTTTACATGTATAACTCGAATTTGGTATTATTTTATATATTTGAAGACGTTTACTATTTTATTTAATTCCTTTAAATTTTATCACTTATTTACCCTTTTAATTTATTAGAGGCATCTAGAAACTTTCTAAAAATATAAAACTTAGACTATAAGAAATACTAAACGTTTGGAACATGATTTCAGAATTAGTTAATTTTTTTAATATATATTTAATATTTTTGGTCTTTAAATCATTTTCTCTCTCTTGAATAAAATAAAATGTTAAACATTGACCAAATTAAATACAAATTCACACATAGACTCATTTTGATATGTAGATTATGAATTTGGAGCTAGTTTTCACAATTTGAGGATGCTAAATATTTTATTTCACATTATCATCTTATCTCCTATTTTATTTTAATAAAGAGTTTAATATAAGCATTTATCTTCCAAATTAGGTGATACTTGGCCCTTAAGTTTCCTTTAAGTCAAAAAAACGAGATTGATATCCAAATTATCTTCATGGGTTTCCACTTATGATTTTTGAGACAATATATTCCTCATTATCGACTTTTATCCATTATATCCCATATTATCTCCAATTGTTACATTTATCATCTCCTTTATGTATATTTTGGGATTTCTTTTCCTTTTCATATTCTAAATAGCAATAGAAAGTTCTAGGATGAATTTATTTATTATTTTTATCACTTAAGTGGATATTTTACATATTAGACCCATTATTAAGCTTTTTTTTGAGGTATTTGTGCATAAACCCAATTATTGGAATAAAAGGTGAACAAATGTTCATTAGACCATCATATTCTCTACAAATTAAATAGGAAAGCCAAAGAGAATAGAAATGAAAGGAAAAGATGGGAAAGAGGATCAAAGGATAAAATATCCATAATTCAGTATGTTACAACACTCCACCCCTTAACGAGGATTTCATCCTCAAAATCACTAGCAATTAGGGAAGGGTGAGTGTGTAACCTCATATCACAAAATATTAGGTTGTTCCTCCAACCATAAAACTTCCATCAAAACATATACTTCAACTACACCTAAGGTATCAGAAACTTCACATACACCAACTAATCATAGATTGGGTTCTCATGGATCACCTAGAGTCCATTATTAAGATATTATTTTCAGGATACTTAAATTTATTTACATTTATGGCTCATTAGGATTACATTCATTATGATATCACATTATCATCATTATTTTAATTATGTCGTGTCATAATCACTTTATTTCAAAAAGGGTTATCTTTCATTGTCATCCATGAAACATTATATATGTATCTGATTTTTCTTACTAAGAATTTTAGCACAAATAGAATTTACTTAATTATCTCAGCATTCAATATTATATTGGATCATTGTCCTTAATAATTCGGATTTATACTTCATTATCCTCATATTACCACCTTATTAATTATAAAAAATTATTTTACATGAAATAAGACATTCTATTTAATTTGTGGTTAAGCATACAATTATTCTAATTAATGTCACATTAATTACTTATACTCATATTAAACATTTTCACATTATATTTATTGCTCATGTTAATGTCATCATTAGTCATTTCTCATATTTATTCATTTATATTGTTGATTTTTGCACAATTATGTGAATCCAATCACTTCATATTCATATTTAAGACATTACTTGTATTTTAAGGATCAAGGTGAGACATATTACATATTAATGAATTGATTCACACTAGGTGACCAATCATGTGTGTATTAGATAACAAGGTAACATGCATTTCATATAGATTACTTGATAAATTTGTGAACAGATGATTATATATATATCATTTATGTGTATCAAAGTATGTTAACTAATTATGGCACGTAACATCATTAATGTATCATGAAAAGTATTAAGGATGCATTCATTAGGGTTAGGTTATTGAAAGTTAGGGTTTAGGTCAACATTTCACTTATCCATCCTTAGCATGCATTAGGTTACAATTATCATTCTCATCATATCGTTAGGGTTTATAGGTTGATGACATGATCAACATCTTACATATTGACAATTAGCATTGATATTCATATTATGTACATTACATATTGATTAGGATTGAAGCATATGGATTATTCATTTGTTGTAAAGAGTGTGAGATCACCACCTTACTAAAATATGGTAAACAAAACACATTGTAAAGCACAGGAATAAAAAATTTCTGACTATATTCAATTTCATAAAAAAATTATACAAAATACATCAAAAATCTCCCATTAAGGGTTACATCATCATACACAACTAGGATCTACATAGAGGGTCTTACTTTTATTTTTTAACCAACAAATGAAAAGGTACAAATTTTCCAAAACAGACCAATGATAACTTGCCATGTAGGCACTTCGTTTGAAAATAGAGACATTGAGAGAGAGAGAGGGAGGGGCAGGGCCCGCTGCTTGGCCAATCACCGTAGGCCAAGTCAGCGACCTACCTCACTGCTTGTTGAGCTATCTTTGATCAAAGCCAAAAGAAAAATAAAGCAAAAGATAGAACTACCCTTGTGTGATCAAATAGAAGGAAGAGAGAATGTGAGCGAGGGTAGAACGGTAAAACATGTGGGGGTCATCTCCCCCAACACCCATGTGCCATGGTCGGCGTGCGCAAGCAGCTACTTGCTAGGGATATTGGGTGAATGTAGAATACTCAACCAATTTCGATGTTCAAGTACTCGAAAGAAAGAAGAAGAGATCTCGAACCTGATGATGTTCTTAATTGCGTAGAAGGCCGTGTGAGAAGCGGGAGAAGGGCGCCGCAAGATCCACATCTTTGGCGGCTCGTCGGCGGTCAAAACGGAGACAAATCGAGCAATTAGAAGTTGGGTTGAGTCTCAATCGTGCAGGCACACGTAGGGGTAGGGGTATTTATAGGCTAGGGGGTCTAAGTTAGGGTTTTGGTACCCAAGGTAAGAGGAAAGGATCAGCCGAATTGGGTATTTCTCAAATCTTTATCAAAACATGGAAATATTGGGATAATTAGGAGTGGAATCTTACAACGGGTCTATAGAAATGAAAATCATTGAATTTCATTGAGAAACGAGGGAGATATGGCCATCCAAAAAATAAGAAAAATGTGGATTAATGTTCATGCGTGCAGATTACTGTACACGCATGTCCAAGGTAGGAGATGACATCTGATCATTTAATACAACCTCTAAACTTTATTCTTTTTCTGCATTTAATGCATAAAACTTTCAATAATTATTTAAGGATGCAAACAAAGTCCAAATAAACTCAATTTTTTTTATTTACTTATTTTGGGGTGAGAAATCAGAATATAAAATTAGATTTACCTTTTGAGAAAGTTAGATTAGTTAATTAAGCCAATTACTATTTTCTCTTTCCTCTCTCATTAATGACTATTAGATTCTCTAAAAATAATATAACTTCACACATAAGTCTTATTGAGTATGTTGGATATGAATTTGTCATTATTTCTTTTTGTTGGTATGGTTTATTATTTTAATTAATGTAATATTTTACACACTTTCTCTCTCCTAAATTCACCTTCTTATCAAATATTTTCCAAATTGAGTCAAAATTTATTCAAGGGTATATTTTTACATGTATAACACGAATTTGGTATTATTTTAGCTTGGCCTTATCAATATAAATGTAGTAGACCACTTGGTCTCTAGTGCTTGGCCTTAATCCTCTAGCATGTCAGACACCTAGACATGAATTCAATGATACCACGCTTATGCTCCTCCACCAGAACTGGCATTGCAGGTCTTTGTACATCTTGGTGGTGTCAGGATGAACTATGTACTTTGACCCATGTGTCTCACTGAGAATATTTGTCTTCATAGTTGACTACTCAAGAATCCACATATGGTTCTTATATCGAAGAACACCATCAAGACCCACAAAAAGATGTGTTTGAGGTTTTGATAAGAGAGAGGAGAGATCTACAAGACTAGGACTAGCTTTTTGTGCCTCAAGAAGTTTAGAATGAAGCCCAAACACAATAGATATGTTGTTGACCTAGAGATGATCAGACAGAAACTATGGCTTCCAACCCACTAAATCCTCCACGTTCTTCCACTCGGGAACATATAAAGATGCACATACTGCCCTTTTTCTTATAAGAGCATCATCAACTACATTAGCCTTTCTCAAATGGTAGACAATAGTGATATTGTAGTCTTTTAGGTACTCATTCTATTGACGTTGATGCAAGTTCAAGTCTTTCTGAGTCAGGTTGTACTTTAGGCTTTTGTGGTTGGTGAAGATATCAAACGTCACCCCTTACAGATAGTGCCTCTAGATTTTCAGAGCATGAATGATTGTAGCTAATTGCATATCATGTGTGAGATAATTAAGTTCATTGGGTTTTAGTTATCTGGATGCAAAGGACACCACCTTTCTGTGTTGTTTCAGGACACATCCTAACCCATTCCTTGAAGCATCAGCGAAAATCACAAATCCTTCATTACCAGAAGGTAGAACTAGAATAGGGGCTGATGTCAACTTCTACTTTAACTCCTAGAAACTGGCCTCCCAAGCAAATGACAAGATGAAATGCTCGTCCTTCTGAGTATTCATAGTCATATGAAGTGCAACTTTGCAGAAATTGGGAATGAAGCGACGATAATATCCGACTAAGCCCAAGAAGCTTCAAAGTTTAGAAGGGTTTTGAGCAGGTTGCCAATTAAGAATAGCAGACACTTTGATGGGATCAACATATATATTACCCCAGAAATGACATGTCCAAGAAACATGACTTTATCAATCCAGAATTCACATTTAGAAAGTTTGCCATAGAATTGTTGGGCTAGAAGGATTTCAAGAACTTGTTTTATGTGCTCATGGTGCTTCTCCATGGAGCCAGAATAAATCAAGATATCATCAATGAAGATGACCACAAACTCATGAAGGTAAGATATGAAGACTTTGTTAATCAAATTCATAAATACACAAGGTGCATTGGTCAAACCGAATGGCATTATTAGAAATTCATAATGCCAATAATGAGTTCAAATGCAGTTTTAGAAATATCAGAATCTTTAACTTTAAGTTGATGGTAGCCAAAACGAAGATCAATTTTTGGGAAAACGTTGGCAGTACGAAGCTGATAATAGAGGTCATCAATACAAGGGAGGGGATACCTATTTTTAATAGTAGATTGGTTCAACATGCGATAGTCAATACACATACACATCAAACCATTTTTCTTTTTGACAAAAAGAACAGGCGCACCCCAAGGGGAAACACTAGGATAGATAAATCCTTTGTCGAGAAGTTCTTGTAGTTGTTTCTTCAACTCCATAAGCTCTGCAGGAGACATCCAATATGGTTCCCAAGAAATCAAAGTGGTTCCAGGGAGAAGATTTATTGACAACTCAATGTCTCCATTTGCAGGCAACCCAGGATGCTCCTCCAAAAATACATCAAGAAAGTCATGTACCATCTCCAGTATTTCTACAGGCACACCATTAGGATTGGTCTTGAGACTAATGTGAGGAAGACTTTACATCCTTTAGAAATGATCTTTTTATATTTAAGAGAGGAAATTATAAATTTATTACAGAATCTGCTTCCCTTAGGGATCACCATAGGAAAAGAATGAGATTGAGAGAGGACTACCATCTTGTTTCTACAGTCAATTTGAGCATGATACTTGTATAGACAATCCATACCAAGTATAATATCAAAGTCTTCCATAGTTAAGAGGATAAATTCAAAGGGCATATCATGATTCTTGAATTTTAGAGGTTGGGCATCATATTTCTATAATGTAGTAAGTATTTTGCCACTAGGAATCGACACATAAAGAATATATCCCACATCCCTTATATGCATATGTAACATAGATGCCAAATTTAAAAAATGAATGTGTTTTTTGATCCAGAATTGAATAAAGCATTAACAGGACGATCATTCAAAAATACAATGCCTACAAAGGATAATTATATCATGAATAATTCAGAGGCATTGAGCAAGATATTAGATATTGTTGGTAAGGTATGCCCGTAGAACTAATAGAACCAATCATATGATGATTGACATGGCATAATTACCTAAAAGGATTTGATTAATAATAACAAATATGAAGGCAAGCTTCCGATTCATCTCTTTCACTTAGTTATGAGATAATGAGGATACAAAGTGAATGTCTAGAGAATTATATTACTCAATGATGTATATTGTCAAGTTTCTATCCTTGTGATGAGATAATACATATGTTAAGAGTACATATACATATTCTCATTATATCCCTGATCAGGTATTATTGTGAAAGGATGATAGACAAAAATAACACATAAGATCAGAGTGTGAGTTGGTTGATGACTAAATCTCATTAGTCATGATATGGAAATATCAAATCAAGCACAAAGATACATGTTAGAGAATAGTGTATCAGTCAGACCCACCTTGAGAGTGACACATGGTTTAATGGTCACAGTCATATTGTGACGACCGCTATCAAACTAAAAGCTCAATCACACAAAACTATGAAAAATTAATCATTAACAACCTTTTTTCCAAGAGATACACTACTAGGAAACTCTTTTCAGAAAGAACCAAACCATATATAGACATCATGTTTTACTTGTACATACAATGTTCCATCACCTTGAAAGGATTTGAGATAATAGTTGCTTTACCAAAATATACACAAAAGCAACATTATGCATTGAGGTGTACTAGCCAAAATCTTAGATCGATTATCAAACTCTTTACGCCCTATCTTCCAAAGGACCTGAGAGTACATGGACGACACATATGACTTAATATCTACAAGACACATATCAACACACTCAACCTGAGCCGTTATTATTGTTCGGGCTGATGCTGCCCGCTCTCTGTTGCATGATCTTTATGCTTTTGTGCACGTCCACCTAAAAAGTTATGTAACCCATGGGGTGAGACAACTTGTCCTGGTGAGAGATATAACTCTTAACCAACAATATTATTATCACAGTTAAAATTTTATGAATGAGAGCAGAAGAAACCAATATTGAATGAAACAATATTACTGTTGATTAAAAGCAGAGAAGAGCAGTCTCAAAATCTTATTAGTTCAAGAATCTACAACTGAGCAATAGATAATTTAATTGCTTTTAAAAGGAATATGAAGAACATGTTTAACTATTATAAACTAAAGAGTACAAACCCAAAGTAAGGCATCAACTAATGTTTCCATATTTGGTCCTTAAACAAATACACTACACGGCTTATTACACCTTTAAACATTCCATTTTATTTTGCCTATGGAGATTAGAATATACCTTCCATCTCCAACTAACCACTGCAAAGCTATCATCAATACCGTATAGGTCTATGGAATAGCCAAAATCCATGACCTCCCTTTCTCGGTCCGTATAAGAGTAGCAGTGACATTATGAGTCTATCTGCATTTTAACTAGCCTGGCATATAAAGGCTCTTTGATATAGAGATACAACACGTAGCATGTTCCCTATCCAGGGTATGACCTACAGTCAATCCTGCTTGTATATATTGAGTCAAGGACTACAGCCATATTCTTTTGGGGGTATGGATTTACTGCCAATCCTGATGTTGCAATAGAGCTATGGCCTACAATTGTACGCTTTTTAGGAAAATGGTTCAAGGCCAAATCTTGAGGTTTGAAGGAAGCAAGGTAATACTCGTCTTGCACCCTCACATATTAAAAAATATGCGCTTTGAGTAAAACTCATTTCATCATTTAATAGATCCTAACATTGAACGATTCTATGGTCATGTAAACTACATTTTAGTTTACTTGATATATTAAGTACATCACAACATCTTTTAGCATCATTTAAGTTACAAGCATGAATTATAGATAAATGCTATATAGAAAAGTGTAACTTATTTTTAAGAGATCTAATATCAATTGGTACATATCTTGTTACACTTATCCTGGGATCTCAGACCCCTGAATACTTTATTGGGAATATCATCCCTTCACCATTATCATTATCATCATCATATGCTTGGGTATCAAACCTTCAGTTCACTATTGAACAATATCACCTCTCATTAGGAAATAGCCAACTCTAGGTCCTGAAACCCATATATAAATCATACCTGTTATACAAGTATATCACATGGCTCACAAGACCTTATATAATTTGTATAATATTAAATCATCATAGCCCATACATGGCTATGTTCATCATCTCATATTACCTACATGGTTAGGATTTCATAGAAAATGCAATATCAAGAAATTATCATTACCATGCCATAAAGATAATTATTCAAATTGCAACCCTCTCATAATTAGGGTTAGGGTTTTCCCTTGTAACTGATTTAGGGTTTCCAAGTGCATATTTATAATCAACCCTTAATTACATTATAAGAGCTATTTAATTTCCATAAATGTTCAATCATACATCATCAAATATCATCAATTGATTATCAATATGAGGTAAAAGTTTCTTTCTCATCCTTACTAGGATATTCACTTCAACATACTTATTACATTGATTTAACCTTCTTTAGGGTTATCAACCTACACTTATTAAAGTGTATTCATCTCATTACATTCATGATGCATTCATTGATTATATTCAAGATGTATCAGCTTACACTCATCAAGGTGTATCGGCCTCCACTCATCAAGGTGTATCAACCTTCATTCCAATCTTTGTATCAGCTTATACACATCACTTGTGTCGGCCTAAACACATATACTTGTATTGGACAAGACACATCTACTTGTGTCGGCCAAAATATATCAAATTCTATTGTTTTAGAGATGCTTACAGTGGTATCATTTGTGTGGTGCTTGAGGTGTATCAGCCATAAAGTAATCTGGTGTGTGTCAGCCATACCATCATGTTGTATATCGTCCACCTCAACCAACTAGTGCATCGGCCACCCAATTAACAACTAGGGTATTGGCCTCTTGAACCCCTTGTAAATCAGGCTCACCTTCAACTAGGGTATCGATCTCTTCATCAACTTAGGGTATAAGCCACTCAACATCAACTAAGGTATTGACCACCCCTTCAACTTAGAGTATTGTCCACTCAACAACTACTAGGGTATCGGCCACCCCTTCAGCTTAGAGTATCGACCACTCAACAACAATTAAGGTATTGGACACCCCTTCAACTTAGAGTATCATCCACTCAACAACAACTAGTGTGTCGGCCTTGCTATCCCTTTGAGTATCGACCATTTCTCACTATGGGATATTAGCCTCTAGGGTTTATATTGTATTGGATGAACCCTCATTCAATGCCACAACCTCAAAACTACTTTGTCTATCAACCAAGGCTTCTAAGAAATCATTGTATGTACTTCCACAAAGTATGTCTGGCTAAGGGTATCGCCCATCACACATGCATTGGGTAAAAAGGAATATCGGATTGTGAGTGTATCAGATTTAGGGTTAGAGTAGACCATGGCGGCTTCTTTACTCAACCAAAGTATGATTTTTACTAGAAATCTCTTGGTCATGAAAAGCTAATTCCTTTGAGGCATATCATTTTTAGAACAACTAACATATCAGCCTATCAACAACATATTGCTTTAAAGCATTACAAGTCATATCGGCCATCCATGTTATGGTGCAAACATATGTGTCAACTTAGATATCTTATAGATATCAGCCTGCCATATTCTTAGCATTAGGAGAAAGGCTAAACACTTACAAGAATATTATTCCTACTCAAGAAATCAACCCAAAATGATAGGAGTTCATATATATCAATTTCTGTACTTATACCCTTGTATCGAGTTAGGGTTTCCCACAAACCAATATGAGTTTGTGCATATAGGTTTCATCATCTTCAAGCTCAAACTCTTCATCCAAACTACTCTAGTTCATGGAAAAACCCTATATTTTCATTAGAACTCATAGAAACATCATTCAAATAAGAAATCAGAAGTAGAAAAGGAATCACCAAGTATTTGCATGATAGAAAGTGAATAATAATAAGATTGGGTTCAAGTTATATAACCCGCCTCTAGATCAACTCAAGAGCTTCAATCTTCAAAGCTCCACATTCCAAGGTTGAAGATGACTTATCAAAAGTCTAAGACTCAATCACAACACATCTCTATGAAAGAAGATATTATAGATAGGAACTTGGTGAGGAAAGAAGAAAAGGAAAGAATCATGATCCAAGAAGCATAGTCTTTCCAAGGTTGAAGACGATCATGGCTTCACCTTAGGCAAGATGCTCAGACTTCTCTTTGCTTCTTGATCTCCTATGATCATCCTCCAAGCTAGAGATAGTTAAGGAGTCAAAAGTTTTACTAGGATGTGAAAAGAGAGGTATATATAGTTGACGTTGATGAAAGAGATTGTGTATATGGTGTCATCACTAGGTGCACTTGAGTGACACATGTCCATGCATGGTAACTACATGCAACCATAATTATCTTGCCATGAAAAACTCTTAAGGATAATCCATAGGCATGATATTGGCCATTTGGGTATCTTGCTTGACAAGATATCATCACCACAATCTCGCTTTATGTGCAAATTGATACCACTTTTGCAAGGAACATGCAAACCGTTAGGCTTCACTTACTTGAGGTGCTTAACCCATCATGAACACCTTAAAAGTTTAGCAAAATGGTATGGGACATCCTATATGGCTTCCAAGCCAATAGGCACACCCATATACACTTCAAAACTCAATACAACCTAAGACACTCAACACTTCTTTAATAATTTCACCTCAAAGAGTGTTATCATTCAACCAAGATTCAAACAAGGTGCCCCTTCTTTCTCTTTCCTCAAGTTGATACTAAGAGAGAGAAGGAACATTCTATAGGTGATAGTTTACACATAAACCCTTCATTTGAGTGAATTGTAATTCTTACCAAAGTTATCATATAAGGCACAAACAATTTGTATATAAGTTCAAAATTGAAAAATAAACTCTTCTCAAGTCTTAATTACTTTTCAAAAGATTAAGAAAATGTTCAACATAACTTACTTAAGCAAAGCTTCTAGGATTATCCCAAAACCTAGGTCAGGGGTGTTACAAGTTATCAACCCCTAACAAGGATTTCATCCCTGAAATATCAAGAGAAAAGAGAAAGGTACTTCCTCCTCATCGCTTCCTCTAGCTCTTGTGTTGCTTCTTCAATTCTATGATGATGCCAAAGAACTTTTACAAGCACAATGTGTTTCTTTTTCAACTTCTTGATTCTTCTATCAAAAATCAACATTGGACCTTCCACACATGATATATCCTCATCCAATTCTACCTCTACAGGTTGTAATACAAGCTTTGTATCAGGGTGACAATTCCTCAACATAGATACATGAAACACTGGATGTAGTCTATGCAACACAGGTGCAAGTTCCAACTTATATGCTACCTTTGCAACATGTGCTATCACCAGATAAGGTCCAATAAATCTAGGAGCCAACATACCCTTCTTCCAAAATATGAGAACACCTTTCCAAGGAGAGACCTTGAGATACACACACTACTACAGAATACGCCTTTGGCATCGGTTGTTTAACCCCCTTTGGCGACTGTTTTTAAGCGACGCCTATGTGGGCGCCGCTAAAGGTCGAACTCTTCGGCGTCAGTTTTCTAACCGACGCCAATATGATCTATAGGCGTCGGTTATATATATTTAGCCGACGTATATAGGGTTCGCGCCACAAAAAAGGGCACCACCTAGGACACTTTCTGTGTCGATTAACAACTGAACAACCGACACCATACTCCCAGACGACACGGCCGTGCTTCGCTGCACAGCCGTATTTAGTACTATAGGCATCTATTTTATACGAATAAGAGACGCCTTTTCCACCACGGTCGTGCTTTCCTACACGGTCGGGTTGTTTGTCATATTACGCGTCGGTTTTTATCTAATAACCGACGTTGTAGGCCTTTGATGACGGTGTTCTATAAATAACCGACGCCAATATATTAATTTTTTTTTTCTTATCAGTTTGCAGGCCTGTTGTGGCTGGTCAGCAGGATGAGAACCTGTAGTTCAGTTTTCTAAACTGCAGGTTTACGACATCCATTGATATCAGCCTACAAACAGGCCACAAACCTACAAAATCAACAAATATTTTTTCACACAAGTAGATACATTCAGACATCAATTCAATTCTCACATTCACACATGTAGAAACATTCAAATACATGTAAAAACATTCAAATATGTATAAACATTTAGAAATATTCATTTACAAAATATCATTCAGCATCGCTATCATCATCCCAATTATATCTTACAATCTCTACTGCTTGTATGGCTTTTTCCCATTCTTCTCTTACTTCATTTAATGCTTCCATCGTATATGGAGCATGTACATTTTTTATGCGTTTACCTATAGTGTGGTCAGTTTTAAAAACCTGCAAAGAGAATGATGTATATATAAGTAATAATATAAAAATAAGATTGATATATTTCATATTAACTAATGAGACTATATATAATACCTCATGTATGGTATTAATATCCAATGCGGCATGTCAGATAATCATCTGCATAAATCGCATCACATAATATGTGCATGCCCAGCCGTTGTCTTGTGTAGCGCACTATAAATTGAAACATACAAAATATTAAAAAATACAACTAAGCATAGTTCACATAAATAATATATACATTGGAGTCGGGAACTTACTTTTACCTTCTCCCAAATTATTGGTTGGTTGTTTCTCCTTGGGACATTTCCTCCAGCATTTTTTAATGCATCTCAACCCCTACATGTTAATGTAACACAATGAATTTCATAATTAAATAGTAATGTAATAACAGATGTTAATGGATATAAAAGTGAAATATTTCTCACCAGAATAATGGCTTTCTCAATATGTGTCCAATTTTAGTGTTCAATGTACTTCCCGCAGGATCTAGATAATAAACAGTGAACGTCTCGGGGACAATAACTAGTAACTCCCAATGTCTACCGCTAGAGGTAAAAAAGTTAAAAATTAATAACTCAAAATGCATAATAAAAATGGAATTTTCTTAAGTCCAAATTATAAATAAAGTAAACTTACTTGACATTGAATGGAGCTATTATTATCGTCTTCTTTTGCTGATTGAAAATTGTAAAAGCATCTATACAGTATTGTTGAACACTATCAGGGTCTTTAGCTACCATACTAATCAATGATGGAATCAAAAAACCCACATGATCAAATGCAAATTGTTTGCATTGATCTTCGAATAAGTAGCTGCAAAACATGTATTACGTATGCATTAATATATAAGAAACCAAATCACCGGATCTTACACAAGGTATATGGATGTATAAACAAGATCTCACCTTATCCATGTCTCTATCATTGATGTATTCAGCCAATCATACATAAACAACTCAATAATATCTTGTATAAATAAAGAGCTATCGTATGATTGACCTGAATAATCTTCTTCTAAAGAAACAATTATAGGGCAATGTATATTATGTGCCCATAGCCAACATGCCATTCCCCTACAAGCAGGACCTAACGGGTATTTTAGGTCAGTTGGAACCCAACTGGGTAATGCAAGAAGTGGAGGTGGAGGCCTAGGTGCTCCAGGTGTCTTCTTTTTAACCTGTATATATAATTTTAGATCAGTTGACCTCATATATACACATTAACCATCTAAAGTAATGTAAATTTATCATACAATTTCAGTAGTGTAGACAACATCTGCTTTGGGCCACAATATCACCCGACCTTCTTCCCCACCAAGTGTATCAACATCTGGGTGGGCATATGGCAATGCAGCTTCCCTCCAATCGGGTAATACACATATCGGGCTCACACCAATTTAGCCCTATGGCATTGGAGTCCCATGAAACGTTTCCCCAGGAAGGGACTGGTAAGCCTATGCCTCTGCAACAACATAGTCTTGCATTCTTAAGCGGCATGGCTTCAATGCCTACAAATTTACGTAAAGAATGTTATACATATATACATATCATCTTGAAAACATATCATCTTGAAAGGACTAGATACAATGTCATAAACAATACTTACAACAGACGTGTTAGGCGATGGGTCTCCAGGATTACTCGTAGTATGTGCATCAGGAGAAGAGTGGGTCGCCATAGGCTGATTGGAAGCCTGAGATGCCTGCCACCGCACTATTTCTTCCTTGACCTTCTCAACAACTATAGCATTGACCTTCTTAGCAACTATATCCTTGACTCTCTTATTCTCCTATACATGGATAAAAGAAACATTAGCTTCTTATTATTGAATTCCCCTTTGCAGTAACATTCTAAAAAAAGAATAGGTCACCTCTTCTTGTGAAAGTCCCACTCTGGGTTTGCGCTGGGATGGCCCAAAGAATGCTTTGATGCCCACACCAGCGCCTGCACCCCTAACACATCCAGGATGCTCTGGGTTACCCAGAGAAACTGTCAATTCATCCCTTGTGCCATGAGGGATGAACGTGCCTTGTTTCCTCTACTCGTGCAGCTCCCACTAATCACCATCAACAGAAATTGGTAAGTTAACACCGCAAATAATCAATATTCAAATGATTGCTCTAAGAGTTGTATTTTACCATTTTCGCAGCCGCCTTAGCAGTTACGGGCTTCTTTATTTCACCCTTCTTGTTTTTCCTCCTAGCTATCCAGATATCATGGCGAGGCATGGGTGTGGCAGAATCCTGAGTAGCCGCAAACTCTGCATGTAGTCTTTGGTGAATGCTTTCATAGCCCTTTGGAACCATAGTGTGGTCATGCACATTCAGTGCACGCCTTGCTTTTTGCGCGTCACTGAGGGCCAAGTTAGTATGCACATTAATTATTTGGTTAGTAGCACTAAATGTTAATCTTGAATAGGTGAATACAACATATATTAATTAAATTGGGAGTGACGCCTAATACCTTGAATTCTTTAGATTTATTTGAAGCAACAAAATTGTCCCAATCTTCTTTGTCCAAGAAGTTCCACTGTCCAAGGGATGACTTCTTCTTCTTATCACCATCTTTTATGTATTCTCTGTTGAGATTTGTCCTATAGTTCCTAAGCATCTTTTCAGCGCGTTGCATCATGCTTTTACGATGCAGCTTCTCATCTAATGTAAACAGATTCTGTAAAATAGAATTCTTATTAACTAGTATCCAAAAATAGAATTGCAAATAATTTAATTTGTAATCTACAAAATAGAATTGCAAATAATAATAACTCACACATAAATCCTTCCATATCAAGTCTTTCTTCCCCTGAGGAACTTTATGCCAATTATCATACTTAACACCACAATTTCTTCGAGTGACACACCCAAGAGAGTTTACAAAATTATTGCGGTTCACTCCAATTGCATTTCCTCCATTATCAAACTCCACAACCAATTTGGATCCACTGCCACTTAGTGTTATTAACTTCTTCAACAGAGTGATGCCCCTTTTCTTGTTAAGTGTTTAGTACTGCGTATCAAGTTGCCCTAGTGCTTCAGTGGGTACATGTGCATCATCAACCTAAAATTTTACAAAAATAAACACACTAAATTAGCGCGATTTAGAAATATGGGATATATGACATAACTAGAAGATAATGAATTTTATAGAAATACAAGATATGTTTTTAGAACTTACATTGGTATCCTCACCATGCTCGCCATGGACAGCATGCTCACCATGGACTTCATGCTCATCATGGACATCATGCTCATCATGGTCAGCCATCTGAAAATGTCATTAAAAAGGCAAACATTTAGCATTTGTATTAACTAGAAGATAATGAAACATCAAATCTGAAAATGATCTAAAATCCAAAGCCCTAGAATGGGTCAAGTTCAAGTCAAAATGGCTACAAGTGTGCATTTTGGGTTTTCTATGTAAACGACCTTAGAACATCTATGTAATCACTTGTGATGATGAATTGACTTGTAACTTAGAAGAGAAAAATGTTTGGGACAAATTTCACCAAGTGCTAATCACTTTAAATGCAAATTAGAAAATGTATTACAAGCACTTGGTCGGTCGAGTTTTCCTGGATTGAAACTTGACCAATCATCCTTGGTCGATTTTCTGAAGACTGCATCGGTCGAGTTCTGTGAGTGTACAACTCGACCGATGCAATCTTCAGAAAATCGACCAAGGATGATCGGTCGAGTTTCAATCCAGGAAAACTCGACCGACCAAGTGCCTGTAATCCATTTTCTAATTTGCATTTATAGTGATTAGCACTTGGTGAAATTTGTCCCAAACATTTTTCTCTTCTAAGTTACAAGTCAATTCACCATCACAAGTGATTACATAGATGTTCTAAGGTCGTTTACATAAAAAACCCAAAATGCACACTTGTAGCCATTTTGACTTGAACTTGACCCATTCTAGGGCTTTGGATTTTAGATCCTTTTTATGTAACAGGCCATTTAGCATTTGTATTAACTAGAAAAAGGCAAATATTTAGCATTTGTTTTAACTAGAAAAAGGCAAACATTTAGCATTTGTATTAACTAGAAAAATATAAACATACATGCCTCTAAAATTGTGATCTTTTATCAATTAACAATCCTTCATTGTGATCTCCCCGCACATATAAGTCATCATTAGCTTCAATATTTTGTGGAGTTGGCAACCCAACAGAGAATGGACTGGAGTCATCATACTTATCATAGTACTCTTCTTCATCTATAGGATCTTCAATGAACTGTCTTTTACCATGAAGAACAACCGATCATTTATCATTTGCAGGATCATCGATATAGAATATTTGTTTTGCCTGTGATGACAATATAAATGGTTCACCCTTCTCGCCAATCTTTTCAAAGTTCACCAAAGTGAAACCCAATTCATCCACTATAACTCCTTTGGTGTTATCAACCGAATTACATTTAAAGAGTGGAATTCTGAAATCTATGTAGTCAAACTCCCATATATCTTTAATGACACCGTAATATGACATTTTAGCTTCACATGGACTCTTATCCTTTGCACTTGCAAAATACATAGTCGACGCTTGAAGGGTGACCCCACTATTTTGGACGACACTCTTATCATCTTGGCACTTTGTGTAATATGTGAACCCATTAATGTCAAACCCTTCATAAGACATAACATTCAGTTTTGGTTTAAAGGCGAGGCATTTGATAGTTTCTGTAATATCATTTGGTGTTTGAGATAGTTGATGTAAGACTTTATCTTCAAACCACTTAGTAAAAGTCTTATTATGCTCTCTAGCAAGCCACATTGAACTTGCTTGAGGATGTTGTCCCTTGATGAAATTGGTATGTTCCTTGATATAAACACTCACTTCGTCCATGTTGTGTACACTACTACAAAATACACCTTTGGCGTCGGTTGTTTAACCCCCTTTGGCGACGGTTTTCAAGCGACGCCTATGTGGGCGCCGCTAAAGGTTGAACTCTTCGGTGTCGGTTTTCTAACCGACGCCTATATGATCTATAGGCATCAGTTATATATAGTTGGCCGACGTCTATAGGGTTCGCGCCATAAAAAAGGGCACCACCTAGGACACTTTCTGCATCGATTAACAACTAAACAACCGACGCCATACTCCCAGACGACACGGCCGTGCTTCACTGCACGGCCGTGTTTAGTACTATAGGCGTCAGTTTTATACGATTAAGCGATGCCTTTTCCACCACGACCGTGCTTTGGTGCACGATCAGGTTGTTTGTCATATTAGGCGTCGGTTTTTATCTAATAACTGACGTTGTAGGCCTTTGATGACGGTGTTCTATAAATAACCGACGCCTATACTTTAATTTTTTTTTTCTTATCAGTTTGTAGGCCTGCTGTGGCTGGTCAGTAGGATGAGAACCTGCAGATCAATTTTCTAAACTATAGGATTACGACATCCATTGATATCAGCCTACAAACAGGCCACAAACTTGCAAAATCAACAAATATTTTTTCACACAAGTAGATACATTCAGATTTCAATTCAATTCTCACATTCACACATGTAGAAACATTCAAATACATGTAGAAACATTCAAATATGTATAAACATTCAGAAATATTCATTTACAAAATATCATTCAGCATCGCTATCAGCATCCCAATTATATCTTACAATCGCCACTACTTGTATGGCTTTTACCCATTCTTCTCTTACTTCATTTAATGCTTCCATAGTATATGGAGCATGTACATTTTTAAGAAATTACCTATAGTGTGGTCAGTTTTAAACACCTACAAAGAGAATAATGTATATATATAAGTAATAATATAAAAATAAGATTGATATATTTCATACTAACTAATGAGACTATATATAATACCTCATGTATGGTATTAATATCCAATGCGGCATGCCAGATAATCATCTGCATAAATCACATCACATAGTATGCGCATGCCCAGCTGTTGTCTTGTGTAGCGCACTATAAATTGTAATATACAAAATATTAAAAAATACAACTAAGCACAGTTCACATAAATAATATATACATTGGAGTCGAGAACTTACTTTTACGTTCTCCCAAATAATTGGCTGGTTCTTTCTCCTAGGGACATTTCCTCCAACATTTTTGAATGCATCTAAACCCCTACATGTTAATGTAACACAGTAAATTGCATAATTAAATATTAGTGTAATAACAGATGTTAACGGATATAAAAATGAAATATTTCTCACCAGAATAATGGCATTCTCAATATGTGTCCAATTTTAGTGTTCAATGTACTTCCCGCAGGATCTAGATAATAAACAGTGAATGTCCCGGCGACAATAACTAGTAACTCCCAATGTCTACCGCTAGAGGTAAAAAAGTTAAAAATTAATAACTCAAAATGCACAATAAAAATGGAATTTTCTTAAGTCCAAATTATAAATAAAGTAAACTTACTTGACATTGAATGGAGCTATTATTATCGTCTTCTTTTGCTGACCAAAAATTGTAAAAGCATCTATACAGTATTGTTGAACACTATCATGGTCTTTAGCTACCATACTAATCAATGATGGAATCAAAAAACCCACATGATCAAATGCAAATTGTTTGCATTGATCTTCGACTAAGTAGCTACAAAACATGTATTACGTATGCATTAATATATAAGAAACCAGATCATCGGATCTTACACAAGGTATATGGAAGTATAAACAAGATCTCACCTTATCCATGTCTCTATCATTGATGTATTCAGCCAATCATACATAAACAGCTCAATAATATCTTGTATAAATAAAGAGCTATCGTATGATTGACCTGCATAATCTGCTTCTAAAGAAACAATTATAGGGCAATGTATATTATGTGCCAGTATCCAACATGCCATTCCCCTACAAGAAGGACCTAACGGGTATTTTAGGTCAGCTGGAACCCAACTTGGTAATGCAGGAAGTGGAGATGGAGGCCTAGGTGCTCCGGCTGTCTTCTTTTTAACTTGTATATATAATTTCAGATCAGTTGACCTCATATATACACATTAATAATCTAAAGTAATGTAAATTTATCTTACAATTTCAGTAGTGTAGACGACATCTGCTTTGGGCCACAATATCACCCCGCCTTCTGCCTTACCAAGTGTATCAATATCTGGTTGGGCATATGGCAATGCAACTTCCCTCCAATCGGGTAATACACATATCGGGCTCACACGAATGTAGCCTTGCAGCATTGGAGTCCCATGAAACGTTGCCCCAGGAAGGGACTGGTAAGCCTGCGCCTCTGCAACAACATAGTCTTGCATTCTTAAGCGGCATGGCTTCAATGCCTACAAATTTACGTAAAGAATGTTATACATATATACATATCATCTTGAAAACATATCATCTTGAAAGGACTAGATACAATGTCATAAACAATACTTACAACATACATGTTAGGTGATGGGTCTCCAGGATTACTCACAGTCTGTGCATCAGGAGAAGAGTGAGTCACCATAGGCTGATTGGAAGCCTGAGATGCCTGCCACCGCACTATTTCTTCCTTGACCTTCTTAACAACTATATCATTGACCTTCTTAGCAACTATATCCTCAACTCTCTTATTCTCCTATACATGGATAAAAGAAACATTAGCATCTTATTATTGAATTCCCTTTTGCAGTAACATTCTAAAAAAAGAATAGGTTACCTCTTCTTATGAAAGTCCCACTCTGGGTTTGCACTGGGATGGCCCAAAGAATGCTTTGATGCCCACACCAGCGCATGCACCCCTAACACGTCCAGGATGCTCTGGTTTACCCAGAGCAACTGTCAATTCATCCCTTGTGCCCTAAGGGATGAACGTGCCTTGTTTCCTCTGCTCGTGCATCTCCCGCTAACCACCATCAATAGAAATTGGTAAGTTAACACCGCAAATAATCAATATTCAAACGATTGCTCTAAGAGTTGTATTTTACCATTTTCGCAGTCGCTTCAGCAGTTACGGGATTCTTTATTTCACCCTTCTTGTTTTGCCTCCCAGCTATCCAGATATCATGGCGAGGCATGGGTGTGGCAGACTCCTGAGTAGCAGTAGACTCCTGAGTAGCCACAGACTCCACCTGTAGTCTTTGGCGAACGCTTGCATAGCCCTTTAGACCCATAGTGTGGTCATGCACATTGAGTGCACGCCTTGCTTTTTTTGCGTCACTAAGGGCCTAGTTAGTATGCACATTAATGATTTGGTTAGTAGCACTAAATGTTAATCTTGAATAGGTGAATACAACGTATATTAATTAAATTAGGAGTGACACCTAATACCTTGAATTCTTCAGATTTTCTTGAAGCAACAAAATTGTCCCAATCTTCTTTGTCCAAGAAGTTCCACTGTTCAAGGGCTGACTTCTTCTTCTTATCACCATCTTTTATGTATTCTTTGTTGATATTTGTCCTATAGTTCCTAAGCATATTTCCAGCGCGTTGCATCACACTTTTACGATGCAGCTTCTCATCCAATGCAAACAGATTCTGTAAAATAGAATTCTTATTAACTAGTATCCAAAAATAGAATTGCAAATAATATAATTTGTAATCTACAAAATAGAATTGCAAATAATAATAACTCACACATAAATCCTTCCATATCAAGTCTTTCTTCCCCTGAGGAATTTTATGCCAATTATCATACTTAACACCACAATGGTTTCGAGTGACACACCCAAGATAGTTTACAAAATTATTGCAGTTCACTCCAATTGCATTTCCTCCATTATCAAACTCCACAACCAATTTGGATCCACTGCCACTTAGCACTATTAACTTCTTCAACAGAGTGATGCCCCTTTCTTGTTAAGTGTTTGATGTTGCACATCAAGTTGCTCCAGTTCTTCAGTGGGTACCTGTGCATCATCAACCTAAAATTTGACAAAAATAAACACACTGAATTAGCGAAATATAGAAATATGGGATATATGGCATAACTAGAAGATAATGAATTTTATAGAAATACAAGATATGTTTTTAGAACTTACATTGGTATCCTCGCCATGCTCGTCATGGACAGCATGCTCATCATGGACTTCATGCTCATCATGGACATCATGGTTAGCCATCTGAAAATGTCATTAAAAAGGCAAACATTTATCATTTGTATTAACTAGAAGATAATGAAACATCAAATCTGAAATTGATCTAAAATCCAAAGCCCTAGAATGGGTCAAGTTCAAGTCAAAATGGCTACAAGTGTGCGTTTTGGGTTTTCTATGTAAACGACCTTAGAACATCTATGTAATCACTTGTGATGATGAATTGACTTGTAACTTAGAAGAGAAAAATGTTTGGGACAAATTTCACCAAGTGCTAATCACTTTAAATGCAAATTAGAAAATGGATTACAGGCACTTGGTCGGTCGAGTTTTCCTGGATTGAAACTTGACCGATCATCCTTGGTCGATTTTCTGAAGATTGCATCGGTCGAGTTTTGTGAGTGTACAACTCGACCGATGCAATCTTCAGAAAATCGACCAAGGATGATCGGTCGCGTTTCAATCCAGGAAAACTGGACCGACCAAGTGCCTGTAATCCATTTTCTAATTTGCATTTAAAGTGATTAGCACTTGGTGAAATTTGTTCCAAACATTTTTCTCTTCTAAGTTACAAGTCAATTCATCATCACAAGTGATTACATAGATGTTCTAAGGTCGTTTACATAGAAAACCCAAAATGCACACTTGTAGCCATTTTTACTTGAACTTGACCCATTCTAGGGCTTTGGATTTTAGATCCTTTTCATGTAACAGGCCATTTAGCATTTGTATTAACTAGAAAAAGGCAAACATTTTGCATTTGTATTAACTAGAAAAAGGCAAACATTTAGCATTTGTATTAACTAGAAAAATATAAACATACATGCCTCTAAAATTGTGATCTTTTATCAATTAACAATCCTTCATTGTGATCTCCCCGCACATATAAGTCATCATTAGCTTCAATATTTTGTGGAGTTGGCAACCCAACAGAGAATGGACTGGAGTCATCATACTTATCATAGTACTCTTCTTCATCTATAGGATCTTCAATGAACTGTCTTTTACCATGAAGAACAACCGACCATTTATCATTTGCCGGATCATCGATATAGAATATTTGTTTTGCCTGTGATGCCAATATGAATGGTACACCCTTCTCGCCAATCTTTTCAAAGTTCACCAAAGTGAAACCCAATTCATCCACTATAACTCCTTTGGTGTTATCAACCCAGTTACATTTAAAGAGCGGAATTCTGAAATCTATGTAGTCAAACTCCCATATGTCTTCAATGACACCGTAATATGACATTTTAGCTTCATGTGGACTCTTATCCTTTACACTTGCAATATACATAGTTGACGCTTGAAGAGTGACCCCACTGTTTTGGACGACACTCTTATCATCTTGGCGCTTTGTGTAATATGTGAACCCATTAATGTCAAACCCTTCATAAGACATAACATTCGGTTTTGGTTTAAAGGCGAGGCATTTGATAATTTCTATAATATCATTTGGTGTTTGAGATAGTTGATTTTAGACTTTATCTTCAAACCACTTAGTAGAAGTCTTATTATGCTCTCTAGCAAGCCACATTGAACTTGCTCGAGGATGTTGTCTCTTGATAAATTGGTATGTTCCTCGATATAAACACTCACTTCATCCATGTTGTGTAAAATATACAAGTGATCTTATTCCAACTGCTCACGACTGATTACTTTCATCCGTGATCCCAAAATTCCTTTGCCCTCCTCAATATTCTTGTCATTAACAGGAGTGTTATTACCACTCAGAAAGTCATTGCAAAAATCCACAACCTCTCTCGCCACATAACCTTCAATAATACTCCCTTCAGGTCGATAACGGTTTCGAACATCACCTTTAAAAATGTGCATGTATCGTTCAAAGGGATACATCCAATGTAAGAAAACTGGTCCCAACATTTTCACTTCCCTAGTCAAGTGGACAACAAGATGTACCATGATATCAAAGAACGAAGGAGGGAAATACATCTCAAGCTGACATAGGGTAACAACCACTTCTCTTTGCAAATTATCGAGAGTATCAGGGTCAATAACTTTGCTGCATAGACTGTTGAAAAAGAAGCAAAGTCTGGTGATTGCAAACCTTACATGCTTCGACAATATAGATCGAATTTCCACGGAAAATATTTGTTGCATTAGAGTATGACAATCATGAGATTTAAGACCTATCAACTTCAGATCTTTCATTGATACCAATCTACGAATGTTGGATGAGTAACCATGTGGCACCTTAACTTTTACCAAGCATTCACAAAAAGTTTTCTTCTCCTTTCAAGACAACTTGTAACAAGTGGGAGGTAAGTATGTTCTTTTATTACCCATTTCACATAATTCTGTCAATTCTGACCTTATTCCCATTTCACGTAGGTCCAGTCTGGATTTTATCCCATCTTTAGTCTTACCTAGTATATTTAGCAGATTACCAATGATGCTATCACAGACATTTTTCTCAACGTGCATTACATTGATACAATGTCTGACTGTCAAAGAACTCCAATAAGGAAGATCCCAAAATATTGACTTCTTCTTGAATGAAGAATTGTCACTCCGTGTGGCCATACTACATTGTGATTTCTTACCAAATTCATTGACAATATTTTTTACTCTTTCATAAACAACATCCCCTGGTATAGGTTTAGGAGCACTCTATTCATCATTCCATCCATTGAATGCTTTGCGCTTCCTACAATACAGATGGAATTTTGAAAGAAACCTTCGATGACCAAGATATACAGTCTTGCCGCCATGTTTTAGTCTTATTGAAACAGTGTTTTCTTCACATATAGGACACGCTTTAGCTCCTTTAACACTAGATCCAGACAAATTCCCATATGCTGGAAAGTCATTAATAGTGCAAAACAACATAGCGTGCAAACGAAATGTCTCTCTTCCTGAAGCATCATAGGTCATCACACCTTCAACCCAAAGTTTCTTTAAGTCATCAATCATAGGTTCAAGATAAACATCGATATCATTTCTGGGTTTTTTAGGGCCTGATATCAACAACGACAACATAACGTACTTATTTTTCATACATAGCCAAGGAGGAAGATTGTATATGACAAGCATGACTGGCCAAGTACTATGTTGGATGCTCAATGTCCCGTACATATTCATCCCATCTGTACAAAGCCCAAGTCTTAGATTCCTATCTTCTTCACCAAATTTGGGGTACAATAGATCAATCTTCTTCCACTGTGGGGAATCAGACGCATGTCGTAGGATCCCATCATTATTTTTGTTAACATATGCATGCCACCTCAAATTCTTCGCATCTTTTGGATTTGCAAACAAGCGTTGAAACCGTGATATTATAGGTAGATACCACAACACCTTGGCAGGAGAACCACATTTGGACTCCCCCGAAGTCGTCAATTTATACCGTGACACACCACATTTTAGACAATCTTTCAAATCTACATATTCCTTTTGAAATAATACACAATCATCCGGGCATGCGTGTATCTTCTTGGCCTCCATTCCCATTGAGCACAACATTTTCTTTACCCGGTATGTTGAGATTGGCAGCTCATTTCCTTCAGGAAGCATTTCTTTCAACAAAGTCAACAATGAAGTGAAGCTTTTGTCGCTCCATCTATTGTTAGCTTTCAACTTATACAATCTCAACACAGTGCTAAGCTTCGTAAACTTAGCACAGCCTGTGTATAACGGTATCTCAGCATCATGCACAATGTTTCTAAAGATAGGAGGTGGATCGGTGTGCTCTACCCTACAACTATCCAGCATCACATCAACGATGTCTATTAGAACTGGTTCATTCACATCTACGTCATCGGAGGCAATTTCTTCTTCCACCCAAGCACTGCTATCGACATCTACTGGTTTCGAGTTTGAAATTTCTCCATGACAATGCCATTTTGTATAGCCTTGTACAATCCCGTTGCACATGACAGGACTTTTGATTTCCTCACCAGTGCTGACTTTCAAGTTGTTACCGCAATGCCTACATGGACAGTAGAACCTATCTGTAGGTTTTTTCCTATGTTCCTCGGCAAATCTAATCAACTGATCAAGACCAGATATAAAATCTAGGGTGCAGCGATTGCGAATGGACATCCATGATCTATCCATTCTATGGTCAAAGAGAAAACAAGTATATATTAGGATAAGATTAGGGTATACACTTACATCCTATCCAAGATTTACTCCTATTATCTACAATGAAGCCGAAGTCCATACAAACAATATATAATTTAGTGAGATTAGGTGTTCTAGAACAGTCCCATACCGAAGACTATCCAAGATTTACTCCTAACGAGTAAATCTTGGACGGGTTTCTAGGCCAACAAACACATGTGATGTTATTCTTATATATAATAAATGTGTACCACCTATCCCATCCTTGAACACCTAATATCACTTAGGATGTAAGTGTATAATGTGTATTGGGTTTTCGAGAAAATTTCGGCAGCATTTCCCCGTTGTTCTCTAAGTACATATGTACTTAGAGAACAAACAGGGAAATGCTGCCGAAATTTTCTTGAAAACCCAATACACATTATACACTTACATCCTAAGTGAGATTAGGTGTTCAAGAACAGTCTCAAACCGGGGACTATCCAAGATTTACTCCTAATGAGTAAATCTTGGATGGGTTTCTAGGCCAACAAACACAATAATAAATATGTAAATCATATCATTAAGAGCATGGTATCATGTTAGGTCATCATAGGTCATAATAATCCACTAGAATGAGCAAAAAATGTCTCATGGTGTTAAAATAGCATAAGAGTATTAGATCTTGATTCTAGAGTGTACAAGTAGCAATGTTGATTAAGTCTGTGTGATTAAAGATCAAGCAGCGTAATAAAATAGGCTTTACCTCTGTTTGAGCCTAGTCGGGCGTCAATAGGGAGAGAGGGCGAGACGGAGGGTAGGCGAGTAGGCAGGAAAGCAGGTAGGTGAGCAGGCGACGGGTAGGGAGACGGCGGGCAGCAGTAGATGATCAATTAATTCCTGAAACAATACATAAATAAATACAAATCAGTACATAAATAAACACAAATTGATATCCTGATTGAATCACATCTATATAGGCATCTATAAATTCAATGTTGATCTATACAGATCCTCCTAAAGATAAAACCCAGGAAACCCAGCAATGTTGATTTGATAAAAGAACTTTATAGAAAAAAGGTTAATAAACAAAGACTCTAACTAGTTCCTTCTTTTACAATTGAAAGTAGGCGTTCAAAATTTCTAGCTACTAGTAAATTAATAAAGCTACTACTAATAGTTATATGTAATCAATTCCTTAGATGTTGAAGTTCCATTACTATCCATCTATGTGTGCAGGGACATATCCAAGGTTGGTATATATAAGAAAAGACTAAAATTATGACTGTTATATCAATTTGTGACTCTGTGACTAGACATCTAATTAACAACAAACAATATGACTAAGTTAAATTAGCTCAATTAAATGGAACATAGTCAAAGGAAAAATTGTAAAATGATTTTCTTTGGCTGTAGCAAGGTCTGTTGATTTCTCTATTGTTTAATCACATATGCAATTACCATATAAAGATGTTTGAATGAATCTAAACTAATTAATTTGATTAGAAGCTTAAAATAGCTGGCCATTAGAATGATTGGACTCAATAATTGTAGAAGGTATGCAATACAAATCAGTACAGGCATCGACCAGGCATCCCAGAGGCCTAACTAGGCTGGGCGCCTGGGTTTAGGACCCTAGGTGAATGTCTGGCCGCCTAGGCACACCTGGGTGTTGCCTGGGTAGGTCGGAAGGTACCTAGGCAAGCGAGCACAGAGAGGTTGAGGCGAGGTGAGGTCGAGCAGGTCGAGTAGGTGGGCGGAGGAGACACCGGCGGGCTCCAGGACCGCTGGCGCAAGGTAGGCAAGTAGCCGCAGGGCAGGCAGGCGGCGATGACACTGGCGAGCAGGGAGCGGCGGCGGAGCGGCGGCAGCGTAGAAGGAGTAGGAAGCGGCGGCGGTGCACAAGCAGCAGCAGCGGAGGGCGCCGCACAAGCATAAGCAGCAGCAGTGGAGGGTCGAGCGGCAGCAGCAGCGGGGGAGATTCTCACAATGAAATAGAAGAAAGGGGAAGAGTCGGGTGATCGTGGGATATTAAGTTCATAAACGGCGTTGGTTTTTTACAAAACCGACACCTAAATCTCTTCAGCATCGTGGATCGTCAAAATCGACGTCCAATTGGACAATATTTGCCCGAAATTATTTGGCGGGAACCACTATCAGCGTCGATTATCAACGGATAACCGACACTGAATGTGACACTTTTCACGCAAATTCTCATCATACATAGGTGTCGGTTTCTATCTAAATAACCAACGTTGTATGTGACGCTTTTTCTTTTCGCTCGAAAATTGGATTTCACGGGTGATTTTAGGCGTCGGTGTGTTTTACCTAGCCGACGCTGAATAGAAAGCGGTACCCGTATCTGGCTGGTCTTTGAATATAAATGTCGGACTTACTAAATAGCCGATGTGGAATGTTATAGGCATCGGTGTATGTAAATAACCGACACCCAGAAAAGTGACATTGAATGCTATTTCTGTAGTAGTGACACTATCTCCATTCTAAACGTCTATGGCGATTATCAACATATGATTTCTATCTGTCATGTGCAACTTTCAACTATTGTTGTATTACTTTAATATTTGCTGGTGTCTATTACACAAGTTTAGGACCAAGAAGTTGGAATTCTCCTATTTCATACAAACATAGTGGAGATCTACAACGTCTACCATATAATGCTTTGTATGGTGCCATATCAATGTTGTCTTGATAACTATCATTGTAAGCAAACTCTATCAAGCTTAAATGTATATCCCAGCTTCCTACAAACTGAAGAACACATGCCCTAAGAAAGTCTTCCAAGGTTTGTATAGTCCTTTTAGATTGTCCATATGTCTAAGGGTGGAAAGTAGTGCTAAACATTAATTTCGTATCCAAAGTTGTGTGTAATCGCTCCCAAAAGTGACTTGTAAACTAAGGACCTCTGTCTGACACAATTGTTGCTAGGACTCTGTGAAACTACATTATATCATATACATAAACCTATGCAAGTTTCTAATAAGTGTATGTTGTCTTAACAGGAAGAAAATGTGCAGATTTTGTCAACCTATCAACAATCACCCAAATGGAATTGTAACCCTTAGCTATTCTAGGAAAACCAACTATGAAAATCATTGTCACATGATCCCACTTCCACTTTGGTATAGGTAATAGTTGTAATGTTCCTATAGGCTTCTGGTGCTCAGCCTTAACTGGCTGACACATTGGATACCACATAACAAACTCAGCTACATCCTTCTTCAAACCAGGCCACCAATACATATCCTTTAGATTGTGATACAACTTGGTACTTCCCGGATGCATAGCATACATAGATGAGACAACTTCTTCCATAACTATTTTCCTTAAGTCATTAACATTAGGTACCACGATTCTACCATGGTAACAAACTATTCCATCTTCTGACTCATGAAAACCATACAACTTCTCAATGCCATATTTTGATTTGATCTGCTAAACCACAATATCATCTTGTTGTGCTTCTTTAATCTGTTGTCTCAGTGTAGGTTTAACTTGCATCTGTGCCAACAATCCAACTAGCAAAGATACTTCTAGTTGTACATTCATCTATCTTAAGGAAAATAGCATGTCCGTATTATGACATATCAAAGAGTTCAACTATGTTTTATCTATGAGTGAAGATGATAACTTTCTGCTTAGTGCATCTACCACCACATTAACTTTTCCTGGATGATAATCAATCATACAATTGTAATCTTTGATTAGTTCCATCTAGCGACACTGTCTCATGTTTAATTTTTTCTACATAAAGATATACTTTAAATTCTTATGGTATGTGAAAATCTAACACTTCTCCCCATACATATAATGTCTCAAGATTTTCAAGGCATGAATCAGTGCAACTAATTACAAATCGTGTGTAGGACAATTCTCCTCATGTTTCTTAAGTTGTCAAGAGGAAAAAGAAATCACTCATTTATCCTGCATCAACACACATCCCAAACCATTCCTTGAAGCATCGCAAAAGACAATGTATTCTTTCCCTTTCTCAAGTAACACTAACACGAGTGCACTGGTCAACTTTTCCTTCAACAACTGGAAAGAGCATTGACACTTGTATTCTAGACAAAAGGAGCATCCTTCCTGGTTAACCTAGCTAGGGGTAATGCTACAGAACTGAAGTCTTTGATGAATCTTCTGTAGTAACCTACTAAACCTAGGAAATTGTGAATCTTTGTTGGTGTCTTGGGTTGTTCTCATTCTAGAACAGACTCTACCTTTATAGGATCAACACAAATACCTTTAGCAGATATAACATGTCCTAGAAAAGATAATTCTAACATCCAAAACTCATACTTGCTAAACTTAGCATATAGCTTGTGTTGTCTCAACAACATCAATGCTTTCTGAAGATGTTGTTCATGTTGTTGGCTATCTTGACTATATATTAGAATATAATCTATGAAAACCACTATGAACTGATCAAGAAATGGCAAGAACACTCTATTCATTAGATCCATGAATGTTGATGGTGCATTACTTAGTCCAAATGACATATTTATAAACTCATAATGACCATACATTGTCTTAAAGACAGACTTGGGTATGTCATCTTCCTTAATCTGTAACTGGTGATATCCTGACCTCAGGTCTATTGTTGAAAACACTATTGCACCTCGCAACTGGTCAAACAAATCATCTATCCTTAGCAGAGGATATTTGTTCTTTATTGTCACCTTATTCAACTGTCTATAGTCTATACACAACCTCATAAACATGTCATTTTACTTTACAAAAAGTATCATAGCACCCCACGATGATGTACTTGGCCATATGAAACCTTTGTCAAGTAACTCTTACAACTATTTCTTTGATTCTTCCATCTCAGCATGTGCCATTCTATAAGGTGTTTGAGCTATCAGTTGCGTACTAGGAACTACATTGATCTCATAATCAATCTCTCATGGTGGAGGAACATCAGGAAATTCCTTAGGAAACACATCCTTAAACTCCCTGACAAATGGTACTTCTAGAATACTAGGACTTTCTACCTTGGTATCCACCACAAATGCTAAGAATGCCTCACACCCATGTCTCAACAATCTTTCCGCTACCATTTTTGATACTAGACATGTTGGAAGAATCTTCCTATCTCCCTAAAAGATCCATATCTTACCACCATATGTGAACATGGCTTGCTTGGAACAATAATCCAAGACAACTTTATACTTTTCCAAGGTGTCCATCCCAAGTATTACATCAAATCCATGTATCTAAAGTGGTATAAGATCCACTTGAATGTTGTGTCCTGAAAAAGAAATAACATAGGGGGAACATACCTATTGTAACACTGCAGAACCAACTAATAGAATTTCTAACAACAAGTTATCCATTCTATGACTAACAAGAAAAAGACAGTTATGAATCACTTCTCGAGTGATAAAGGAATGTGTATGTTACGACCCCACCTCCCGATAACCCCCAATTAAGGGAGACCAAGAGGTCGCAGCCGCACCCATAACTTTCGTATCAAAGGTTCGGCAATTAACCAAGAATAATTATCAAATTTTAACAGACTATACTGAAAAGATGTAAGAAAATAAATTTTTGCATACCTTTTCGAAAACTTGGATCTCTAAACTTCTATCCACTTAAGTATTCTACTCTAACTAATACTCCTTGTATTTTACTTCATGTATTTCACAATATGACGATTTACTGTTTGTCCTTTTGGCTTGTACCTAAAACACCGACAAACAAAACGTCGGTCAGCCGAAGCTGGTATGTGGGGGAACAATAATTATGTAAATACATTAACAATGTAATCATTTAACAATCAAGATTACATTTTAGATATAACTCTGCGATCCAAGAGTACCCTATCCTCTATGTTGTCCCCATTAAACCCCTCATGATCCACCTATAGGTGAACCAATTTCTAGGGTTGAGTCTCATGGCACTACTCGTAAGTAGCCCACTCCTTAACTCATGGCAGGCTAATGAGTCTCATGGCACTACACATAGGTAGCCCAGTTTCTAACTCTCGGTAACCTAGACCTTGCTCTAGGATTACCCCTTTTTTTTAGCCTTTTCAAAGCAATAGAGGTGGACCCGAATCTAGTCAGTTATAAACACACATTTATAGTGATAATCATAGTCACTTTATAGTTGCATGAAATAAATAAACATCCAACAGTTATTTTCAAGCAACCAATTAAAACCTCGTGAATCGCCGTGAAACTAGAGCGATTATGCATTAGCGTAACCACATACCTGATTTGACAAGTCATGCAGATTATTCAACATATACTTCATGTATATACAATCAAGCCAATCAACATATCCAAGCAAGTAATTCAATCATCACATAATTCCTAAAAAGAATATGTACTCTATTTATTACACACTTTATCAAGAATCTACTTTATTAACTTGGATTCACTTTCTAGGGTTTCTGTATCCATTTTAGGGTTTCCATTGTAATTATGGTTTACCTTGCACTTTTATTCTTACAAACCCTAGTTAGGCAAAATAGCTCACAAACCCTAAGGATTCCCAACCTATTTCTTCCAACAGGCTTAGGATCATCTTCTAACAACATATTTCCATATTTTCGATTTAAACATGATTTTCTCTTTATTTACCCTAAATTAGGGTTTCTGCATGTATGATCCTTCATACATAGACTAAAACCCTAAATTAGTCTACTTTTCATGTAAAATAGATTGAAACTCTATTTTAATGTTCAACAGGTCAATACTTCTCAAATTAACCTACTAAACCTCAACGATTCGTCCTTTATACGAAATTAGGGTTTCTAATTAACTTTTAATACTTTTTCTATCAAATTAATATACTTTTTCTATTAGGAACGAAATCAGGTTCTAAAATTATTTTTATCAGGTTCCTCATATTGTTCTAGTCAATTTTCATATATTAAGTTTACCCATCCGAGCTTCCTAGCAATTTCTAGGATTTTTGCAAGTTAATCACTTAATTGACCAATTGAAAACTGACACTTCAGCATTATTAACTTACCAAAAATCGGTGCAGAAAATAGAGGAAAAGACGTGGCCACCCTTGGGTCATGTACGTGTGAATAGGGGTAGAAGAGTCAATTGACTCTATTCCCTTTCTCCTTCCTCACAACACTACCCCTATGTTCTCTGCGTACAGGACGTCGTTGGCCACCCTATTCTCTTGCGACATCGTCATCTGCCACCACCTCCCTCAGGTGTGAACCCCACCACACTTGGTTCATCGCCGCTCCATGGTGGTTCTCCAACCTGCCCCTTTCTCTCTCACATGCGCACAAGGGGTGCTCTACAAGTGGCGTCCAGCGCTACCGGTGTCCTCTCCGGAGCTCTCAGCGAGGTGGATAACGATGCCGACCACCAGGTTCCTCCCTTCCTGGTCTGGAGGAAGGACAACCTCCCCTTCCTTCACATTTGAAAGCTCTAAGAATCAACGAGTATCTACTCCCGGAAGACCAGTGCCTCACTCGAGCGCCGCCTACTCAGCTCCTCCTATGGTTGCGACTCCATGACCCCCAGGAAGAAAACTCACCATTGCTGCTCCTACGACCAGGCTTGGTCGACTGCAGATGGCCCTGACCTCCGTCTCACACTCACAAGGTGACACATGTATAGGCCATCCTGGGTCTACAACCCACGGTTTTTTAGTCGGCCCTAAGCCGCTTCGCTTAACTATCGTGGCTAACAGTAGGGAACCGAACTACGGAGAAGGAAAAGAATCCAGCTGCAGCCAGGGATCATCCATGGGACTATCTTCAGTCAAGAGTAATGGAGTGTCGCCTCCCTTGATATCTATATGTTGTTCACCACAACTGCAATGACCTGTCCTTTATATAGATAACCCTCCCGCAAAGTTTAGGGTTATGAGAGAAAGATAAAAGGAAGATATGGGTGGCAAGCCCGTCTAGCATCCATGTTTACCCACATGACTTCCTTTCTTGATTAAAAAGGTACTCTTTGAAAGGTATTTATATATGTAATTGTTAAGAGAAAGTCATTCAATATCCTTTCCTTGTGGGTCTAATATGTCCCAATCAGTTCCGAATTTATTTGGTTGGCACTTCCAAAAACTATTAAAGAAAGTACATCACCACGTAAAATCTAGATTATTTCTTCCTCTCTTATCAAGTTAATCCCACTTTTGGAAGAACGCTTCTTAATGATTTTTATCAAAACATGGACAAGGGTTGAGACCCAAATTTTAAAAAAAATATGTTTTTCTTAATATGCAAGTCTCCCCCTTAAGGAACATTTTAACCGTTAAAACAAATATTTTCCTCTTTCTTTCTTTTCTATTATTTTTATTTTGGCCATAATTTATATTAGAAACCATGTGGATTCGAAATCCACTCCATTATGAACAAACACTTATTTCTTCTAGAGAAATCCACATTATTCTTAGCATTATATCATACTCCTTTATTATTAGATTTCTTTCTATCACTATTCTCTTTCTAACATATTGGGCTTTGTTACTCAATAAGCCCACTAAACCCATTCATGCAAAAAGGGTTATCATCAAAATACTTAAATCATACAACTTTCATAATAATACATTTTATTGAAGAAATTGCATTCAAAATCATATACGCCCAAAATTGGGGTTGTAACATCCTTCCCCTCTTATAGGAATTTTGTCCTCAAAATTCTATCAAGCAAACAAACAATTTAGGATAAGACTTTTCCATTTCCATCATTGGCCCCTATGTGGCTTCACCGTACTCATGGCATTTCCAAAGAAACTTTATCATCACATATTCTTTTCTCTGATTTCCTTCATCCTGGCATCTATAAACTGCACAGGTGACTCAGGACATTTCAACCTCCCTTGGGGCTCACTAGGTTCATTGTTCAGCACATGGTCGGGGTACCTCACATAGTACTCTAAATTGGTTACATGGAACTCATCACACATTACTTTATCCTGAGGGGTAAGGTCAAACTTAACCTTCTCCACCAAACCATGTCAAAAGAACCCATGCATCGGGGACTGAGCTCTCTTAGCTATAACTCAGAGGGGTCGGATTTTCATGTCACATATTCTCCCACAGTGAACTGCATGTCAGTCTACTTTGCATCTGCTCATGACTCTTATCGTCTCTAGGCTCCTTTCAGCCATTGCACTATCAAAGAGACTTCATCTACACACACTGTGGTCTTTTTCTAACCATCACGTGGTCCTTTCACCAACTTCACCTTACTGAAGTGGTGACCGACACAATCTTTCTTACAGAGCTTCTTTAAATCCCGATACTGGCTATGGTGGTTATCTTCACATCTTTCATAGGACAAGAACTGTCTCTAGCTATCACCCTGAATGAGCACATATGCTCTCATCAGACCCTTTAGTCTGGATCATACTAACCATTAGTTAGAGGTGATAAACTGTACTAACATCAAGTTCTTCATGTACTTACTTCCACCTTTTGTAAGGGAATCTCTAGGTCTAACTCAAGAACTTTTATACTCAACCTCATGGTGTAGTTGAACCATCTCTCTCATAAGTAGTTCAACCCAGTCTATCCCTTGACAGTACTCTTTCCTTCTCATGTCATCTAGGTAAGGCAATCTACCATAACCCATGTTGCACCTCGATCTTCCTTGATCTAGGGGAGACTTACAACATCCATAGTGATGAACTCCCTTTCTCTTTTGGGGACTCTTTATCCTTTATATCAATGCACTGGTTTACTAGTGTTCGTCCTTCAACCTCGGCTTGCATGGACATATACCATATGCCACTTTATCTTAGGTATCTAAAGTACTATTGTCACTTATTATCTTGGTAGTACCACGGTGTATGGTGATCTTCACTCATGATTTCCTGTATGTCATGATTCCTCAAGATCGATTCCTTAGAAAACTTAAACCTCTCTAGTCGGGGTTTCATCACCTTCCTTTCCAAAGAAGTGCATTTGAGGCTCTACAACCATCCTTTCATTGCATCAAGGCCTAGGCTGGCTAACCAAACAACCATGAACTTGTTCAACAGATCTCATTACATCTGAGTATTAGCCAAACATAGTTCCAAACTTGGGGTTAGTCTAACAACTTATTCTAGCCAAACTAGACAGATATATCTCAACCAGACCATCCATTTCCACTTCACCTTCTTATGTATTAGGTAATGTTGATGACATACACCTCCCTATATGCTACTTATTATATAATCTTATCCCTAAGCCCATCTTCATCAAGAATATTTTGAGCGTATTCCTTTGGTTTTTGAACTCAACCTGTTATAACTTATAGCTCATGCTAAAAACATCCTCATAAGATGACTACCTTATTTCTCTTTAGTGTTTGCAAACCATCCATGTATCATTCACTTTACCAAGGTATGTTATCTTTTCGGTCCCCATATCTCATGGCAACGTTCCAACTCACATCATCTTTTATCCTTAGTGTATGGCATGCGTATTGTCCCATCTCTCACTCCCATAACAAGAGGAAATAAGCATTTGACGGCCGTCCAAATACAAAGTTATTCATGTTCCACAAGTAGAGATAATACATTCCACCTTGCCAGTACACCTTCAAACCTAAGTTGAAACGTGCAAATTATGTCTCTACATCACAATCATTTTGACATCAAAGTTACCTCCATAGAAAACTAGTCTTGAACCTACTGAGGTTTACACACATCCCTTGGTCATCTCCTCTAGGTCTATAGGGTGCTGGCACTTTTGGGGTCATCCCTCTTCCCTCATGCATCAAGAGAGTGCCCTACTCATCTGCCCTTTGGGTCCCATGAGTTCATGAAGGTGATCAATCTCCTAACCCATGGCCCTCAGACAATGATAGTTGTTACCTCCCGACCCTGTGGTCATGTGCAACTTAGGGAATTAGGTAACTCCTACTTCTATCAGTCTTATCCCTACCTGACCCTAGGATAGACTTAGGATTCTCTTATAGTACATGTCCAACTTAGACCCTTACCCCAGCCTTCATCCTCTCTCTTTCTGCATTCATGGATGGACTTTTATCCATTCATAGGGATCATGGCAACCTGCCCACCCTGTTCAAGCCCCATACCGGTTACCTCCATGGTAACACGTCCACATGCACTAAGAGATAGATATCTATGGGTATACAAGTTCATTCTCATACCATGTACTTTACACTTAGCTTCTCAAGATCCTATGAGACCTTCTTAGGTTTCCTTAACACTCATAAAACTGGTATACACCCTTCCAAAGGGGTCCCTCTCCCAGGATGGGAGGAAAACTATCTCTTGACAACAAAGGTCACCAACGTCCTTATGTTTATGGTCTGCCTCCACATGAGCATGCGTAGCCCTAGCAAGCTACTAAGGCACAAACAGACACCTATAAAACCATGCTAGGTCACACTTGTTCTCATCCTCAACACTGAAACACATTCATACCTTTCCAAGTAATCCACTTAGCCGTGAGGAGTTCATCAAACATACCCTTAACTTAAGGGGTTTCCTTTACCTCTACATATGAGGAGTATCATGCTCGAAACTATAGAGACTCAAATCACATCATGATCATTGGATACACTGCTTCCCCTCTTAGGCCTAGGAACCCTAGGTTCTCCTTTGGGTATCCCACTGCATGCTCAATCTCTTAACAACGAATCAAGCATTTCCAAGGTATGTCATGTACTCCCATGGTCCTTTTTATTTGAGAAACACCTCAGAGTTGAGTCCTCCTCATGAACAACAATCTAGGTATAAAGCCTCACAACTCGCTACTTAAACCTCCTCAAGGTCTAAGGCACTCTTTGTCTCCACTCAGCAAGTAACCACCTATACCATAGGTACATAGGTACCAGAGGCATTACTTTCTCTAAAGGACACCAAGATACCATCCATCTCCTGGGATCAAGAATGAGGCAACCACTATCATCCACTTAGGTCGCATCATCCTCAACTCCCATTGTTCCTCATGTCTCGGAATCTAAGCTTCCAACTATCTTGCATGAGTTCCTGCTTCCTCTCTCCAAGAAGGATCAAGCTCACAAGCATTCCCCTAAATGGTGAAGCCTATGTTTGTTCATGGTTATCCTTATCTCTTTATGCCTATCTCATAGGCTATTCCCTCATACACTCCTAGCCAGGGTTTCAACCTACTGCTCGTACCATAGATACATTCTGGGTGCCTATTATGCCCATATAAGCTCATCGGGTTTCCATGGGTTCTTCTCTAACCTCATCAAAGAAGGAGCTATCCTTCACTCTAACATGCACGACCCTTCCCAGGGTTGGGTTGCCAGAGGTACTAGGTCATCCAACCTCTCATGGCTCATACGTTATCTAAGGCATGTCCATCCAAACACCTGGTCTAACTCATCATGCCATCTCTCTCTAACCTCCACTTAGGGTTAGGGTTATCATCATCCTCAGAGGATGTGCCAGGTCTCTACTTGCAATGGAGATGTCTATCTCCAAGACTAACTTATCCTCCTGACAAGAAGGTCTAGCCTCAGGTCTCTTCTGAGGACATGAAAACTTATGTTATACGACCTAAGCATGTATCTATCCTTTAATTTGTGCTTAATCTATTAAGCTTATGTCCATGACATCTTATTTACATACTTTTCATTAATTTTTTGGAGGATTCCTTAGACCTTATTATCCTTACCCATACCTCAAGAGGGTGTGGAGGAGAGAGAAAACCCTAATCCTTAATGTCCTTAAGGGAATTTGTGATGAGAAGGGACGAATAAGATGAGAAAGTCCTAAAGGTATCTTATTTCGATTCATACCTTAAGACTTTGGCTAGGCAGTCACACAGATCTGGGAGTCCTCGTATTCCGACTAGCGGTGCGGAGGAAAATATTGCCAACCCCCGGTCGTGATCCTTTTCTAGACACCTCCGTCTATCGGATAATCCTCGAATAACTCCCTTGGGTTCTATGGAGTTTGTAAAATTTAATAATTATTAATGGTTAAGTGAGGAACCTATGCTATGATACCAAATGTTACGACCCCACCTCCCGATAACCCCCAATTAAGGGAGACCGATAGGTCGAAGCCGCACCCATAACTTCCGGATCTAAGGTTCGGAAATTAACCAAGAATAATTATCAAATTTTGACAGACTATACTGAAAAGCTGTAAGAAAATAAATTTTTGCATACCTTTTTGAAAACTTGGATCTCTAAACTTCTATCCACTTAAGGATTCTACTCTAACTAATCCTCCTTGTATTTTACTTCATGTATTTCACAATATGATGATTTATTGTTTGTCCTTTTGGCTTGTACCTAAAATGCCGACAAACAAAACGTCGGTCAGCCGAAGCTGGTATGTGGAGGAAACAATAATTATGTAAATACATTAACAATGTAATCATTCAATTAATCATTTAACAACTAAGATTACATTTTAGATATAACTATGTGATCCAAGAGTACCCTATCCTCTATGTTGTCCCCATTAAACCCCTCATGATCCACCTATAGGTGAACCAATTTCTAGGGTTGACTCACATGAAACTACTCGTAAGTAGCCCACTCCTTAACTCATGGCAGGCTAACGAGTATGATGGCACTACACGTACGTAGCCCAGTTTCTAACTCTCGATAACCTAGACCTTGCTCTAGGATTACCCCTTTTTTTAGCCTTTTCAAAGCAATAGAGGTGGACCCGGATCTAGTCAGTTATAAATGCACATTTATAGTGATAATTATAGTCACTTTATAGTTGCATGAAATAAATAAACATCCAACAGTTATTTTCAAGCAACCGATTAAAACCTCGGGAATCGCCATGAAACTAGAGCGATTATTCATAAGCGTAACCACATACCTATTTGATGAGTCATGCAGATTATTCAACATATACTTCATGTATATACAATCAAGCCAATCAACAGATCCAAGCAAGTAATTCAATCATCACATAATTCCTGACAAGAATATGTACTCTATTTATTACACACCTTATCAAGAATCCACTTTATTGACTTGGAATCACTTTCTAGGGTTTATGTATCCATTTTAGGGTTTCCATTGTAATTATGGTTTACCTTGCACTTTTATTCTTATAAACCCTAGTTCAGCAAAATAGCTCACAAACCCTAAGGATTCCCAACCTATTTCGTCCAACAGGCTTAGGATCATCTTCTAACAACATATTTCCATATTTTTGATTTAAACATGATTTTCTCTTTATTTACCCTAAATTAGGGTTTCTACATGTATCATCCTTCATACATAGACTAAAACCCTAAATTAGTCTACTTTTCATGTAAAACAGATTGAAACTCTATTTTAATGTTCAAAAGGTCAATACTTCTCAAATTAACCTAGTAAACCTCAAAGATTCATCCTTTATACAAAATTAGGGTTTCTAATTAACTTTTAATACGTTTTCTATCAAATTAATATACTTTTTCTATTAGGAACGAAATCAGGTTCTAAAACTATTTTTATCAGGTTCCTCATATTTTTCTGGTCAATTTTCATATATTAAGTTTATCCATCGGAGCTTCCTAGTAATTTCTAGGATTTTTGCAAGTTAATCACTTAATTGACCAATTGAAAACTGACACGTCAACATTATTAACTTACCAAAAATGTACGTGTGAATAGGAGTAGAAGAGTCAATTGACTCTATTCCCTTTCCCCTTCCTCGCAACGCTGCCCCTGTGTTCTCTGCGTACAAGACGTCACGGGCCACCCTATTCTCTTACGACGTCATCGTCTGCCGCCACCTCCCTCGGGTGTGAACCCCACCACACTTGGTTCATCTCCGCTCCATGGCGGTTCTCCAACCTGCCCCTTTCTCTCTCACACGTGCACAAGGGGCACTCTGCAGGTGGCGTCCAGTGCTGCCGGTGTCCTCTCCGGAGCTCACAGCGAGGTGGATAATGATGCCAACCACCAGGTTCCTCCCTTCCTGTTCGGGTGGAAGGAAAACCTCCCCTTCCTTCACATTCGGAAGCTCTAAGCATCAACAAGTATCTACTCCCAGAAGACCAGCGCCTCACTGGAGCACCGCCTACTCGGCTCCTCCTACGGCTGCGACTCCATGACCCCTAGGAAGAAAACTCACCATTGATGCTCCTGCGACCAGGCTTGGTCGACTGCAGATGGATCTGACCTCCGTCTCGCACTCACAGGGTGACGCATGTACAGGCCATCCGGGGTCTGCAACCCGCGGTTGTTGTTCGGCCCTAAGCCGCATCGCTTAACTGTCGTGGCTAACAGTAGGGAACCGAACTACAGAGAAGGAAAAGAATCCTACTGCAGCCAGGGTTCATCCATGGGACTATCTTCAGTCAAGAGTAATGGAGTGTCGCCTCCCTTGATATCTATATGTTGTTCACCACAACTGCAAAGACATGTCTTTTATATAGATAACCCTCCTACAAAGTTTAGGGTAACGAGAGAAAGATAAAAAGAAGATATGGGTGGCAAGCTCGTATAGCATCCATGTGTACCCACGTGACATCCTTTCTTGATTAAAAATGTACTCTTAGAAAGGTATTTATATATGTAATTGTTAAGAGAAAGTCATTCAATATCCTTTCCTTATGGGTCTAATATGTCCCAATCAGTTCCGACTTTATTTGGTTGGCACTTCCAAAAACTATTAAAGAAAGTACATCACCACGTAAAATCTAGATTATTTCTTCCTCTCTTATCAAGTTAATCCCACTTTTGGAAGAACGCTTGTTAATGATTTTTATCAAAACATGGATTAGGGTTGAGACCCAAATTTAAAAAGAAAATATGTTTTTCTTAATATGCAAGTCTCCCCCTTAAGGAACATTTTAACCGTTAAAACAAATCTTTTCCTCTTTCTTTCTTTTCTATTATTTTTATTTTGGCCATAATTTATATTAGAAACCATGTGGATTCGAAATCCACTCTATTATGAACAAACACTTATTTCTTCTAGAGAAATCCACATTATTCTTAGCATTATCTCATACTCTTTTATTATCAGATTTCTTTCTATCACTATTCTCTTTCAAACATATTGGGCTTTGTTACTCAATAGGCCTACAAAACCCATTCATGCAAAAAGGGTTATCATCAAAATACTTAAATCATACAACTTTCATAATAATACATTTTATTGAAGAAATTGCATTCAAAATCATATACGCCCAAAATTGGGGTTGTAACAGTGTAGAACCCTTGTCAAACAAAATAGATATGAAGCAAGATGAAGACATATCAGAATGAAATAATTCCATCTGATCAGTCACAATTCATGGGTTAACCACTGCTTCTGGCTGACTCATAATATAGAATCTTGCCATTTCCTATTTCCAACCATGTCCTCTGTTACCTTGTGTAGACGAACCTATTTGAGATGCATGTCCATGTCCTTGTCCTCTTGCACCTACTGAACTGTTGCCTCTGACAGCCTTGCTGGCTCTGCCTCGATTGTTGAGATACCTCAATCTTTCTTACTAGACACTCTATCTTTAGATGTCTTATCTACCCACACTTGTAGCATATTGTAGTCTCCGGCTGTGTCCTAGACATCCCTATCACTAACATTGATGCCATACTTTGGGCTCCAGAAGGTGAAAAATTATGACATCTACTCTTACATGACATCCACTATGTCTGAGCACTGAACCTTTATGGTGTTGACAACGTAGAAAACCTTGCTTTCATGTAGCTTCTAGACCTATGTCCCTGGAACTGGGTAGGTCCTTCACTAAAATTGGCCTCATGTTTATCAGTTACTGACCTCTCTATCCTTCTAACCGATTCCACAAATGTATCAAAGCTCTCTCTATTCTCCAAAGCAGTTGTAGGTGTAGTCATACAATGTTCCATCACCTTGCAAGGATTTGAGATAACAATTGCTTTACCAAATATACACAAAAGCAACATTATGCATCAAAGTACTAGCCAAAATCTCAAATCGATTATATAACTCATTACACACTATCTCCCAAAGGACCTGAGAGTACATGGATGACATATATGACTTTATATCTACAAGACACATAGTAGCACACTCAATCTGAGCTATTACTGTTGTTCTAGCTGCTTTCGCCCACTCTCTGTTGCATGATCTTTACCCTTTCATGCACGTCCACCTAAAAAGTTGTGGAACACATGGGATGAGACAACTTGTCCAAGTTAGACATATAACTCTCCGCCAATAATATTATTATCACAGTTAAACTTTTATGAATGAGAGCAGAAGAAACCTATATTGAATTAAACAATATTAATGATGATTATGTGCAGAAAAGAGCAGTCTCAATATCTTATTAGCTTAAGAATCTACAACTTAGCGATAGATCATTTGTTTACTTTTAAAAGGAATATGAATAACATGTATAATTGCTATAAATGAAATAGTATAAAACCAAAGCAAGGCATCAACCAATGTTTCCGTATTTGGTCCTTAAAAAAATACGCTACATCGCTGATTACATCTTTAAACATTCCATCTTATTATGCCCTATGGAGATGGGAATATACCTTCCATATCCAACTGACCATTGAAAAGCTAGCATCAATACCATATAGGTCTATGGAAGAGCTAAAATCCACGATATCTCCTTTCTCGGTCAGTATAAGAGTTCCAGTGACATTATGACTCTATCTACATTTTATCTAGCCAGGCATAGAGATGTTATTCACTATAGAGATACAGTGTGTGGCATGTTCTCTATGTAGGGTATGACCTACACTCAATGTTGCTTGTATATATTGAGTCATGGCATGCAGCAATACTCTTCTAGGGGTAGGACTTTATCGTCGATCCTGATGTTGTAATAGAGCTACAACCTATAACCACACTCTTTTTAGGAAAATGGATCAAGGCCAAATCCTCGGGTTTGAAGGAAGCAAGGTAATAATCATCTTGCACCCTCACATATTAAAAAATATACGCTCCTAGTAAAACGTGTTTCATCATTAAGTAGATCCTAACACGAAATGATTATAGTGTCAGGGAAGCTACATTTTTTGTTTACTTGATAGATTAAGTGTGTTGTGTCATATTTTAGCATCAATCAAGTTATAAACATGAATTATAGATAAATTCTATATAGAAAGGTGTAACATATTTTCAAGAGATCTTATATCAATTGGTACATATCTTGTTACCCTTATCATGGGATCTCAGTCCCCTAAATACTTTATTGGGAGTCTCATCCCTTCACCATTATCATTATCATGATCACGATCATATGCTTGGGTATCAAACCCTCAGTTCATTATTGAACAATATCACCTCTCATTAGGTAATAACCAACTTTAGGTGATCAGACCCATATATAAATCATACTTGTTGTACACGTATATCACATGGATCACAAGGCCGTTTATAATTTGTATAATATTAAATCATCATAGCTCATACATGGCTATGTTCATCATCTCATAATACCTACATGGTTAGGATTTCATAGAAAATGCAATATCAACCAATTATCATGACCATGCCAAAAAGAGAATTATTCAAATTGCAACCCTCTCATAAATAGGGTTTTCCCATGTAATTGATTTAGGGTTTCAAAGTGCATATTTATCAATCAACCCTTATTCACATTATAAGAGCTATTTAATTTCCATAAATGTTCAAGCATACTTCATCAAATATCATAAATTGATTATCAATATGAGGCACAAGTTTCTTTCTCATCCTTACTAGGATATTGAGTTCAACATTCTTATTACATTGATTTAACCTACTTTAGGGTTATCAACCTACACTTTTTAAAGTGTATTCATCTCATTACTTTCATGATGCATTCATTGATTACTTTTAAGATGTATCAACCTACACTCATCAAGGTGTATTGTCCTCCACTCATCAAGGTGTATCAACCTTCATTCCAATCTTTATATCGGCCTAGATACATCACTTGTGTCGGCCTAGACACATATACTTGTGTCGGCCAAGACACATCTACTTGTGTTGGACAAAGCATAAGAGATGCTTAGAGTGGTATCATTTATATGGTGCTTGAGGTGTATTGGCCTTCAGTATTCTGGTGTGTGTCGCCCATACCATCATATTATATATTGGCCACCTCAACCAACTAGTGTATCGACCACCCAATCAACAACTAGGGTATTGGCCACTTCAACCCCTTATATATCGGCTTCACCTTCAACTAGGGTATTGGCCTCTTCATCAACTTAGGGTATCAACCACTCAACATTGACTAAGGTATCAGACACCCCTTCAACTTATATTGTCGGTCACTCAACAACAACTAGGGTATCAGCCACCCCTTCAACTTAGAGTATTGGCCACTCAACAACAAATAAGGTATTGGCCACCCCTTCAACTTAGAGTATCAGCCACTCAACAACTAGTGTGTCGGCTTTTCTATCCCTTTGAGTATCGGACATTGCTCACTATGGTTAATCAACCTCTACGGTTTATATTGTAATTGATGGACCCTCATTCAACACCTTATCCTTTGCACCTATCGGCCTCAACACTACTTTGTGTATCAGCCAAGGATTCTAAGAAAGTAGGAGTTGAAAAGAGAGGTATATATAGTTGAGGTTCACGAAAGAGAGTGTGTGTAAGGTGTCATCACTATGTACACTTGAGTGACATGTATCCATGCATGGTAACTTCATAAAACCATAATTATCTTTCCATGCAAAACTCTTGGGGATAATCTATAGGAATTATATTGGCCATTTGGGTAACTTGCTTGACAAGATATCATCACCCAATCTTGCTTTACGTGCAAACTGATACCACTTTTGCAAGGAACATGCAAACCATTAGGTTTCACCTCCTTGAGGTGCTTAGCCCATCATGAACACCTTCAAAGTTTATCAAACCAATATGGGACCTCCTCTATGGATTCCAAGCTGATAGGTACTCCCATATACACTTCAAAACTCGATACAACCTCAGACACTCAACACTTCTTTGGTTCTTTCACCTCAAAGAGTGTTATCATTAAACCAAGACCCAAACTAGGTGCCCCCTTCTTTATCTTTCCTCTATTTGATACTAAGGGAGACAAGGAACATTCTAGAGGTTATAGTTTGCACATAAAACCTTCATTTGAATGAATTGTAATTCTTACCAAAGTTATCATATAAAGCACAAACAATTTGCAAATAAGTTCAAAATTGCAAAATAAACTCTTCTCTAGTCTTAAATTTTTTTCAAAAGATTAAGACAAGGTTTCAAGAAACTTACTTAAGCAAATATTCTAGGGTTATCCCAAAACCCAGGTTAGGGGTGTTACACATCTCTCACAGTGAAGGTGGTGATTGTGATTCTTAGTCCTAAAATCACTACACTCGTCACATGTCGTTGGGTACACTTTGACATTATCAAACGCAGTCCTGAAACATGGTTGTTATAATGGTGATTATTAGGTGATTTTGACACATGGGTATATACTATGAGTGATAGATATGGGATTTGTCCCTCCTATTGGAGTATGATATCCTGGCCACTTGATAAGCAAGACTGATAAACACATGCCATGCACATGTGAATCAATATATGATATTGAGGTTACATTATCTCAGATAGTCTACTCTTTATTCAAGAAATATGGATTGAACATTAAGAGGATGATTAACCATGCCTCAAGTTCATCTTGGGTATAAGAGACAAAGGAATTATACAATTGTTGCAACACATTACACATATTGTAGGTTGAAGTTGTTCTCCAACTTTCCATTTCATTTGGGAAGCACTGATGTGTGACTAGGCACCACTCTTTGCTTGTGATGTCATAAGAGTTATGGAAATTCACTGCCAATGTGACATGGGACCTATAGGGTCACGCATATAAGATCTCATCTAGAAGAGGATTTTGATCTTTAAGGACAATTGGATTGATTACTAAAGTGTTTAGGTATTAAATTCACACAACTGATTTCTCAATTAGATGATCGTGTCTTCCAAACGACCATCTCACTGAGTGAGATGGCTATTTGGGCAGCCAGACGGACATCTCATGTAGTTAAGACGACCGTTTGGGGTTCAGTTTGATCGAAGATCGGTTTGAATTAGTTCTGACCTTAAAGCGATTGATTCAATGTGATTGAACCAATCGGCTCAACCCAACTCACCATAAGACCATCTGGGTGAGTGAGACGGGCATCTCACTTATGTGAGATGGCCTAGTTGGCTTGAATAAAGGTTCAAGATATTTCTCAAATAGTTTCGATTGTTCTTTACTTGAGGAACAAGGAAATTAATATGAGATATTAATTGGATTCAAAATAGACAAATTCATTTCAGATTGGGAACTACCAAATGACCGTTTGACAGTGTGAGATGATCATCTCGTGCACCAGAAGACCGTATGGGTGTGTGAAATAGTTGTTTCGGCTGTTGCGGGTTGCAAAAATTCAAGATCTTCCTGTACTTCCCACTCCCACACCTTTATCTCGTATCAGATAACAAATGGGAAGCTTGACCCTGGCCTCTACTATAAATAGAGGGATATTGGGAGCTTCCCAGGACAACAACACAACACAGACAACTGAGAATCAGTTCCTCTGACAACTATTGTCCTCTCCAATTGTGGTAACCAAGAGAGACCAAGAAAGTCCTACCCAAAAGGGAGTGATAGGCAAAGGGAGAGAACAACTGATAGTTTTCATTGTGGGAGAGTAGGTTGGTGACTAGTACACCAACAGGGAGGATAACTCCTTCCTGTCCATTCTTGGTGAATGACAAGAGTTCTGGTTGGTCTGTGTGAACTACTCTATAGATAGGAATCTTTTGGCTATTTCTCAGAGAGCAAAGTCAACCTACAGTTCGTGGTGAGACCACAGGTGCCGCTTAGAGGTTTCACAGATGTTGTTCGTGGTGAAGACTAGGAGTTGCACAACCACCATCCAAGAGCAACTTTTTAGCAGTTACAAAGAAGTGAGTTTTATCACTGGACTTGCTCCAGGACCAGATATAACTCACTAAAACCATCTCCCTATTTCATAGTAGTTGACACGATCTTGTTGTATTGGGGAATATAGATAGATGAAAATTTGTTTTTGGTTCTATAATTTGTGCCCATATTTCTCAATAGTGATATCAGATCCACACCAATTTACTATGTTTTAGAATAATCGTGATGATCAAATTTTGATTTATCATTTATTTATTACATACGATGCAAATATTTAAAATGCTCTCATATGCATATCCGATCAAAGACCACATAATATCATACTATATATATATATATATATATATATATATATGTATATATATATATATATGAAATTTACATGCATCTCACAAAAAATAGTTTTGATGGTGGATGTGTAATGTGGTTATTGCCTAAACCCTAAATCTATGTGTGGTTGGATTGTTTGGTTCTTGTTTATCTCAGTCTATGTACCGAGCCTCTATGTCCCTCTTGCCAATGTAATATTAATGCTTTCCTATCTTTTCTCCCCTCGAATGTAACTCGAGGTTTCCCTTATTCAATGTAATAAAGTAGAAATAGGATAGTTTCTTTTCTTGTAACTATGTTGAAGATGTTGATCGTAGGTTGAGACGACCAATTTGTGAGACGAGTTGACCGCCTAGAGGATCATGGAGGAAAGAGGACGATGGAACCAGTAATAAATGCCTGGTGGGCCCAATCGACCATCTGGAAGGAGTCCAGACATCGGTTGGATAGGAGGCCAGACGACTATCCTCGAAGGCCCGACCGACCGTTTCGAAGGTGTCCAAACATTCGTTAGATAGGAGGACCAACCGATTGACCAAGAGGCAATACGATCGGTTCAAGGGTTGAACCGATAGATTGGCAAGAACATGTCTACACCAACAACAGATTCAAGGAATAACAAGTTTACACGGCCATAACCTTTGATTTTTTTTATATCACATTTTACATTGTGGGATATAGCATCTATATGTTACACACTATATATGTGGTGATTGGAGGCTATACACATAGACACACACACACACACAGATATATATATATATATATATATATATATATATATATATATATATATATATATATATATATCCCCTCAATCAAACATAATTAGTCTACGATGCTTTCCATTAGCAATACACAAGAAAAGCTTGATCGACTAAGCATAGATTTACACAAAGAATGGTAAACCATCTATCTTGTAGAAGTGTGATAGTAGATATGTAGATTTGCACAAAGCATGGTGCATATCTATTGTATTGGCTATTGGGTCGGGCTTAACTGGTGACTTGGAGTGCCCAAGCCCAGAGGCATGTAGATGATCATGGCAAGGAGTTGTGCATGTCATCTATCCAAGAGTTGCATATGATGTAATTGGTAAGTTGGCCTACCTAAATAGTCTGGTTGTGGGCGATCGACAAAAGCTGATTCATGACTTGATGAAATATGGATCTTGACTCATTAGCAAATTGTACACTATAATTTTCCAAATTGATACTTGAGGGTTATCAATTTGAACAAAAAATTGATAATGATAATTAATTAAAGGTCAAATTATTATTTCCCAAATTTTAATCAAATCAAATCAAATCAAAAATGAGCTTTTGACACAATTGCAAATTCTTTTGTAGAACCAAATAGCAAGAAACAACAATCACTTCTCTTTATGATCGGTCCTTGAGAAGGACAAACTTGTTGGGAACAACTTGCGTGGCTGGTTCAGGATGCTGAAATTGTTCTCACATAGAAGTGCAAGCTCTATGTCCCTAAAATGCCAGAACTAGAGGAACTTGCTCAAAATTCTCCAAGGGCTGATAAGGATGCTTATAAGAAGCATACTAAGGACGTCGTGGATGTCAAGTGTCTGATGCTATGTTCCATGAACCATGAGTTGCAAAGGAAGTATGAGAACATGGGGGTGATTGAGATGGTCACACATCTTAAGAACATGTCCCAAGATTAAGCAAGATAGGAGAGATATGATGTCTCCAAGGCACTATTCAAATGTACCATGGTAGAAGGTGACCCAGTAGGTCCACATGTACTCAAGATGATTGGGTATGTGTAGAACCTAGCTAGACTAGGATTCCCCTTGGATCAAGATTTGGCCACTAACATGATTTTGTAGTCCCTTCTAGAGTCATATAGTCAACTTGTCATGAACTACAACATGAATAACTTTGACAAGCCATTGACAGAGTGTTGGGCATGTTGAGGATAGTTGAGACACAAATGAAGCAAGATAGGCCCAAGTCTGTGATGATGATCAACAAGACAAAGGGGAAGTTTAAAGGTAAAAGAAAAGCTAAAAAGAGTTCTAAAGTCAGCCAGAAGCCCAAGTCTTCAGATCTCAAGGCAAAAGGTGGAGTAAAGAAACAAAGAGGCAGCCGTCACCATTGTCACTGGCCTGGACATTGGAAGATAAATTTCCCACTCTGGTTAGAGGAACACAAGAAGAAGGATGGCACTAAGGCCTCAACTTCAAGTATAAATAACATAAGATAAATTTAATTACTTCTTAAATTTTGGTATATGATGCCTGATAAGAGATACGACATAATAATGGGCATGATCTAACAAGAAGTAAAATCCCTCTTAGAAGGACAAAGATGGACAATATGGAGCAAGTGTTGTGGAAACCACAGTCCACATTTATATTTCTCTTAGTCCAATGGGCATGTAATATATATTAGAACTGCTATTTCATTTCTTCCATTAGAATAGAAACATTTTCTTTATGCATCTTGTATGGACAAGGATGGTTATCAATAAATAGTCATTGGTGTTTTTGTTTCAATGATATGATCTTGCATGTCATTGTCCCTAAATCATCTTGTGATATTTATGCAAAATGATCCAAAGATGAAAGTTTATACCAAAGGAATATAATTGATAACCCAAGATTATGATTAGCATTAATTATCTTGTACGAATATAAGAAGTGCAATCCTAGAATACATATCGATGTTGATCTAGATTCCCTTGGTTATTTAACCTAAGGAAGCATGCAAGTCTTATTCACACACAATATGACATGACATCCTTCACTAAACGTAGTGGGAGGATAAAGCTTTTGTTAGACCTTATGAATATGATGCATGAAGATCTTATGGAATGAATGCTATAGAAAATTAATACTTCATTTTCATTTAATGGTAATATGATGATATGTACCAAATGAAATGAAAGCATTAATCTAATGAAAATGTTCAAGGATATTGTAAATGAAGTGTGACATTGATGAAAGTCTTAAGATACTTTGATACGATCAAATATTGAAATACCTTATATCAATACCTTGGGTACCTTTAGGAAAGAACTGTGATAATGTATCACAAGACAATCTGTCTGAACATGATGATGTGTCAGAATGAAGGAATTATACCAAGGTGAGTCATGATATAACTATCAATTAATCTAATCTTCTTATATCCTCCTAAATATATACATATCACTAAATAATGTACCACATGAATGGTTTGTAAGACAACATATATGATATGATTTGGGAATGTCCCAATAGGCTAAAGGATTGAAACCCACCTTGAGAATGTAGTTTCTTAAGAAGGTTTATCCATAATCCATGATAGTTGAATATTACTATTAGTCCCAATCCAATAAGAAAATCATTTTGTTAATAGGATAACTGAATTCCTAAAGAATCAGTGGGAGCAAAACTCAAAATGTTTGAGGTCAAAAAAAAGGGTACAATGAGAACAATGAGAATCACAAGTTGTTGTGGAATCTCAGGTTCATAATGTAATATAGAACAAAATATTCTAGTACAACACATATGAGATTGGAGGATTGTGAATTCAACTATTCAGATGGGTTGGTCATATAGATTGAGCCAACTAGTCAACTAGAAGCTTTTTTTGAGCTATATGGAATCCATGTAAGCTAATGTAAAGAGGTATTCCATCCACCTACATTGCCTCAGATTCAGGTCCTTTTGTGTCAAGAGGTACTTGAAACTTTTATGATCAGAAAAGATCTCAAACTTGTCTCCATAGATATAGTGTCACCAGATTTTTAGAGCATGTATGATAGCTGCTAGCTCTAAATCATGTGTAGGCCAATTTTCTTCATTCGAGTTCAGATGGAGGCAGGCATAGGCAATCATTTTACCTTCTTGTATCAGAACACACTCTAATCCTTACTTAGAGACATTAGTGAAAATAACATAGGGTTTGCCTTTGATAGGTGATGCAAGCGCATGAGCAGATGTTAAGCACTTCTTCAACTTTTGATAGCTATCGTCGCATTTGAGAGTCCAACAAATCTGACTTCTTTTTATGTCAACTTTGTCATAGGGAGGGCTAGATCTGGGAAGTTCTTGATAAACTTCCGATAGTAACCTGCTAGACTGAGGAAACTTTGAATTTTAGATGGATTCTTTGGAGCCATCCATTAGGTCACAACTTCTACTTTTGTAGGGTCAACAACAATGTGTCCAGTAGAAATTACATGACCCAAGAACATTACTTCTTTGATCCAGAACTCACACTTTGAGAATTTTGCATAGAGTTGGTTTTCTCACAGTGTATTGAGTGCCATCCTCAAATGTTTAAGATGCTGCTCTTCTGAATCAAAATATATCAAGGCATCATCGATGAACACCATGACAAATAGATCAAGGTAGGGATAGAATACTCGATTCATTAGGTTCATAAAGGCAACAGGGGCATTGGTCAAACCAAAAGGCATGACCAAAAATTCGTAATGCCCATATCTAGTTCTGAAAGATGTCTTCGACACATCCTCATCTTTCACCTGCGTCTGATAATAACCACTTCACAAGTTCATATTTGAAAATACAGTGGCTGACTTGAGTTGGTTAAAAATATCATCGATGTGTGATACTGGATAATGATTTTTCATTGTAACTTGATTAAGAATGCAATAGTCCATACACACACACATTGATCCATCCTTCTTATTTACGAACAAGACAAGGGCTCCCCAAGGTGCAACAATTGGACAGATAAAACCCATGTCAAAAAATTCTTGAAGTTGCTTCTTAAGATCAATGAGTTTAGTTGGTTCCATGTAGTAAGGTGACTTCAAAATAGGTGATGTTCTGGGTACATGCTCGATGGAGAATTCCACATCGCGAGTTGGAGGTCCTCGAGCAGTTCTCCAAGAAAGACATCATGGAATTCCTTCACTACTTCTTTATGTTCGAGAGCAGGGGGTGTGGCATGGACAACTATAGATGCTAAGTATGCCCTACACCCTTGTGAGATGAGTTTTTAGGCTTTGATGGCGGAGATGATAAATTGCCATTCTTCCCGCTTCCTACCTTTGATACACATCCTTCCTTCTTCAGGGTGTAACCAACTAACCTTTGACTCTTCGCAGAATAGGACTACATTATATTTCTTTAGCCAATCCACCCCCAGCATAATGTCAAAGGTCATCATATCAAGTAAGACAAATTTTTATGGAAACATCTTCCCCAAGATGTAGAGGTCCACGGTTGGAAGTTTGATATAAGAGGAGCATATTCTACCACTGGGGATTTTGACATCTAACACATGGTCCATGTATTTAGATTCTAGTTCTAGCATAGAGGCAAATTGTGTAGATACAAAAGTATTTGATGGTCCAGAATCAAAAAGTGCCTTAATAGGATGCATATTAAGGTGTTAAGTACCTTCAAAAGCTTCATTGCCTTCTCGAGCTTCTTCATCATCAAGAGAAAATACACTTCCATTCTGCCTCTCCACAGGATATCGACGCCCTTGCTGGTTATTGTTGTTGTTGTTCAGCGGTGGCAGATTCTAATGCTAAGGTGGATGTTGGGATGGGACTTGTGACGTCCCCAGATTTTCTAAAACTTAATCTGATGTGTGGCATCCAAATTGAAACCTCACCTCAGTGAGAATCCCAATTTGAGCCCCACACACTAGGCTAAGAAGAAGAAAATTAAGGGAGTCAGAAGGAAACACATTAGCACATGTACATGAACAATAATAAAACCATACACACATGTTCACCATCCAACATATAATTATAAAATGAATTGTTAAAACATTTGATATTACATATTGAATAGAAAACGTATACATGTACATGTGCTACCACTAAACTACAGGATCTTAAGACAACAGGTTCGCCTGTACATCAGCTCGCCACACAACTCTCAACTATCCTTGATCTTCAAGAGCATAACCACAACCTAAACAAAAGATTACATATTGTACACATCAGCACAATATTCAAGAATATTGTACTGAGTATGCCTACGTGTCTTTTTATATACCTCTCATCATATCTTGGCAATAAGATAAAACTAATACTTGGAAATAACAGAAGAATATAATAAAAGTGTATACTTGCACAAAGATGTTCATTAACAAAAGAGAACACATATTTTAAGCATAATTTCCATTATATCATACATGCATTTACTACCTGAGAGTTGAATGCATTAAAGCCTTATGATCGACTACCAAAGAGTTGGATCATTTCATAATGTGATCAGACTACCAAAGAGTGGGATCACTTTCAAGTACTTGACTACCAAAGAGTTGAAGTACTTTATTATCAACACTTGACTACCAAAGAGTTGAAGTGCTTAGATACAATGGAACAAATCTATTATGTTTCATGTGTGCATAGCAATAAATCTGGAAAATCATGCAACATATCATACTAGAACAATCATTTCATCCAATATCATATGCCAAGTATTTTACTATGCATATACCACAAGCATATTTTATAATAAGCCAAGTAAGAGGTAATGACATACCTTGATCAAGAACAAACCTAATCATCATATTCCTCATGTCAACTTATCTTTGTTCAAACCCTGATTAAGACAAGATTACATATCACCATTAGATTCTCATCATCTTACATCTCATCTTAACCCTAGTCGTTTTCATATTAGGGTTTGCTTATCTCATTATGATATTCTCATAATTAGTTGTATTTTGACCTTATGATTTATATTACTGATGTCCTATTCCACATTATAGTTCATCAACTGGATATACTCACGTGTCACATTATTATGTGAACATACTTAACATTACATTCATTAACCATATTAGGGTTACGTCATATGTATTACGGGTCATCCTCATGTAATATGAATTCTATGCATCTAACTGATATCAAAGTTCCAGATTAGCTTCCAGTTACTGATATAAGAGTGCTCTATAAATTTCATCATTATTGAGCATGTATGCATTCATTGCATTATCTTTAGTGTTATTAGCCCTAACTAGCCATATCAATCAAATTACACAATTGTGTACATCAACATGACCATAAATGGCATCATATCCATTATAAACATGAATTATGATTTACTGGTATTTTTTCATAATTTTAGGGCATCATTTGATATTTATTACTCATGAAACAAGCATAATGCATCTTATATGATATCACTGATATTGAAGCATAAAAAGTCTAATAAGATGGTCCCATCTTATTCTACACATTTTTCTGAACATTTTGGCATCTTACTTGTATTTTTATCGTAAACATACGAATTACTATACATTTTATAAGATATAGATATTTCTGGGATTCTCCCTTGTTATAGCCAATCAGGAGGCGACATGTGTCCACTCTGGGGACACGGCTCTTGGCTTCTCTGCCCACGCATACTTGGTCGGCCTTTCTTGGCTTGGACCCAGTTCAGCCCCTCTCCTCTCTGTCTTGCATTTCCGCTCCCTTGCTATTCACGAGTCTGTGGGACTCAGCTTCACGGCCGCCACCCGCCTATTCTCCAGTTGGCGCTATAGGTGTCTCCTCCGGCTTCATAGTAGCAGCACACATCCTAGATCTCCATCTAACTTGTCTTGTGGCCATGGATTACTACTGGAGGTTCCTCCTCCGTGGCCTGTGCTATAACTGCTGGATCTGAAGAGAGCAAGCAGCAGCGCCTCTGGGAGGCCATCACTGCAGGCTTGTCGTCATTGCAAGTGATGAATCGGGCAACAAATCAGTCATCGCCTTCATCCTGCCTCTTGTAGTTGCTTGGAAGATCGGCCACATCTCTGGGTGCCGCCAGTGTAGGCTCGCCACTGCCTGCTCTCAGGTGCCACCGCGGGCTCCGGCCTCTCCTTGTCCTCCCTGGTTCACGGATCCTGTAGACTAAGCATCGCTATGCTTGAACTTGACGCCTGCGTGCGTCGTTCTCCTCGACGGCATCGACACTATTTTGTCAGTCCTCATGCCATCATCACTCTTCTCTCCTCCTTCCTTTCTCGACATTACTCTTTGCTCGACGCCCCCGTCTCCCGACTTCTGGGCGTCGTCATGTATTTTGGTGTTCTATGAGCAAACCGAGGCTCCTCCATGTTAGCACGTCCATAGACAACAACTCCTATTGTGGTTGCTTCCTTCCTCCAGGCTACTGCTGCTACTGCGTCTCCTACTCGACGCCGGCCTATGTGAGGTTGTCGTGGGAACAAAAGTGCCTCTGATGAACTGCTCTAGTCTCCCGCTTTGATCATGGAGTAGGCCAAGTCATCACCCTCACACGCCACTGATCGCTTACCCTCACATGTTGCCCCTTTCTCCTCGACATGGGGATCGTGGGAAACTCGTGGCTCTGCCCACATCCACTACTAGACTTGGTGCAGAGGCGGCCGATCGATCGGATCATCCTATTGATTGGTTGGGTCAACCACTCACTATTGATCTGTGCCATCTCTACTCAATACTCTATCATCCATTCACATGCCAGAGTACAAGCAATGTCCATGCTGCTTACCCAACACAAGATCTTTGGGAAACTAAGATATCAATCAAAGCTTAGCTGATTATAATTGAACATTTTCCTATCACACGTGATTATATACATTATCACATCATTTTCAAACCTCAATATCTCTCTCTAGGAGCACTCAAACTTCATCATATTTTAATCGTAACTTCTTCACAACTTGATCTTCATTCTACTAAAATTTAATGCTTACATATCATTGCTTGACCATTCAAATAAATACCTCAACGGGGCATAAACTTAGGGATCTTAGTCATGATATCAACCTCAATCAACACTCAAAATTTACCAAAGCTCTTGTGACTCTCAAAACAACTCAACATGTATGAATTCACTTATGTCATTGGATATTTAAGGATTCCAAAGTTCAATCTATCACATCCTACACATCTTATAAGAAAATTCTATCCTCAGAATTAAGCCAGAAAAACCACTTTGTCACATCATATACATCTTAAAAGAACTTTTGTCCTCGAAAGTCAACCATACTCGTACTCCAAGGAAAACTACCATGTCTTCATCCACTTGTAGGCACTATTCTATGTGTAACATATCCGCAAAAGTTACCTAGAACCATGTATCCTAAGCACTATGATTAACACCTCATGTAACATGTTTCATTCATATGATCTTATTTCATTATTCATAGTAAATTGCAACATTACTAGTGAGTTCATCAATAGATTAACCAACAATATTACATTATCATCATTATTTTATGTATGTGGTTAACCATTTATACATTAATATTTATTAAACCATCTCTAGGATACATCATATCATGTCTATATATCACATCTTGAGATTAGATCACATCCTTACATACATTATATCATGGTTTTGTTAACAAACTTATACAAGTGGCTCGTGAAACATGTATCAAAACTTTATATAGTCCAATTGAGGTTATCCTAACCCATACCACAAGGGTAGTGCCATTCTCAGTCTTTCTGAGCCAACTCAACTCTATGAGTATCTCATATTCATATACTTTATCTTTCCTCTCTGATATAGGGTTATTAGGTATACCTCATTGGCACTAGTTGATAGTCTTACATGCTCTAGCCACATAAGCACAAACCAAAACATTCTATGACATACTCTTATCATCTCTATACCCATGAAAACTATTTCTCAACTCTCTTTCTCTTATATACACCACTAGATTCCTATAGGGGAACCACCAACCCGAGCATGAGGCTTCACATAGACTAACATAGCTACCTCCTCCAGGGTCTTGGGCTCTCTCCCTCACCCAGATGGTAGGTAATCATATTTCCTTATTCACATATGTATATATAACCAGCCTCTCTCTGTATCTAGGGTTTGGTCCTCCCAAGGATATCTAGGGTTCAAGAATACTGTAGGAATCATGCAAAAAGCAACTCAACTCAATCACTGAGGAGTAGTCTAGTTTAGGACATATCATGTCACATATCTCAGAATTCTCATATCTTAGAGTTTAGGTTCTCTAACCTTCTCCCAATGGGTCTCACTCTCTCTGGAGTTAACCCCGAAACTGGTCCCAACACTAGATGTCCTCCTTTGTGAAAGAGATTGAGGCTCGTGCTGACTCACAACCTGTCTTAACTTCATATATCTTATCTCATAAAAGCCTATTTACTTGTATCATCAAAACTTATCTCAAAACCTCAAAACTGAACTTATGTCCTCAAAGAAAAACATAGATCATCATAAACCATCTTATATCATCTATATAGGACTTGCATCATATCATCAAAACTTATTTCATCTATTCCATCTATCATCTATTCCAACAAGGCTCTAGACATCTAATCTAGAACTACTCTCTCTTCCAGACTGATTTCATTCACTTTCACTTAGGTTGCATGATCACCTCATACTCATACTTGTGTGGGGACACATTTTTATAATACATATACATAATAAAATATTATATAGTTTTCTCCGATAAAACAAGCATCAGACAAAACTATCAAGGTTCGGTCCGATTGGAATCCAAAACCAAATCCACAAAATGAGTGCCCCACACATAGTAGAGAGTCCAATGTCATGAAAACTAGTGAAAAAGGTGAGAACATGGTGTAGACTAGCGTAGATACTCTAGATAATGAGCACCATATGTCTAAGGTTTCTCTTCCCTTGTTGTACGTCATTTCCAAATAGTGCAACGTCCCATACCACTGCATTACAAGGAAAGAATGACATCTAAGGACTTGATACTCAACAAGCACCAGTCTAGACCTAGTTCTCAGACATCTAGGTATTAACCTAGAGGCTAGGTCAGGTCTAGGCTCTAAAAGATGACAAATCTAACCCTAAAGATTATTAAGGTTCAAGGTTCTTTAGTTTTGAGTTGCATGATGAGCAAATGGCAGGCTTTGCTATTGTTCATGCTTTGATACCACCTGTGGCGTCCCTGGATTTTCTAAAAATTAATCTGATGTGTGGCGTCCAAATTGAAACCTCACCTCAGCGAGAATCCCAATTTGAGCCCCACACACTAGGCTAAGAAGAAGAAAATTAAGGGATTCAGAAGGAAACATAGTAGCACATGTACATGAAAAAAAATAAACCATACACACATGTTCACCATTCAACATATAATTACAACATGAATGGTTACAACATTTGATATTACATATTGAATAGAAAACTTATACATATACATGTACTACCACTAAACTACAAGATCTTAAGACAACAGGTCTACCTGTACATCAGCTCGCCACACAACTCTCAACTATCCTTGTGAAAAAGTGAGTTTTTATTATATTTTCTCTCTCTTAAAAGTTTTCTTGTCAAATTTGTTGACCAAAATACCCTCTTATATTTTCCTTACTCAATTGAACAAAGATGTGTCACAAATTGCAAAGAAAATGCAAACCATAGTATGCTATGATGATAAAATACATGTGTTAATGTATTTAGTAGATGAACATATAAAATTTTGGAATTAGGATCTCAAACTTATACCAAAGCTTCATGATGACCTTATAGAACTACCCCTAAATGTTTTTGCAATCGGATAAACCAATTGGGAGATATGACCAATTTAATTTGGTGCATATTCCATTTCATTTTAACCCTATGACCTATGTTCTGAATTTTCCTTATTATTTAAATGTGTCACGCAACCCTGTAGAGCTTGGGCGCAGAACTTGGTTTAGGCCGAGTTTTTCTGGCCGTTGATCAGTGATCTAACGGGGGAGACTTCGTCTCCTACCTCCCGCAAAGGGCGGGGAGATAGCAAGCAACCCGAGCCTCAACTAGGATCCATCTCATCCACCTTTTTGAATATTTGATTGTGTAGATATCTTCATCTTGCAATTTCGTGGCTGGCCATACCAGTCTTGACCGAGTTCCACGCGTCGTTGTGCCAAACCAACAATCTAACCTCAGCTCACTCTCACTCTGGTGGTTCCATTTAGGGATTCACTGCCCTCATCCTCAAGGACCTGTTTAACCCCTCCACTAGCTCCGGCATTCCCCCTTTAACCTTTCCACAGCCTCAATTGCAAGCACCGACACCCCGAGCACTGCTTCCCCAGCCCACCTTCTTCAACCTCGGCTCTCTTCACCGTCAGACCACCATAGCACTCCTCGCTCAAATCCTACCCCTCCAACACTTTTTCCAACCCACCGCGAGTGTGCGCAGCTAGAGGGCAGGCTCCCAGAACCCCTCTCCACCTTCAACCTCTCTCACGTCGGTGACCTCGCCTATCCTACGGCGGCGCTGAGATCTAGAGGGAGCCACAGTCGGAAACCCTCACCCCTCTGATCAGGGCAGACTTGCAAAGGTTAAGGCACCTTCTTTCTCATGGCAGCACCACTCGGGAGCTAGCAGGAGCTCGCTAGAGTTGATCGAGCTGCTTGGCTAGCAGTGAGAGAGAAGAAATAGAGCAAGGGAGGGAAGGCTGCCAGCAAAAACCAAGTCAGACCAGTAGGCTTTTGCCACGTAGCCAGAGGAGTCGCGGGCCAGCACACCAATTCAATAATCCACATACTTCCTTGCAATTGTTGGAATCAACGAGATCCATCGATCCAGTCGGATCCGACCGTTGATTGGGGTAAAACTTTTCTTTTATTTCTCTTTTTTGTCCAAGAAATGGTTTATCTTAAGAAAATCATAGAAAACTTTAGGATTAGCATAAAATATCAAACTTATAAACCATTTTGATTAGAAAAATATTCTCTATCCAAATAAAATATTACAAGAACCTAGATCTATTTCCTATTTCAAAAATAGTTTCCTAAAGCCTAAATAACCTCCTTGATTATAATTAATTATTGATAATGGTTTTTCTTGATGATGTATGACTTTCTAAGGTGTAATTAACCCTAGATGAAACCCTAATTTCTAATTAAATCGAAATACTTTTCTAAGTTGATAAATGACCAAAGGATTAGAAGAAACCCTATATCTGGTTTTCTCTTTCCACATGAAATTAAAAGTATATCTTTATAACAAAATTTAATATCACTAGATGATGATTAGTGATCATGATTGGTCCTGAATACTTAAACGAACCCTGATGTTATGAATGATTAATATATTTAGGGTTGCTTGCCCTTTTTATCCAACCATCTTAGAAACCCTAGTTTATGGAAATCTTATAATTGATTAATTAAATATTGTCTTTTAATCACACTATTTTATGAAGGATCAGACCTGATATAGTCTCAAGACCCAAATAAAAGATGAATAAACCTTAATCCGAATTAGATAGCATAAAAGTAATGATAGCTAAGAACATATCTTAGCCTTGGTCACATGGACCAATTGTAATATTGTACCCTTGCTTTCTGTACAGGGTGACTTATTCCTTGTTGATTCTAAATTCTTGGATATCTAATCTAAATAAGTAGGTATGTGGTCTTATAAGTATAAGAATAGATTTCTAGTTGCCTATGCTATGTAATATCTTGAATTCTCGTATTTGGATATGATTGCTTGGTTGAAACTAGTATGAGTTATACTTCGCCAAATTTAAGAGAAACATAAATGATTATGATGGGTTGTAGCTACTAGAGCACATAGCCTGGTGTGGATGTATGTTGCCTAACATGGATGTATGATTCCCTGGCCCATGTTAGATGTATGATGATATTCTATTGCCCACACTAGATGTAAGTCAAGTGCAATAGGTGTAGTAGAATCGCATCCAAATGAATGTAATAAAAGGGTGTTTACTTGATTTTCGCTTAAAGAAATGGTTTTATCTCTCTTTCCTTCTTTTTCAAATATTTTCCTTTAGGAAACCTTATTAGTGTAACCTTTACCACATACCAACTTTGTTGATGTTTTTGTTTCTCATATTTTCTAGGTGCAAGGAGTAATTGGCAACAAAGTGAAATGTATGCTCAAAGTACCTGAAGGCACAAATAATTAGCATGGAGGATATATATTAGATAGATCAATTCCTCTTATCTCATTTCTTGCTAGATGTTTGATTATTTCTTTTCCTAGTTGTTGTTGAGGATGATTGAGATCCTATGTAATAAAGTTATTTTTCTCTAGAACAATATTATCTCTCCATATGTAATGACTTTATTTATCCTTATGAATGAATGTTCGTGTGGCATTATATGATGATGTGGATTTGATCTTGGTTCAATCTCTATTTTTAATTGACTACCTTAATTTCTTACATTTTCCCTTTTGACATCTATAGATATGAGTGCACGCATATCTATGAATGTCAGTATGGAAAGATATGAGTTGCAGATGCTCTTAGCAGAAAAAGAGCCATTTGTGCATCCCTGTCCATACCTGAATGGAGGAACATGGAGGATCTAGCAAGCTGAAGACCATAATTCATGGCTGATTGTATGCATGTCAATAACATCTCTATCACATCCAACCTGCATTCTGAACTTCTGGAGGCACAGAAAGCTTGTAGAACTCTCCTCTCTCCTGGATTAGCCTCAATTACATCTGTCGGTAGGTCTTGATGGTGGTCTTCGATACAAGAACCGTATGTGGGTTCCAAAGAAGTCAGCTGAAAAGATGAAGATTTTCAGTGAGGCACATGGGTCAAAGTACACAGTCCATCCTGGCACGACGAAGATGTACAAAGACCTGCAACGTCAGTTTTGGTGGAGAGGCATGAAGTGTGATATTGTTGAATTCCTGTCCAGATGCCTGACATGCCAGATGATCAAGGCCAAACACCAGAGACCAGGCAGTCTACTACAACCCCTTGAAATTCCGAAATGGAAATGGGAGCACATCACCATGGATTTCATGGTAGGGCTACCCAGAACCAGGAAGGGATACGATGTTGCATGGGTCGTCATGGATCGTCTCACCAAGTCAGCTCATTTTCTACCTGTGAAGACTACTGCAAAAGTTTCTGAATTGGCCGACCTTTATATACGGGAGATTGTACGTCTTCATGGAGTTCCGGCATCCATTGTCTCAGTCCGAGACCCCAAGTTCACCTCAAAGCTATGGAAATAGGTTCAAGAAGAATTGGGCACCAAGTTGAACTTCAGTAAAGCTTATCATCCGTAGACAGATGGACAGTCAGAATGAACAGTGCAAATTCTGGAGGATATTCTATGAGCTTGTGTGCTTGACTGGTAAGGCTCGTGGGACCATTACCTGCCTTTAGCTGAATTCGCCTATAATAATAGCTATCAGGCAAGTATTGGGATGCCACCATACAAAGCTCTCTATGACCAACCATGCAGATCTCCATTACATTAGGACGATGTTGGAGAACACACCTTGATGAAATCCGAGGAGATGCACCTGTATGCAGATAAAGTTGCACTGATCAGGAAGAGAATGAAGCGAGCACAGGATAGGCAGAAATCATATTCAGATGCTCACTGACAAGAACGTTAGTTCAAGGAAGGTGATCATGTCTTTCTAAAAATTTGACCTATTCAAGCTTTGGCCAAGAATAAGTGAAAGCTTAGTCCTCGTTATGTGGGACCCTTGGAGATTCTTGAAAGGGTTGGATAATGTGCCTATTGTCTTGCTTTGCCACCTCAGTATAGTGCTATGCATAATGTCTTTCATGTATCTAATCTGAAGCCTTATGTAAAGGACCCCAGTCACATTCTGAATCATGAGCCTCTTGAGCTGAAAGATGATCTGACGTATGCTGAGTCACCAGTCAGAATTCTTGATTTCAATACAAAGGAGCTTCGTAGTAATCAGAATATAGATATGGTGAAAGTTCTCTGGAGCCACCATGATCAAACTGATGCCACATGGGAGCGCAAGTCAGAGGTCGAGCACAAATATCCACATCTCTTTCAGGCTGCTTGAATTTTGAGGACAAAATTCTTAAAAGGAGGGGAGAATGTGACAAAGTGAGTTTTTATTATATTTCATCTCTCTCTTAAAAGTTTTCTTATCAAATTTGTTTGACCAAAATACCCTCATATATTTTCCTTACTCAATTGAACAAAGATGTGTCACAAATTGCAAAGAAAACGCAAACCCTACTATGCTATGATGATAAAATACATGTGTTAATGTATTTAGTAGATGAACATATCAAATTTTGTACTTTGGATCTCAAACTTATACCAAAGCTTCATGATGACCTTATAGAACTACCCCTAAAATTTTGTTGCAATCAGATCAACCAATTGGGAGATATGACCAATTTAATTTTGTGCATATTGCATTTCATTTGAACCCTATGACCTAAGTTCCGAATTTTCCTTGTTATTTAAATGTGTCACGCAGCCTTGTAGAGCTTGGGCGCGGACCTTGGTTCAGGCCGGGTTTTTCTGGCCATTGATCAGTGATCTAGTGGGGGAGACTTCCTCTCCTACCTCCCGCAAAGGGCGGGGAGATAGGAAGCAACCCGAGCCTCATCCAGGCTCCATCTGATCCACCTTTTTGAATATCTATCTGCATAGATATCTTCATCTTGCAATTTCATGGTTGGACATACCAGTCTTGACCGAGTTCCATGTGCCATTGTGCCAAACCAACAATCTGACCTCAGCTCACTCTCACTCTCACTCTGGCGGCACCATTTAGGGCTTCACTGCCCTCATCCTCAAGGACCTATTTAACCCCTCCACTAGCTCTGTCATTCCCCCTTTAACCTTTCTGCAGCCTCAATTGCAAGCACCGACATCTTGAGCACTACTTTCGCAACCCACCTTCTTCAACCTCGACTCTCTTCACTGTCAGACCACCATAGCACTCCTCGCTCAAATCCTACCCCCCCAACACTTTTGCCAACCCACCACGAGTGTGCATGGCTAGAGGGCAAGCTCCAAGAACCCCTCTCCACCTGCAACCTCTCTCACGCTGGTGACCTCACTTATCCTGTAGAGGCACTGAGATTTAGAGGCAGCCACAGTCGGAAACCCTCACCCCTATGATCGGGGCAGACTTGTGAAGGTTAAGGTACCTTCTTTCTCATGGAAGCACCACCCAGGAGCTAGCAGGAGCTCACCGGAGTTGATCGAGCTGCTTGGCTAGCAGCGAGAGAGAAGAAATAGAACAAGGGAGGGAAGGTTGCCAACAAAAACCAAGTCGGACCAGTAGGCTTTTTCCACGTAGCCAGAGGTGTCGCAGGCCATCACTTCAATTCAATAATCTGTAGGCTTCCTTGCAATTCCTGGAATCAACGAGAGTTGTTGATCCAGTCGGATCCAGCCTTTGATTGGGGTAAAACTTTTCTTTTATTTCTCTTTTTTTCCCCAAGAAATGGTTTATCTTAAGAAAACCATAGAAAATTCTAGGATCAGCAGAAAATATTGAACTTATATACCATTTTGATCAGAAAAATATTCTCTATCCAAATAAAATATTAGAAGAAGATAGATCCGTTTCATATTTCAAAAATAGTTTCCTAATTCCTAAATAACCTCCTTGATTACAATTAATTATTGATAATGGTTTTTCTTGATGATGTGCGACTTCCTAAGGTGTAATTAACCCTAGATGTAACCCTGATTTCTAATTAAATTGAAATACTTTTCTAAGTTGATAAATGACCAAAGGATTAGAAGAAACCCTAGATCTAGTTTTCTCTTATCACATGAAATTAAAAGTATATCTTTATAAAAAAATTTAATATCATTAGATGATGATTAGTGATCATGATTGGTCCTGAATCCTTAAATGAACCCTGATGTTATGAATGATTAATATATTTAGGGTTGCTTGCCCTTTTTATCCAACCATCTTAGAAACCCTAGTTTATGGAAATCTTATAATTGATGAATTAAATATTGTCTTTTAATCACACTATTTTATGATGGATCAGACCTGATATAGTCTCAAGACCCAAATAAAAGATGAATAATCCCTAATCCAAATTAGATTGCATAAAAGTAATGATAGCTAAGAACATATCTTAGCCTTGGTCACATGGACCAATTGTAATATTGTACCCTTGCTTTCTGTGCAGGGTGACTTATTCCTTGTTGATTCCAAATTCTTGGATATCTGATCTAAACAAGTTGGTACGTGGTCTTATAAGTATAAGACTAGATTTCTGGTTGCCTATGCTATGTAATATCTTGAATGCTCGTATTTGGATATGATTGCTTGGTTGAAACTAGTATGAGTTATACTTCGCCACATTTAAGATAAACATAAATGATTATGATGGGTTGTAGCTACTAGAGCACATAGCTTGGTGTGGATGTATGTTGCCTAACATGGATGTATGATTCCCTGGCCCATGTTAGATGTATGATGATATTCTATTGCCCACACTAAATGTAAGCCAAGTGCAATAGATGTAGTACAACCACATCCAAATGAATGTAATAAAATGGTGTTTACTTGATTTTCTCCTTTAGAAATGGTTTTATCTCTCTTTCCTTCTTTTTCAAATATTTTCTTTTATGCAACATTATTAGTGTAACCTTTACCATGTACCAACTTTGTTGATCTTTTTGTTTCTCATATTTTCTAGGTGCAAAGAATAATTGACAACAAAGTGAAATGTATGCTCATTTTATGAAGGCACAAATAATAAGCATGGAGGATATATATTAGATAGATATATTCCTCTTATCTCATTTCTTACTAGATGTTAGTTTATTTCATTTCCTAGTTGATGTTCAGGATGATTGAGATCCTATGTAATAAAGTTATTTTCTCTAGAACAATATTATCTCTCCATATGTAATGACTTTATTTATCCTTATGAATGAATGTTTGTGTGGCATTATATGATGATGTGGATTTGATCTTGGCACAATCTCTGTTTTTAATTGACTACCTTAATTTCTTATATTTTCCCTTTTGACATCTATAGATATGAGTGCACGCATCTCTATGAATGTCACTATGGAAAATATATAGAAATTGGGGGACGTCACAATCCTGGATCTTCAAGAGCATAACCACAACCTAAACAAAAGATTACATGCTGTGCACATCAGCACAATATTCAAGAATATTGTACTGAGTATGCCTACATGTCTTTTTATATACCTCTCATCATATCTTGGAAATAAGATAAAACTAATACTTGGTAGTAACAGAAGAATATAAGAAAAGTGTATACTTGCACAAAGATGTTCATTAACAAAAGAGAACACATATTTTAAGCATAATTTCCATTATATCATCCATGCATTTACTACCTGAGAGTTGAATGCATTAAGGCCTTGTGATCGACTATCAAAGAGTTGGATCATTTCATAATGTGATCAGACTACCAAAGAGTTGGATCACTTTCAAGTACTTTACTACCAAAGAGTTGAAGTACTTTATTATCCGCACTTGACTACCAAAGAGTTGAAGTGCTTAGATATAATGGAACAAATCTATTATGTTTCATGTGTGCATAGCAATAAATATGGAAAATCATGCAACATATCATACAAGAACAATCATTTCATCCAATATCATATGCCAAGTACTTTACTACACATATACCACAAGCATATTGTATAATAAGCCAAGTAAGAGGTAATGGCGTACCTTGATCAAGAACAAACCTAATCCTCATATTTCTGATGTCAACTATATCTTTGATCAAACCATGATTAAGACAAGATTACATATCACCATTAGATTCTCATCATCTTACATCTCATCTTAACCCTAGTCGTTTTCATATTAGAGTTTGCTTATCTTATTATGATATTCTCATGATTACTTGTATTTTGACCTTATGATTTATATTATTGATGTCTTATTCCACAGTATAGTTCATCAATTGGATATACTCACGTGCACATTATTATGTGAACATACTTAACATTACATTCATTAACCATATTAGGGTTACATCATATGTATTACGGGTCATCCTCATGTAACATTAATTCTATGCATTTAATTTATATCAAAGTTCCAGATTAGCTTCCAGTTACTGATATAAGAGTGTTCTATAAATTTCATCATTTATTGAGCATGTATGCATTAATTGCATTATCTTTAGTGTTATTAGCCCTAACTAGCCATATTAATCAAATTACATGATTTTGTACATCAACATGACCATAAATGGCATCATATGCATTATAAACATGAATTATGATTTACTGGTATTTTCTCATAATTTTAGGGCATCATTTGATATTTATTACTCATGAAACAAGCATAATACATCTTACATGATATCACTGCTATTGAAGCATAAAAAGTCTAATAAGATGGTTCCATCTTATTCTACACATTTTTCTAAACATTTTGGTATCTTACTTGTATTTTTATGGTAAAGATATGAATTACTATGCATTTTATAAGATATAGATATTCCTGGGATTTTACCTTCTTATAGCCAATCAGGAGGTGACACCTGTCCACTTTGCTTCTCTACCCACGCATAGTCGGTCAGCCTTTCTTGGCTTGGACACGGTTCAGCACCTCACCTCTCTGTCTTGTGTTTTCGCTCCCTCGCTATCCATGAGTTTGTGGGACTCAGCTTCACAACCGTCGCCTGCCTGTTCTCCATTCGGTGTTGCAGGTGTCTCCTCTGGCTTCACAGTAGAAGCGCACATCCTGGATCTCCATCTAAGTTGTCTTGTGGCTATGGATTGCTACTGGAGGTTCCTCCTCCACGGTTTGTGCTATAACTGCTGGATCTGAAGAGAGCAAGCAGCAGCGCCTCCGGGAGGCCATCACTGTAGGCTCGTCGTCGTTGCAAGTGATGAATCGAGCAACAAATCGGTCGTCGCCTTCATCCTGCCTCTTGTAGTTGCTTGGAAGATCGGCCACACCTCTGGGTGCCACCTATGCAGGCTCGCTGCCACCTGCTCTCAGGAGCCACCACGGGCTCCAGCCTCTCCTTGTCCTCCCTGGTTCACAGATCCTGTAGACTAAGCGTCGCTATGCTTGAACTTGACGCCTGCGTGCATCATTCTCCTCGACGGTGTCGACATTATTTTGTCAGTCCTCGTGCCATCATCAGTCTTCTCTCCTCCTTCCTTTCTCGCCAGTACTCTTTGTTCGACACCCCCGTCTCCCAGCTTTTGGGTGCCATCACGTCTTCCGTTGTTCTATGAGCAAACTGAGGCTCCTCCATGTTAGCACCTTCGCAGACAACAACTCCTGTTGTGGTTGCTTCCTTCCTCCAGGCTACTGCTGCTACTGCGTCTCCTACTCAACATCGGCATGTGTGAGGTTGCTATGGGCACAAAAGTGCCTCCGATGAACTGCTCTTATCTCCCTCTTTGATCACGGAGTAGGCCAAGTCATCACCGTCACATATAACTGATCACTTACCCTCACATGTTGCCCCTTTCTCCTCAACATGGGGATCGTGGGCAACTCATGGCTCTACCCACATCCACTACTAGACTTGGTGCGGAGGCGGCCGATTGATCATATCATCCTATTTATTGGTTGGGTCAGGCCACTCACTACTGATATATGCCATCTCTACTCAATACTCTATCATCCATTCACATGCCAAAGTACAAGCAATGTCCATGTTTCTTACCCAACACAAGATCTACAGGAAACTAAGATATCGATCAAAGCCTAGCTGACTATAATTGAACCTTTTCCTATCACATGTGATTATATACATTATCACATCATTTTCAAACCTCAATATCTCTTTAGGAGCACTCAAACTTCATCATATTTTAATCGTAACTTCTTCACAACTTGATCTTCATTCTACTAAAATTTAATGCTTAAATATCATTGCTTGACCATTCAAATAAATACCTCAACGGGGCATAAACTTAGGGATCTTAGTTATGATATCAACCTCAATCAACACTCAAAATTTACCAAAGCTCTTTTGACTCTCAAAACAACTCAACATGTATGAATTCACTTATGTCATTGGATATTTAGGGATTCCAAAGTTCAATCTATCACAGGACTTATCCTCACTAAAGATTAGGACAATTTGGTCGAATATGACCAACTTGGACACACTCATGACATATAGCTGTAGGTCAATCCTCCCTTTGGGGCAATGCATTTCCTGCAGGACACTTCCCAGGTAGATGAGATCTGGAACACTTGTTGCACTTATCACACCCTTGATTGCCATTAGGGATCTTCCTTTTGTTGTTATTTTGAATGGAATGTTGAAATCTAGGATAGGATTCAATAGCCAAGTCCTTGTCCAAATTTTTTGAAAGGTAAGTGGTAGTTGGGGAACACTGTTACATCCAATATTATAGTTGAGTCCTTCCAAGAAGATGGTTGATCTCCGTTCAGTTCCAATGTCAACAAAATAGCATTCAAGGAATAGGAAACACTGAATGTATTCAGAATCACTCATACTTCCTTGCAGTAGACTATAAAACTTAGTTTCCTTCTTCTTCAGATAAGTCGAGTAGATATACTTCTCTCTGAATAGTTTGAGGAACTATTCCTAGGTCATAGTTGTGGTGTCCCTTGTATAGAAAATTTTATTCCACCAGATTTGGGTTGGCCCATCTAGAACATAGGTTGCAAAGTGAACATTTTGGTGTGTACTACACACCATTCCCTCAAAAGTCACTACAGGCCTAACACCCAGTCATCTACCTTGTCTACCATGTTATACTCATTCTCTCCTTTGAAGTATGGTGGAAACATCTTGATAAAATCGGTCAAGGTGAACTCCTTAGGGTTGCTAGCAAAAGTTGCAGCTGTAGAGAGATGTCCCACCAAAGTTGTAGAGAGAAGTTGAAGTACCATAGTCAACTCCTATCCAAGTGTTAAGACTGGTGGAGTCAGAGTGATAGGAGTCTCAGGAGTGTCTGGGTTGTTGGAGTTGTTAGAGTTGTTCATATCTCTAAATAGGTTACCCCTCCTGAATGACAAGGCCCTAGTGTAAGATTTCTAGGAGTATCAGATCAGGCCAGGCCGGTGTCATATCACCCCAAGAGTCCCCATAAACCAAGCTAGTGTGGCAGAGGAAAATATTGTCAGCCGCCAGTTTCTGACCCTTTCTAGATACCATCACTTTCAACTTGTACCCTAGTAGCTACCCTATAGGATCTGATACCATTTTGTAAAGAGGTGAGATCACCTCCTTACTAAAATCTAACATAAAATACACAACATCCATCTCTTATTAAATTTAGATGACAAAGTATGAAGGCATATTAATTCCATTTAAATAAGCATGAACCAAGTTCAATTTGTCAATAGTAGCAATGGAAAGAAAAACCTATTCTATTACATAGATTTAGTTCAAACTTTAAAATATAAACTATAAAGTAAACTACATGATCTAGCAATAGTAACCTAGTCATCTTGGTAGTAATACTCTGGATTGGGTACTCCTTGCTCTGGTCCTATCCCTTGTCTTGGATTCAGGTGGTTGGGATCACCCAGTAAGAGGAGAGAAAAGGTATGTGTCAATTTTATGGATTAAGGGCATTCAACAGTTTAAAATATGGAAAAGTAAGGATTTACGAAGATAATAGATTTCAAAAGTATGAGGCAAGTAAATAATTAAGAATTCTACCAAGTCAAGTAGTAATAATGAAGGCAGATGGGTTGCAGGAGCCTCCATAAATGTGAATACAACTGCTGTGGTTGAAGCTGAGCTAATGGGAATACACCTCGCCATGCTCATCGCTTATAGGAACAACCTAAATGCGGCGATCTTCAAATCTGATTCACTCACTACTGTACAAATGGTTGATAACCCTCCGCAGAAGAACCCAAGGATTGCGAAGATTGTGTGTAAACTACATCTTCTTAGGAGGAAAGGATGGATGCTGAAGCATATAGGCAGGGAAGCGAATGGTCTTGTTGACTGGATGGCTAAACATCATTTGAAAAACCCCACTGGGCTCCGCCCACTCTATTTATCTCCTCTAGAGGCTAAGGACACTATCTTTAGGGATTTTTGAAATGGTGGTAGTACTACCATATTTAACTTTCAAAGTTTAATTAGTGGATGTAATCTGAATTTGGATTTGCTCGTATGGGGAGGGTGGGATGAATAAGATAGCCTCATGACTTCTTCTAAAAAACAAAGTTGCATGCATGATTGTTAATATGACTACATTAAATTAATGTAGGGTTGATGCACCTACCTAACCTCAGCCAATAGGTGAGGGAGATTAACACATTCCCAAACACCTAAATATATATAAAATGGGGAGAGTAATCACATTCCCCTGGGAAAAATAACACATGCCCACTATGGGTGGTTGTACTCATGTACACTACATTAGTTAATTAGTCATTTACATCATCATGCTAGAATAATTTAATGGCATATTTAATTAATTGAAAACTTTGCAAGTGGGGTCCAAGAATCTAGAAGTATTGAAGTGAAATAAACAAGAAATGTAGAAACTAGTGTATAGGTGCATGACTCATTAGGGAATTAGGGTTGGATAAAAATGCCCAACTTATGGTTTAGAATGCACATTCCTCACTTGATATTACTAGAGAAGACTTTTCACCAACTAAATATGTCCACTGTCACCTTTACCCTAGATTCAAGTTTCCATCACATATATTAGGGTTTTGTAATAATTTAAGTGTAGAAACCCTAATTTTTTACCTTCTAAATAAACCATCAGTTTTAGACTTGAAAACTAGAACAATTGATTTGTTATATTTTTATAATTAGGAAAACATATTTGATGAGTTAATTTAGAGTTAAAATGAATTAATTACTCATTTTAGGGTTTTTAATTAAACATTTTAGTTCCTTGAAAAACCTTCCTTGGGAGACAAAAAAATGACAACAAGCAAGGGAGAGGGTAGAACTGTAAAACCATTACATTGACTCTTCCCCCCACCTTCTCCCTGCCATGGTTGTAAAGAAGCTAGGATGGATTTGAGCATTATTGTGATTAGAGATGAAACTGGGAGAAGGAGGTCACAAAATGAAGAGGGAGACGAGAGGAACTTGCTTGGACCGCTAATTCTTATGTTGGTATCACTGAGAGTCAGCGAGGAGTGCCGCAAGGCTTGAGCATGAAATGATATGGTGGTAGATGGGTGAGGGGATTGCTAGCAAATTGGAGTGAGGAAGCTATTGCTTTGGTGTCAATGAAGGAGAGCATGTTCATATTTATAGGTGTGGTGATGGTCTGAGGTGAATGAGGGTGGAAGTGAGAGAGCTCTGAATGGTGATTTGGGTGTTTCACATATGATGTGCCTCAACACATGAGTTATGGATCGAATTGAACCATGGAGGAAGACACATTGAATGGAGAATAAAACGAATTGAGTCATTAAGAAATGAGAGAAAACTTGGCATTTGAATATCCAACCAGATCTACGTCTATTACTCATCATGGCAAGAGGTAGATGATGACTATGGACTGTTGGATCATGGATATATGGTCCATAGCTCACACACACAAGGTGAGTCATACCTGACAATATTAAATGCTAAGACTTTAGGTTAAATGTGATATATAAATGAAATTGTATTAAGATCTTAATCAAACCTTAATCAATTCATTTAAAATCAATTTGAGGGGTCAAACATTGACCAATTAATCCCAGATTTGAACCATAGGCCCGTATTAATGTCTAGAATATTCCTATGCATTTAAACCTCATTTTTATTCATGTTTGGCTCTAAATCACCATCCTGGTCATTAATGTGTTTATTAATGTAGAAGAAAATTGAGTTTTTATGAATAAGTTTTTCCAATTAATTCTTGAAAAAAAAATTGAGGTAGTCATCCCATATTAATTCAAAGGACATCAATTAACATAATATTCTCCTTTTTATGTTTTATTTTCCTTTTATGAGGAGAGAGGTAATATAAGGTGATTATGATTATCATTAACTACTTTTAATTACATCATGTCTTATTTCTAACTTTATTTAATAATCATCTTGTTTTAGTGGACATTTGCAACATAACTCTTGATAAAATATTAATCGAGGTAATTGTGCACTAACCCTTATATTTGCATGCATATTTACTCCAAACCTCTCAATTTCCACAAATTCAACATTACGGACAAACTGGTAACAAAATAGGATAATTTTGAGAATGGGGTGGGATTATAGTTACATTTGAGATTTAGTTTGTTATAGCACTCCACCAATTAAAAATATTTCCTCCCCAAAATCTCAACAAAAAGAGAAGGGTGAGTATGTAGCATCTCGTCTTTAAGTTCCCAAGTTGATTACTCTAGCCCATGGTACTTCCAGAAAACCTTCACTGGCTCAATCTCTTTATTCTTCAATTGCATAATTTGAATGTCAAGTATCTTCATTGGTATCTCCTCATAGGATAGATTCTCATGAATCCCTAAAGGTTCTATGGTGAGTGCATGAGAAGGATCTTTCATATACTTCCTCAGCACTGAGACTTGAAAGACATTATGGATCTTGTTGTATGTAGGAGGAAGAGCTAGACGGTATGCATAGTCTCCTATCTTTGCCAAGATCTCAAAATTCCCCACATAATGAGGGCTAAGCTTGCCTTTTACTTTAGATCAGGAAATAGAGCATATAGGCTTGACTTTTAGGATCACATGGTCACCTACTAAGAAGCTTACATCATACCTATGCTTGTCAGCATACATCTTTTTTTGGTCTTATACGCCTTTCA